>JBBBDQ010000653.1:240000-575000 GCA_037127315.1 Ascarosepion bandense | reverse complement strand
ATCGCAGATTAAATAGAACTCATTATTAAGTTTAAACGGTTCCAATGGCGACGATGTTAACTGATTTCCGGAAAAACTAACCATTTTTGGATGAACGTACGAAAAACGCCCCTTATATTTACGATAGCACGTACACTTTTCGACCGGAATAATGATGAAGACGTGATTCTGATTGGTCTTCGAAGAATATTGTATGGTTCGGATTTCTTTTTTTGTAAAGCGTCCATGGAAGTTCCTTTATTTCTACTTCTTTTTACAGCAAACACACACACAAATATATATATATATATATACACATATATATATATATAGTGTATCGAGGCAGCGGACAATATTCTAAACATATACTCTTATATTTAACAGACAATTAATGTCTTTGATGGTAGATGTCTTTATATTAGGGTCTCTGTAACCTCTCCGAAGATGGCTCATGTGAGCCAAAAGCTTAGACCCTGCATAATAAGAAATGTCCAGATGTTGGATGATTTCGGTTTTTATTTTTAAATTAAAAATTAAAATTTGAAATCTGAAATTAAAGCCAAAATGCGATGTTTAGAACAGGCCATGATTAAACTTAATAGACACTCATTGTCCGTTATATATATATATATATATATATATGTGTGTGTGTGTGTGTGTGTGTGTGTGTGTGTGTGTGTATATATATATATATATATACATGCGGTGTAGATATGGAAAAATTCGAAGGAGTATCCTGTACATAAAGTGGTAAGATAAATCTCTAGGAGATCTAAAAATATATACGTATATATATACATATAGACCAAATATATGCAAAAATGAAGACAGATACGTTATTCCATAGTTAAGCGGAGGTATAGGCCTATTTTAAGTGAACCCTTATCAGCTTCCGTCTTTATCGTACAAAATGTTTTGCACGATTGCTCTAAAATTTTCTACACAATAAAGATGGAAGCTAATGAAGGTAGGCCTGAAATAGGCCCAAACTCCCGCTTAACCATGGAATAACGTCTCCGTCTTCATATATATATATATTGTAAGAAAGTGACAGAACACGCAGATTTTAAACCCACTGTTCAAGCATTTACTTTTATAAAGAGTGCTCGATACAAAACAGAGCTTTATATTGTAATAGTTGTTACAATGGTTTATAAAAGCATAGTATCACTACACAGTATCGGAAAACATCCTCTCCTCTTTGCGTTATTTGTGGAACTTAACAAATCACACGAAGAGGAGCGGATGTGCTCCGAAACATGAGAATTTTTGTGTCGTGATACTATGCATTTATAAACCATTCTAACAACTATTACAATATATATATATATATATATATATATATATATATAAATAGATAGATAGATAGATAGAGAGAGAGAGAGAGAGAGAGAGAGTGAGAGAGAGAGAGAGAGAGAGAGAGAGAGATTGTCGATCGTATGCATCGGAGTTACATGCGTTATGCAATCCTCACCTGTTCATGTGAGTTAAATCCTATAAAGTTAGGTTCATGCTTTTTACTAACAAGAATGAATATTTAAATATACTAAAGCTACATGTAGATAAAAGAAATTAAAAATTTAATTAAAATTAAAAAATTAAAATAAATTAAAATGCGGGAGATGAAATCAAAGCGTAATCCACAGCAGTAATATTTGCGCTTGAAAGAAAGAAAGAAAGAAAGAAAGAAAGAAAGAAGTAATGGAGTGAGAAATAAAGATGGAAAGAAAGAACCAAATGTATACAGAAATCAGTATCAATCTGAGTCGAAGAATTTATTTTTTTCTATGTATAATGTGAAATACACTTTTTCTATATAACGCAACTGTAACTGACTTTAAAATTGTTTTTTTTTTTGTGGTTGACTGTTAGAAGCGTTTGTGAATTAAGTTTGTAAAGAATTTAACAATACTTGTTTGGACATTACGACTGAACCGTGGGTTAAACAAATAATTCAGTGAGTTAAGTGCCATACGTGATACACGCTTGGGCGATCATGTCTCGAAAGAGACATGACTGACTGGGCCGAAGATTATCCCGCTGTAGGTTGCCATTGCTTTCTGCGGTAGACTGGTTGCCAACCAAGGCTATAGAACCCAATCTGTCCTGTTATTTGACTCATAGCTAGAGGCGGAAAAGATGTGTTATATTATTAGTTAGTAATTAGTGGGGGATCGGTTTCCTATTGTTATGAAGTAATAAACTGATCCCCCAATTTATGCCCAACAGAAGCCTTCATCATTATTCCAACTATTATATTCAGTCAGTCAGTTAAGTGCCATACGTGATACACGCTTGGGCGATCATGTCTCGAAAGAGACATGACTGACTGGGCCGAAGATTATCCCGCAGTAGTTGCCATTGCTTTCTGCGGTAGACTGGTTGCCAGCCAAGGCTATAGCACCCAATCTGTCCTATTATTTAACCCATAACTGGAAGGAAGAGACGGATTAATACCTTTCCCAAGGGTATTTGCGCGTAAGTGAATACAATGGATTCAACTGTAATTCGAACTCGGCTCGCTGGTTTCTCGTTCCGAGCCGATATCCACTGTACCACAAAACACATCCAAATAATTACACGTTTACATAACTTCTTATTTCCGTCTACTTTTTTTTTCACAGATTATTCTGTACTACTTTGGATTTTAGGTTTTTCTAAAGCATTTAATTTTATAATTGTCAAAAATGTCTTTATTGCTAGAATTTGTATTTAAAAATAATTGGATTGATTTATGCAGGTTGTTGATTTTTCTATTAGAGTAATTTGATTTTCTATTGATATATTTAGTCTTTAGTGTGTCCATTGTACAAACCATTGCTCAAGTCGAAGGTAACATCTAAGACGTTTGCCACTTTAGCGTTAGTAATGTTAATAATATTAAGATTGTGGTCTTTGTAATTTTTGATTAGATTATATCTAAGCTTCTCCATGTTTTTTTTTTTTGTTTTTTTGTTTTTGTTTTTTTTTAGACTAGTTTTACGAAAGATTATTAATCCGTCGTCTCCGTAAAGTGACTTTCTGAGATCAAAACACAGCGTGGGCAGTAAGTTCGTTGTTGTAATAGACGTCTTGAGGACTAGCTACTGTGACGAAATCATCACGACCAGCGGCCCGAAAGCGTCGACATAACTAGTAGCGTTTCGACATCATCGCAGCAGGGTCCGTTCTCGAACTAGCAAACCAACCAACCAGCCGAGCAGACGCAAAGTGTCACATTGTTATTAAAAAACAGTAACTTAACTTCATAAGATTTCATGTTGAGTAAACTTAAATTCAAATCTGTTAAACTTTCAGTTTGAAAACGGCACCTGATGATTGCAAAACATATGAAACTCCGAGTCGTTCCATCAAAGTAGAAATATATACATACATACATACATACATATATATATATATATATATATATATATATATATGTATGTATGTATGTATGTATGTATGTGTGTGTGTGAAAAGTGTATGTATATAATTATAAATATCAATATATATATATGCAATTTGTTATATATATTATATTATTTATATATTATATATGCGTGGTAGTTATTTGAAAGCGCTCAATATCAGTGATAGAGCTGACATATTCATATAGATAGGTGTGAGTTTGTTACAAACTCACACCTACCTATATGAATTAGAAAGTCTGCCTACTTCCACCGAACGCCCATAGCCCAGGGGTAGAGTCGCTGACTGACACCTTTCCGGTCGGGTTTCAATCCCGGGTAAGAAAGCAATCGGAGTCTAACCGTACTGATGAGCTGTGATACGGCGAATCAGATCTGTCTGCGGATGACAATATATATATATATATATATATATATATATATATATATAGAGAGAGAGAGAGAGAGAGAGAGAGAGACAGCAGTAAGAAATTCCAGCATAAGATTGGTAAATAGTCTGAGAGGATCCTAGAAATGTCGTTAAAATATTAAAACTGATCCAACAGAGAGCGCAATTTAAATTCAATTTACAGAGCAGATATTTATTTATTTAGCTGTAAGTTCAGTTCACATTTAGTGGAGTAGCTATTTCAACATGTCAGTTCGAGACATGTATTGTTAACCCAGCCAACAAAAAAATGGAGAAGAATTCTTGTACAGGAAGACACTGTTAGTAAAGGAAGGAGTGAGGAATGATTGTTACTGTAGGGTTAAGCCGAGGAGAATTATAGTAGCCAATTCCCTCTCGGTAGGGGAAGGCTTGTGGTTTGACTATTGGGTTAGTGGTGGTAGGTAAGAGGAGAAAGACTACGGATTCACCAAATTTAAAATCTAGTCTATGTAAGAGGCAAAATCTACTATGACTAAATGGAAGGAGATAATTAGTTAAATTTAATATGACTCCGGTGACAACACATACGAATAAATTCATTACGTTTATCAAGAAATACATTCTGATATTGAAACTTCAATATCTTTATTTTTCTATTAAACAGAGATTACATCTATCATCTAGGCTTACATGTACGTGTCCTGTCTATCAGAGACTGATGTATTAACTTCTCTAAAAACCATCACCGATAGAGAAATTAAAATTATTCTAACAGCTAGAAAGTCGATTCTAATCTTTTACCATTTCACATGGACCAAAGGACAAATTCGATGTCTCTACGGGGCATATGACTCAGATCAAGTTGCTGATCGAGCAGCTATTTATGTCTTACATATGATTAATTGTAGACCCAAAATAAAATGACTCATAGAGTAATGACGGTCGTAGTTCATCCCTCATAGTAATAAGTCTTTAACTAATATGATCGATAAGAAAATTATTAGGGCCATCAAATTAATAGGTATTAAATTTTAAAAAAAGTTTCTTCTAATTTAATTGTCAACTGTTTAGACATCACCCTTAATTTAAATGACAATTTCTATAAACATTACCGATAAGAAAATGGTACCCCTGTCTATATTAATATTAATTCTAACCAAACTAATACTATTTTAAAACAAACACTTAATATTGTTAATATCAGAATTAACCGGTTATATTTCAACCTTTTCAATGAAAGAAAAACGTTATACTGTGAAGCCCTACAGGAAAGCTATTTCAAAGAGAAATTGGTATATGTACAATCCGTTGTGAAAAGGAAAAGTAGATGTAGAAAAATGAGATGTTTTTTTATATAATCATTTCATCACAAGCAAGGCAATACTGCCACTGGTGTGCATTGGGTTACATAAAAGGAGAATGATGAGAAAGAGGAACAAGTTCCAGGGGATGTAAGAAAATAGATAAGAGAAGGATGAGAACACTGATGTGAAGAGAGCTGATGAGAGTAGAATGAACGGGGAAAAGAACATAAAGGAAAGGTTGCGAGTCAAGTCGGTAGGAGATGGCAATTGACTTTACATTTAAAATTCTTGGAGATTGTAGCTGTCAGGGAAGCAAGTATACGGAAGGGAATTCCACAGGCGGGAAGTGCGAGAAACAATAGTTAAACAACAGATGGGAATACTGATGTGAATAGAGTTGCATGAAAGTAGAGCGAAGTGAGAGAAGAACAAAATACAGTGAGCATTGGGGGAAGGATGAGAGATGGGTGTCAATGGGATAAGTCAGTCAGTTAAGTGCCGTACGATCGCTTGGGCGATCATGTCTCGAAAGAGACATGACTGACTGGGCTTATTCCGCAGTGGGATTATCCCGCAGTAGTTTGCCATTGCTTTCTGCGGTAGACTGGTTGCCGACCAAGGCTATAGAACCCAATCTGTCCTGCTATTTAACCCATAACTGGAAGGAAGAGACGGATTAATACCTTTCCCAAGGGTATTTGCGCGTAAGTGAATTCAGCTGGAATTCGAACTCGGCTCCCCGATTTCTCGTTCCGAACCGATATCCACTGTACCACAACGCACATGGGATAAGAGATGGTAATTAACGTTATATTTAAACTCATCGAGATTGTAGCTATCAGGGAAGCAAGTGTACGTAAGGGAGTTCTACAGGCAGGAAGTGCAAATAAAGAAGCTGTTAGAGTAGAAGTGTAAATACATTTGGTTGTTCTGACTGTAAAAAAGTGGAATCTTGTTGCTAGTGTGATTGCTCGAGCAAATACATGTAGAGGGGCACCCAAAAGCTAAGCTTGTCGGAAAATAAAACATGAAATCATTTGTAGAAGAGACTGAGGAAAGCTACACCCCGTCGGTGAAAAAGTGGCTGGAGTCGAGCTGCCATGTCGGCCGATTACATTTCAGATTCTCCTCTTGATTTTGGCGAGAACCCTGAGATGAATAGCAGAGTTTCCCGACCAGATATTACAACAGCTTTCAATGCATTGGTAGATGGTCTATTTATATATGTGTAAGATAGATTTAGGCGGACAAACTTCCTGGCCCGACACAGTAGATTTAGCTATTGATTCAATTTAGTCGTCCCACTTGGGGTCGGCTGAGAGGGTGAGGCAGAGAAGGCGCAGTGTATTGCTTTTGGGGAGACTGGCTTGATCTATCCTGATTCTGGGTGGGGAAGCATAAGAATTTTACGAGACATTTCTTACCCCAGTCCACCACAGATTGGAGGTGCTTTTTACGATCAGCAGTGAGGTTAACTTTGTCCACCTTGGCAGATTTCTTAAGAAGCGAGAGTAAATGGTGGTGTCGTAAGCGATGATGTCAACTTGAAAATCAGAATGAGCGTTGGACATAGGATAGAGCCCTGGTGTTCATGTGGTAGGATCTGGAGGCATGCACGTTCCAAACGACCATCATTACGTGGTTTGATAGGCACGATTGGATCAAATTAAACAAGCGTCAAGTAGGCCGGCGTGCCAGCTAATATCAAATGCTTTGGAGATAGCCAGGGCAACAGCTCTCTCTCTCTCTCTCTCTCTCTCTCTCTCTCTCTCTCTCTCTCTCTCTAATAGTAATATCACAATCATAATACGCAGATAGAAAGAAAGATGATAAGCTAAGCATTTGCAGAAATAAAGAAAGGCAAAAAGCGAAATATTTGAAGAAAGAAAGAAAGAATGAAAAATATTGTTTCAAAGATAAGAAGAAAGAAAGAAGATAATATGCGAGACATTTGCAAAAAGAAAGACAAAAACGCGAAACATTTGATAAAAGAAAGAAAGAATGAACAAACATGTTTAAAAAATAAAGAAAAAAAAAGAAAGAAAGATTTAAAT
Organism: Ascarosepion bandense; assembly: GCA_037127315.1. NCBI lineage: Eukaryota > Metazoa > Mollusca > Cephalopoda > Sepiida > Sepiidae > Ascarosepion > Ascarosepion bandense. Next base: position 567,886 of record JBBBDQ010000653.1, on the reverse strand, counting down.
AAGCGAAAAATTTGCAGAAAGAAAGAAAGAAAAAAGCGAAACATTTGAAGAAAGAGAAAAATAAATGTTTGAAAGACAAAAAGAAAGAAAGAAAGATGATAATAAGCGAAAACTTTGCAGAAAGAAAGAAAAACAAAAAGCAAAACATTTTAAGAAAGAAAGAAAGAAAGAAAGAAAGAAAAAAAAAAGAAAAAAAAGAAATATTTGAAAGATAACAAGAAAGAAAGGAAGAAGATAATAACCGAAACATTTGCAGAAAGAAAGAACAATAAATGTTTGAAAGATAAAAAGAAAGAAAGAAAAACAAAAGCGAAACATTTGAAGAAAGAAAGAAAGAAAAAAAGAAAAAAAATGTTTGAAAAATAAAAAGAAAGATAAGCGAAACGTTTGCAGAAAGAAAGAAAAACAAAAAACAAAACATTTGAAGAAGGAAAGAAAGAATGAATGAAAAAGAAATGTTTGAATGATAAAAACAAACAAACAAACAAAAAAGAAAGAAATAAAGAAAAAGAAATGTCTGAAAGATAAAAAGAAAGAAAGAAAGATGATAATAGGCGAAAAATTTCCAAAAAGAAAGACAAAACACGAAACATTTCATTCAAAAGAAAGAAAGAAAAAGAAATGTTTGAAAAATAAAAAGAAAGGAAAAAATATTAAGCGAAACATTTGCAGAAAGAAAGACAAAAAGCGAAACATTTGAAGAAAGAAAAACGGAAATGTTTGTAAGATAAAAGGAAAGAAAATAATAAGCAAAACGCTTGCAGGAAGGAAGACAAAAGCAAAACATTTGACGAAAAAACGAAAGAAAAACAAACAATCAAAGAATTTGCAAAAAAAGATTAATTAAAGAAAAAAGGATATTTTAAAGAATACTTTATTGAATAGGCTAAGAGGCTCATCCCTTGTTCTCTGTCTAAGATGTGTTTTCCGGCTTTCTCTCTTCCAATTTTTCACTCTTCTCTTTTTTATTTTTTCCAATTGAAGTATATAGACTAAACTATCGCCCGGTTCATACTCCACCCACGTCTATTGAACAGGTGAAGAGGCTCATCCCTTGTTTCCTGTTTAGGATGCAGTTTCCGGCTTTGTCTCTTCCAATCTTTTCACTCTTTTCTTTTTTATTTTTTTCTATTGGAGTAGATAGACTAAACTATCGCCCGATTCATACTCCACCCACGTCTCTTGAACAGCTGATGAGGTTTTCGGCTTTCTCTTTTCCAATCTTTTCACTCTTACGTACCCCACTGCACATCGGTGGCGTTACTGCCTTGCTCGGTGTGATATGATTACAAAAAAAACTCAGAAGAAATAATGATAAATAGTAAAAACAAACAAACGAATCCTTTCTATACTGGAAAGGAAATAAAATTTCGATGGAAATGAAAAAGAAGAAAGACTCTTACATAGAAAGAAAGAAAGAAAGAAAGAAAGAAAGAAAGAAAGAAAAAATTCGATTTTTGAAAATAAAAACTATAAGTAGAACACATGAATTAAACCGTCAGAAATAGGAGAGGACAAAGCAAATGTTTTCTTAAGTAATCCGGATAAGAAGGCGAATTCAAGCAAAAAAAATGGGCGGGTAATACAAGTGACAACAAGAGGTAATGAAAAAGAGATTTTAAAAAAATGATTCTTCACTGAAATTGAATGGAACAGTTGGAGAGAAAATTCAAGCAGAATTCAAGAGGTTCATTAAAACAAATTTCAACATTAGTGGCATCTACTTACCTGAAATGTTATTAACAGAAAACCCAGCATCTAAAGGAGACATTTAAAAAAATATCACTTGCAGTCACTTTCATTTGCAATGACACCACGTGGTAATCGATATCAATTAAGCATTTGCAAAGAAAGCTACCATATTAGATCATTTTTTGCGTCTAACTTCAAATATTTGAAAGTTTTATCAAACTCTGTTTAAATCTGACAACGTGTTATATATATATATATATATATATATATATATATATATATATATATATATATATATATTAGAAAACATTAAGGCAGACATCTCATTTCATGGTAAATCGGGTGCTTAGGCCTATTTCAGGCGAACCAGCATCAGCTTCTTTCTTTATTGTACAGAAGATTCTACACGATTACAAATAACCTGTCAGCCTTAATTTTTTATTGTATTTGCTCTATATGTATTTATATACATATATATTTAGAGCTCTCTTAGTGTTATCCTACCACTTTTGGTACAGGATACTCCTTTGGATTCTTCTATATCTACATCGCATGCTTATATGTATATATATATATATATATATATATATAACCGTTTTATCATATTTAAGTTTTCTTTTCAATATATATATATATATATATGTGTGTGTGTGTGTGTGTGTGTGTGTGTGTGTGTGTGTGTGTGGATTGAAAACAAAACTCAAAATACAATAGAACGGTTATGAATCCAGAATTTATCTCAGCAACGTAAAGAAAAATATTTCGCAATTGCATCATACAAACTCATAAAACTGTTGTTGAATAAGAAAAAAAAATCTCAATAAATTTACTCTGGATAATATCCACTGAGTTGTGTATTTATAACTAATTATTATGTATATTAATTAGATAAAATATTTTACATTATCCTCTCTGTCTTACCATTCTCTCATACATATATATATATATATATATATATTTGGTGGGTATAATGACAATATACATGCTAAAAGTTCTGTCTTCTTCTACCGAACAACCATAGCCCAGAGGTAGAATCACCGACTGACGCCAAGTCTGTCGGGTTTTAATCCTGGGTTAAAAGCAATTGGAGTCTAACCGTACTGATGAGCTGTGTTACAACGAAACAGATCTGTCTGTGGATGACTATATATTATGTACCAAAAATCCACTAAAGTCTTCCTATTATATGGGATGTATTTCTGGAAGGCGTATATTGAATGTATTTCTGCTGCTACGTGTATATATATATATATATATATATATATATATGTGTGTGTGTGTGTGTGTGTGTGTGTGTGGGTGGGTGTGGGTGGGTGTGTGCGTTCTACAATATAACTGTATTGAACACTTTTTAATACCAATGTGCACTGGTCTAATTTTATTATGACCAAAAAGTATATCAATATGAATGTTTGAGCATGCAAAAGTAAAACGGGTCTTAAACAAAGGTAATGATAAGCTGTTGTCTATTATTTCCCAGCATCAATGCACTATTTGCAGCGGAGTGTGCGTGTCCAAAGCTGGTTTAATCGGATATTATCGCCACAATACTATAAACCATGTTTCTCAAACTAAAGGCCTAACTTCTAAAACAACAAAGACTCTGTGTCAGTATTGCGACAAAATCTGCAAATCATCAGCTGGTCTAAAGAGGCACAATTATTGACTTCCTCAAGACAAAATACTATTTATTTGTAATTTATGTAAGAAAATTTGTAAGAATGCATCAGGGTTAAAGATCTACTTGCCTGCACATGAACGTGGCAATGCACTGTAGGTTGCAGTCGCTATTATGAATGTGAAGTGGCTTTTTTTAGAGTCTGTTTTGTTTTTTAAATGCGTGTCATTCTTTTTATCATTTACTATTATATGCTTTTAACAATTTTTAACTGTAAATGTTTTAAGACTTAATAAGAAGAATAGTTTTTTAACATATTTTATTGATCCTGGGTATGACAGTAAAGCCTCTGATTGGGAGGTTGTGAGGAGAATAGAACCACCTCTTAATTGCTGTTGTTCCCAGGTCCACTCTGACCCGGAGTGGTACATTTTAAAGAAAAATAAAATTACTATAACACATTTTTGAAAGAAAAAAATAATCTCAACAAAACATTTTTGAATACAAAACTAGAAGACATTTTCAGTTTTCTAAAATAAAAAAGAATAAAAACAAAAAATTTTCATTAAAATCTGACTAAATCAACATTCTCACTATAACCGAACATTTAAAAAATACCTTAAAACCCCACCTTTTCGTCATTAAATAACCCACAGTGTTGTTGATATGCCGTTATACAGAAAGAAAGAGAGACTATATTTCATCCTCTTTTTATTCTTTTATACTGAGAAAAAAGTTCTTCATTTTATAAATAAGAAGAGATGGTCTTCTTCTGTGAAGAAGTGACAATCATATATATATATATATATATATGTGTGTGTGTGTGTGTGTGTGTGTGTGTGTGTGTGTGTGTCTTTTTCTTCTATGTGCCATGTTCCTTCAGGACGTAGGCGATCATGGCTCTCCACGTCTCTCTAGTGGCTATTAGAACTCTTTCTCCTGTTGGTCGACCTAAACTCCGCTCTGTCATCCACTCGCTCATGCCTGTCAAGTATGTTACCCGCTGCTTCCCCTGTCTTTCTTTCCTTCTATCTGACCTGTGAATATCAGAATCTCCAAGCTTTCCTTCCTCAGTGCATGTCCTACTCTCTTTTCTTTATACTCAATAATAATTTCCTTTTCCTTTCCTTCCTTTCCAAAACGTCATCATTGCTCACATGCTTAAACCATGATATCCGCATCATCCTTCTGTAAAAAAACTTTTAAAGTTTTCCTTCATCTTTGATGAGATTGTCCAGCGTTCACTGCCATACTGAAGAACAGACATCACCTAGCATTCCAGTATTCTCTTCTTTGTTTCTATCAAAATTTCTTGTCTTCCAATATTCTTCACAGCTTTTGGAACGCGTCTTTGGCTATGCCAATTCGCCTCCAGTTCTTAGTGTCGTAATTTCTGTCTTCTGTTAGAAAACTTCCCAGGTATTTATATTGTTGTATTTTAGTATCAATCACCTGTAATTGGCATTTTGGGCTATTCTGTTTGCTGATGATCATGCATATCGTTAACTTGTAGTTTATTTGTAGTCTTTTCTTTTGACTTTTTCAGCTACCATCTTTAGTAGATTTTGTAATCCTTTCGGTGTCTGCCATTAACATTGTATTATCTGCTTATCTTATGTTGTTCAGATTGTGGCTGCTGATGATGAATACTGCCTCATAATAGCCTCGCTGTACAGGTTTAATAGATCCAGTGAAAAGACACATACTTGTCTTAAGCCCCTTTCTATCTTCGTATATTTGCTGAATTCGTTCCCTGTTTGAGTGCAGGTTGTTGCCAGTTGAGGTTCTTTATACATCTAATGTCTGAGGATTTCTATCAATTATTTTTGGTATATTTGTTGAATGCCTTTGCATTGTCTATACAACATAGGTACGCACGGTGTTTTATCTCTGTTGTATTTTCTGGTCGCATCCTAAGCTTAAATATGATGTTTATTGTTCCAGTGTCCTTGACAAAACCACACTGACTTGATTCTGCTTCGTGCTCTATTTTTTTTTTTAATCATGTCACCCCAAGCAAGGCATTCCACTGCCACTATAGTGCAGAGGGTTACATAGAGGGATTGGGTATAGGAAATGTCAGAAGGAGGGTGATAGACGACTTAGGATGTGCATAGGGAGAGAGTTGGAGAGAGTGGGTGTGAGTTAGTGTGTTAGGAGGTGTCTATTGACCCTATATTTAAACTCCTGGGGGTTGTAGCCGTCGGGGAAGCAAGCATGCGGTAGGGAATTCCACAGGCGGGAAGTGCGAGGAAAGAAGCTGTTGGAGTAGAAATTGCGGTTACATTTCATTGCTTTCACTGTAAAAGGGCGGAACGTAGTTGCCAATCTAGTGTCTCGTGCAAATTCACATCTAGGGAGTACCAGTGATTTAAGTTCGCCAGAGCAGAAGCCATGAAAGTATTTATAGAAGAGTCACAGGGAAGCCACGTCACGCCGGTGAGAGAGATACTGCAGGCGGTCAGCCAAATCGGTATCATTACAGATTCTTCGCTGTATTTTGTCAAAAAGCCCGAGGAGAATAGCAGGGGCACCCGACCAGATGTGGCAGCAGTACTCAATACACGGGCGGATGGTGGATTTATATAATTGCAGGATAGATTCAGGCGGAAAGAATTTCCGGGCCCTGCACAGAGAGCAGACTTTCATCAGGATTCGGATGATGAGATATGTTATGTAGCTCATTAACTAATTTTTGGTGGAATTCGCATTCGTTTGCGCCTGGCTTTTTAGGCAGAGCTTTGAAAATTGATTTGCTTAGGTCGTCTAATATTACACTACTCTTGTATATTTCATTAATTATTTCTGTAATTTTCTCTATGACGAAATCATCCAAGGCTGTCAGCATCTCTATTACAATGCCGTCTAGGCCAGTTGCTTCGTTTCTATTCAATTTGGCCATTGCAGATTCCACTTCGGGTTTTAATATATCCGATTCGTCTGTTTATTGTCTGTTCACTGTCTGTTGGCCTCTCAAGTCTCGGAAGAAATCTTTTATTCTTCTCATCGCTGATGTATTTCCACTTTCTCTAATATGATCGTTCTATCCTTGAATTTTGTACATCCTTTTATCGAGCATGTTCTTTGTCCTGTTAATTCTCTTATTTCTTTATTAGTCTTGTTCATCTCTCCACTTCTGTACATTTGTTGTTAAGCCATTCCTCTTTAGCCTGTCTGCACTTAATCCTTCTTTCTTTGGATATTTTCTTGTATTCTATTCCATGTCAGAACATCGTTGCTCTCTCTTGTCTCGGAATAAATATTTCATATATTCCCCCATCGCTTGTGTATTTCCACTATAATATGGTCGTTTCATCCTTGGATTTTGTACATTCTGTTATAGAACTTTTTCTTTGTCTTGTTAATTTACTTATTTCTTTATTCATGTTTCATTTATTGGTCTTGCTCATCTCTCTACTTCTGCACATTTGTTGTTAAGCCATTCCTCTTTAGCCTGTCTACACTTGATCCGTCTTTCCTTGGGTATTTTTTAGTATTCTATACCATGTAAGGGCATAGTTTTCTGTCTCCTTTGCATCATGTCAAGTATCTTTTCAGTCATCGACTCGTTTTTTCTTCTGCGTCTGATATCCGTTGGGACTATGTTGTTTGCTGATGTCATTAGCGCTTCTTTCGTAGTGGAAGAAATGCCTTCTGGGATACGGCAAGTTATCGGAAAGAGTCCCATCGCGAATTTTCATTTCCCATGTGCTCTTCGTTATTAGTTTCTCGCACTGTCAGTGATTTTTGTTCAATTGCTTCATTCAGACCGTTGATGAATAAAAACAACTACTCAATATATTTGTTCTGGATTTTCTGCAAGTTGAGGTCATTCACGAATGTGTGGTATTGCAGTCTGGTTGCTGCACTAGGCTTCTTCAGTCTCCGAAGCGGATGACTGGGAGACGGTAGCTTCCACAGTCGGCACTTGGATTGGTTTTGCATTGAACCACTGCGTTCCTGAATCTCCAGTTCATGGTTATGTAATTGATATGATTTTTCGTGTAGCCTCCTTGTCGTGTCGCCTCCTTGTACATAGGTGTCTTGGACATTTTTGAAACCAGGTTATTACCTGGTCATTTGCTGTATATCACTGGACCCATTTTTTATTTCTATCATTGCGGATTCCTAAACTGTTGTTACCAGTTGTCGCCTCTTCCCTCTCCTTGCCCAAATTGCCATTCAAGTCTCACTTGATGATTTTAATTTCTTCAGTTTTGCACTGAGCCTTGGCATTGCTCAGTTTAGAATAGAAAGCTTCTATTTCTTCCTCAGTGTTTAGCGTTATTGTTGTATAGACTACAATAATAGACATGTTAAATGGTCCCCTTTCAGTTTGACCAAGTGGACTCATTCGGATAACTTGCCGTATCCCAGAATGCATTTCTTCCACTAGTATTAAGCCGACTTCCTTTTCGATTATTTTACTTCCTGCGTATAATATCTTGTAGCTATCGCTGCGTAAGTCGTAATTGTTAGGTCCTCTAATTTCGCAAATTCTCAAATTATTGATGTTCAACCTGCTTATCTTCTACTTGACATTTTCATGTTAGCCATAGTTGTTCTGCATTCTGACGTTCTATGTCCCTGGGGTAATTTTTTGTTTGTTGCGCACAGTCAAGAGATACCTGTTACTCAAGTCGTTCCTTTTCCGGCGAGGGACCAACTCCGAAAAAAAAAAGTACCTCCTTTACGCTGTTGGTGCTAACAGTCGCTGAATGACGGTCAGGTGATATAGTATGCCCAAGACGATCCTTACTGAGCAAAAATTTACCTACTTTGGAAGTAAACCTCTTCAAAACGTTAGGTTTCATATATCGATTTCTCAAGGCCATGCTTATTCTCGAGAATGAGAGTAGAGTAGTACCCCATTGTTTTCTTCACAATGATTTATCGAGACACTAGTTAGATAGACTTTGACTCCTTCAGAGTTCTTCCGCCTTTTGTAGATCTTGTTTTTCGCCCACAACCGGTTGCTAACATCCCACCTCACTCACAAGCCCGTGCAATGATTTAGCCAGTTGAGGTGCCGTCGTTCAGATAAAAAAAGAAACAAAAATTAAAAATTAAAAAATTAAAAATTATACATACCGGTATAAGGAGGGTTCGACTTTACTCGTTGTGTGTATTTACGGAAACGTGTTTATAGGGCAGTGGGTGGATAAATAATAAATATTATTAATTTGAAACTTTACTAAGTTCGTATAAGCACTTCTATGAAGGGAATCCAGATTCAATTTTAACGGCTTTCAGTGAAATTTACCAAGTGACCATTTCACTTTTTATTTCGGTTTCTTCCAACAGTCAAAACTGGATAGGTAAAGCTTATCTTCTTTACTCAAATACACAAGAGACAAACAGTGTGAAGTAGAGGGAGTGTCACAGAGAGAGAGAGCGAGATGGGATAAGCTTTTGACAGACTTTACTGTTGCTAGAATCATCCTTAGAACTTCAAAGAAAAGTATAAGTTTTCAGCCATTGGTGTTAAAATGTCTGCCCCTTGTATATTTGACAAAACGCCTGAGAAAGAGAAACAAGTGCATCATATAATGCCATTACAGAGAGGAAAAAATACAGTTCAAAATAAATTTACCTAATTAAAAGTCAGGAGGCTCCCTACTGGTACTGTAGAGAATTTGGGCTGTAAACCAAGAGGGGAACAAATAGATGCAATGCCATATCAAATATTAGCAAACAGGCAAGTTCAAATCAAAAGCTTACCTCGTTTGAGCGAACGAAAGTAATTTTTTATCGTAAAAAATTCATTTTCTTTCGTTCGGCAGCTTCATTTAAATTCACAATCCTTTGCCTCTAAGAAATACTGCGTTCAGCTCTACTGGCCCATGATGGTAGGAAGGTGATGGGAAAAGGAATATATATATATATATATATATATATATATGTGTGTGTGTGTGTGTGTGTGTGTGTGTGTGTGTGTGTGTGTGTGTACATACAAGTCTGTTGCATGTGCATTGTAGTGCAGTGGATATCGACTCGGAACGACAACTCGGGAGCCGCGTTCGAATTCCAGTTTAATTCCTTGCATTCACTTACACACAAATACTCTTGAGAAAGGTATTTATCCGTTTCTTCCCTCCAGTTATGGGTTAAATAATAGGACTGATTGGGTTTTATAACCTTGGCTGGCAACCAGTCGACACAGAAAGCAATGGCAACCTATTGCGGGATAATCTTCTGTCCAGTCACTCATGTCTCTTTTGAGACATGATCGCCCAAAGTGTGTATCACGTATGGCACTTAACTGACTGACTGAATATAATAGTTGGAATAATGATTAAGGCTTCTACTGGTCATAAAGTGGGGGATCAGTTTATTACTTCATAACAACAGGATACCGATCCCCCATTAATTACTAAATAATATAACACATCTTTTCCGCCTCTAGCTATGAGTCAAATAACAGGACAGATTGGGTTCTATAGCCTTGGTCGGCAACCAGTCTACCGCAGAAAGCAATGGCAACCTACTGCGGGATAATCTTCTTCCCAGTCAGTCATGTCTCTTTTGAGACATGATCGCCCAAAGTGTGTATCACGTATGGCACTTAATTGACTGACCTTTGTAAAACGTAATAATTTATCTCTTCTTTCTCTATCTACATGTTAAATAGCAGGACAGATTGGGTTGTATAACCTGGGTTGGTGACCAGTCTACCGCAAAAAGTAATGGCAACATACTGAGGGAAAATATTCTGTCCATGTTTCTTTCGAGACATGATCGCTCAAGTGTGTATCAACGTATGTCGCTTAACTGACTGATGGGTACACATGATGTTTGAGAAATGGTTAGTATAATAATATTACTATGGAGACTAAGGTTCATCTTTGAAATGAAAATAAATTACTGGACTGTACTAAGACGACGGGATAATCTTCCTCCGTAAAACAAGTCCACTAAAACTGATCGACTAAGAAAGGACATGATATGATCACGAATGAATTATTATTACAACTACTAACCGTAGAGGGATCACCTTCTACGGTGTGACACTTGAACTAAATAATGGCCAGGATAATGCATAAACTAGCATAAACAATTCGATGTGTTCACTAACGCGCAAATATCACTGGAAAAGTGTATTTGCGCGTCTCTTTTCCCTCCACCTATGGGTTAAATAGGAGGGCAGATTAGGTTCTATAGCCTTTGTTGGCAACCTGTCTACCGCAGAAAGTAATGACAACCTACTGCAGGAAAATCCTCTGATGATCAGTCAGTTATGTTTACTTCGAGACATGATTACCCAAGCGTGTATCACGTATGGCACTCAACTGATCGTTGAGATGAATCTTGAATATCCTTCTTATTTGGCTAGTTTCAATAAAAAAAAAAGAGTCACTTGAAAGTAGTGGTCCTGAGTATGACGGTAAATTGCATCCGAGAGCAAGGCGTCTGATTGGGAAGTTGTGAGGATCGTGAAGCACCTCTTAATTTCTATTATTCCCAGGTCCACCCTGACCCGGAGTGGTAGCACCTGTTAGCGTCCCAGCTATGGACAAATAGTTAGCTGGGGTCAAAACCCTATGAAAGTATAAAAATAGACTTTGATAGAAATATATATACATGAAAATACTTTTCTAGAAAAATGTATATTTTTGAAGAAGAATATTGCCACCAATACATTTTTGAATACAAAACTAGAAAACATCTTCAAAAAATCTGACTAAATCAACCCTCTCACTTTAACCGAAGATTTAAAAGAAATATCTTAAAATCCCACCCTTTTGGCATTAAATGACGCACAGAGGTGTTGATAAACAAAACTCAAACTCAATCTGGAAAGTAGTTTTATTGCTGAAAAAATGAAAAGTATTTTCAAAGAGAGGTTACATATTGAAAATACACATGCCAAATAAATCGGAAAACATCACCAGTCATGATGAATAGATGTTACCTCAGGGAAGCTGCGTATCTTGAGTGAATGATTCGATTAAGTGTCATACCTTTTACACGTTTGAGCGATCAAATGGCTTTTGATCTGACACTGACTAGGTAGAGGATTTTCCCGCAGTAGGTTCCCATTTCTTTCTGCGGTAGACTTGTTACCTAGCAAGCCTATAGAATCCAATCTCTTCTACTATTCAACCCATAACAGGCTGGAGGAGAGATTACTTTCCCAAGGATATTTACGCGTAAGTGAATAGAACGAATTCACATTGAATTTCAACTCGGTAGACATAACTCAAGCAGGAAACATAAGACGGAAAGCGCGACACAGAGATCCGAAGGCGAATTGCCATGGCGAAGGAAGCATTTCAGAAGTTTAGTAAAGTATTAAGAAAAAGGAAGAATTCACTAGAAACAAAGGAATGAGCACTGGATTGCTATGTGATGTCAGTTCTTCAATATGACAGTGAATGCTGGACAATATCATCGAAGATGAAGGAAAAACACAAATTTGGTTCTACAGCAATTGAAATTTGTTTCTACAAAAGGAAGTTGCGAATATCATTTGAGCAATGATGAGGTTTTGGAAATGATGGAAACGAAAGGGAAATAAATACTGAGAATCAAGAAGAGACAGCTGAAGTTCCTGGGTCATGCAATGAGGAAGGAGGGCTTGGAGAAACTGATACTAACAGGCCAGATAGAGGGGAAAAGAGACAGGGGAAAGCAGCGGATAACATATTTGAAGGACCTAATCAGGTGGATGACGGAACGAGGGTTGCGTGGAGTAACAGAAAAAAGCGTGCTAAGAGCCACCCGGGATAGGAAGACGTGGAAAGCCATGATCGCCTACGTCCTGAAAGGACAAGGTACATGAAAGAAAAAGAAAAAAGTCTTCTTAGTTTTTTAGTAGAACTCGTCTATACGGGGAGAGAGAACAATGTCCGGGTCACTTGAAGTTGAGAGTTACATCTTAGATGTGGGTCAGCAAACCGCCTCCTCTGAAATGACCGCTGTGACCGGTTAGAGACCATCTTTAAATATTCAATCCAATTCCGTGGTGTGGCTCAGAAACGATTTTTTCCTTAGCTATGAAAAAAAACATTTCTCTGACGTATTTTGAATTTTGTGATTTAATGACCAATCAGGAACCATAGTTCCGCTACAGGTCCGTAAATGGAATTTGATATGTATTTATTTTTGGTTTACCTCCGAAAATTCTGCGTGACGCCAGATGCGCAAAGACTAGTTTTGGTCATTTGCTTTCTGAATCTCTGAGAGCGCACATCCGGTCCCTCGCTTTGCTCTGTATCACCACATAGCTTTTGACCCAGAAAATGGAGTTGTTGTTGGTGTCTGTTGTCGTATTTTTTCAAATAGTAGTTTTCTTTTTGCTTTGCTGTTTGCTTTTTGTTTTTTTGTTTATTGTGGATTGAAATGTATTTCCATAATTTTTGTAATTATCCTTTTTGACTGTATAGAAACAACATATATATATAACAATTAAGTTGTTTTACAAATAAAAGTAATGGATTTTGGTTGGTACAAAAGTCGTTAAAATGTTCATAGCACTAAATGCCAAGAAGAGTTTGTGCGTATGTATGTGTGAGAGTTTGTTTGTTAGAAGTGACTTGAATGTCTGCACTCAGTCCATCGGGTAAGTGGCTCAGTGAACAGTGAAGAAGAAGATGAAAGAGAAAGGAGAGGCAAGCATGATGCGATCGCTTGACGTGGTCAAGTGACGTATTAATTATGTTCGTATTTTCTCAACTCGCGATGCTACCTGTGTCGGCCTTTTATTTCGTCTTTGGAGATCCAAACAAGTCCTTTGGGAATTAACAACCGGATTTAATTCTGGACTTCCCATTGGACGATAAACAAAATTCACGTCGGCTCGTGAAAAGGATCCGTAAAAGGAATTTGATATTTATTTATTTATTTTTGATTTAACTCCGGAACTTCTGCGTGGAGCCAGATGCGCAAAGACCAGTTTTGGTCATTTGCTTTCTGAATCTCTGAGGGCAAACATCCGGTCCCTCTCTTTGCTCGGTATTAACACACACACACACACACACACACACACACACACACACACACACATATATATATATATATGTGTGTGTGTGTGTGTGTGTGTATACATATATATTATAGAAAAAACAAAAATTTTGAAAAAGATCTCAACACGACATTTTTATAAAAAAAATAGTAGCAGAAATATTGTTGCCAAGAAAGAAATTACAAGATTTTATGTAATTAGTAAAATAAATCTAAACATTATTAAAAAAAAAATTATGTAATTAACTTTCAACGGCAAAAGATGACTAATCATAAAAATATCTACGAAAGTTGTGAAAAAGTTTCCCTTATGTAAGACATAAACGCGGTGAGAAAAATGAAGTCGATTTAGTTTCATTATACGAGCGAAGTGTTGATAAAAGGGAATACTCTGGAAGAACAGAAGGAAAGCCTTGTAGCTGCCGCCAGGTACCATAGGGAAAGATTCAGTTTCTAGTTGCTACTGAAACCCTAATGTAAAATCAGCAGGTTCGTTTCCTCGCCGAAGCCAGCCCTGTATTTTACGACCAGCAGCCTTGTCACCCCCTTAGGACAATGTCACCAGAAAAAATAGTTCCTTATATTTTAAGATAATGTAAAACAATTATGAGGTCCAAATGGAATGTATGAAACAGAAACGGTAAAGTTAGAATAAGTAAGTAAAAATATAACAAGTAAGCTGTTTTTAGGGCAACTTTTTCTAGAATCTAGGATTTGGGCCTCTGCTTGAGAAATACAAACCCCCTTAAAAGTCTTTTGGATTGAGACCTTCCAAGAGGTCAGGCGGTAAATCTGTTATTTCCAGTGGCAGCACATTCGTTTTCGGTACTGTTAGGGAGTAACTATCTAAATTGCCATCGACCACACGAGGTGCCAACAAGATAACTACCATTTTTCCCTCACTTTCAAGCAAATTCTAGATAAATCTTTATAGTTAATAGAATTTAACACTTCTAAAGTTTTTTATTACTTTTTAGACCCTTTTCTTAATTTGCAAAAATGTACTGTTTTGTCGACGCAAACGATTCCTGTTGATTTAAACACTTGTTATAAGCTCCTATGTTTGTTATAACTATTTATCTATATTTCATTGTTTATTTTTTTTTTCGGATTTTGTAATTATTTATCCTTGCGTACATTTTTTCCGCCTTGTGCTCATGTTATTTGTTTGTCTTAATTGCAGCTTTCACAGCTGCTGTAGCCGTTGAAAGATGGTTAATTTTTCTTAATTCTGCTTTGTGTCAGACATAACCGAACTCCCTATCGCTTACAAGTTTTATGAAGAATTATCATCAGGTTTTCATCAGAAGATTGGTTGAAATATGTGGAATACTGTTGAATAGTAGAAGAATAAAAATATACTTTTTTATGTTAAAATCAAAATTTATTAAAAGGAAGAAATAACATAAGTTGTCGGAGTTAATGTGCAATTAGAAACATTATTAAGCAGTTAAGGGTAGAGTTCGTGTTCAATGATAAAGTTAAAGGTATCAAAAGTTGAAGAAATTTTTCATAGTAGTAATTATTGAAAGAGTATATGCGTATATATGTATGTATCTGTTTAGTAAGAATGTCTTTGGATGGAGAAGAAGAAAAAGGGATTAGCAGAAGGAAAGAGAAAGAGGACAAATGTCCGCGTCAGCTTGAAGCTTCTCTCGTTACATAGCTTGTCGGCTTTGCTGTTCCCATCCCTGACTGACTCACTGACGCTGATCGTGGCCCCTTTATTGTCATTAGATTTTTCACACTGACTCGCGAAGACTTCAATCTTGCTAGTCGCTCCCATTGGTCTAAAAACAATTTAACATCTACTTGCTAAATCTGGTTTCGACTTTTTCTTTAAGCACATGGTCAATCCTTTTCTATTTGGGCAAAATCAGGATTTCACATGTCACTGTGAATTTTTGTAAAATTGAAGAAGGTTAATTTTAATTCCTAATTTCATATCCCTACACTTCACAGGTACTGTGAAGGGATTAAAACCTTTTTACAATGTATTCCCGATGTTTTCAGTTCACTCATGCATGTTTCATGTGGCAGTAGCAATGGCAATTACAGCCTTGCTAAGAAAACTCTGAAGTTTGCCCGCATTCATTCAGCACCTGACCTGCTACCGATCTAAAGTAGTTTTGCACCTTCTTTCACGTTAGTTTAAAGGATGAAAAATTTCATAAATCCTAATTAAATCTGATTGGCTAATGAATATTTTAATTCGTCATGAGACTGTTTTCAAATACGTCTTCTGAGTAAATTTTTATTTTTTCTATACAATGCTTGTGACAGATGAGACAACTTACTTGAAAATTTGTCGCTCGTCTGAAAGAAATTAGGCTTCCTGATTTATACTTCCAATGATAAACAGTTTTTATAGTAGAAAAATGATTAAATGATTTTCTATCTTTATTTGTTTCTGACAACATTTCCGTCACGTCAGAGTAATTGCTAACTGTTACGCTCATATATTTTTCTTATTAAATAAAAAATAAAATGATATATCTCTTCAGGGCGTCAGTTAAGTGCCACGCGTGATATACGTTTGGATGATCATGTCTCGAAAGAAACCTGGATTCGAATCTTGCCATAGTCAGTGTGTCAGGAAGGTGATGATATCAGTCTAGGGAGGGGATCATTATGATAGTGTTTGAAAGCTATACTACTGGTTGGCTCAAAACTTGTGGGTGGAATTTAGTAATCGAGACTTTTCTGAAACCTTCGATGATAGTACTAGCATAAAGTCATAAGCCATCGTGAGCGAGGGTTTGGGCGTTGAAACTTCTGATCATGTACTCTCACTCTGAACCTTTAACTTCTGTGCGTCCAGTATCAGTCAGTAATTAAAATGCCATATTTGATACGCGCTTGAATGATCATGTCTCAAAAGAAAGATGAATGAAGATTTTTCCGCAGTAGGTTGATCTTTTCTGCAGTAGATTGGGGCCAACCAAGGCCATAGAACTTAATATGTACTGCTATCTAACCTATAGTTGGAGGGAGAATTGAAGGATTAATACCTTTCCCAAGAATATTTGTTCGTAAGTCAACGAAATTAATTCAGCAAGAATTCGAAATCGGCTCTCCAATTTTTCGTTACGAGACGATATCCACTGCACCACAACGTCAGTCACTCCAGAATGTGGGCAATTATAAAACTCCTCACGAATTATTTTTGAAAGTTATTTTTGCTCCTATGAATTTAATTTTGATAATAGAAAGATAATCCGATCTTTATTTTTTACTAGTGAAATTGTAACGAAAGACATGACTTACCTTGGAATTCAAAACGAATATGCCTTGCCTGTAAGATAATAACAAAAAAGAAAGATGGCCGCTATTGAAGACACCATTTGTGTGTCTGTCTCGTCCAAAACGAGACGATAATTAAACACATGCAGATTTTATCCGCCTTGTAATTATATAAAAAGCGGGTGCCAGCGCTGCTATGAGGGCGGATATTTTTTAGTGGAGTGTGTGTGTCGAAGTTGCGGATTGACAGTCAGACTGACAAAGAGAAAAACAAGCATCGCGTAGAAGTTTTAATATAAGTTTTTAAATAAGTTTTTATATAAAAAGTCCCGACGTCTCCTTCGTATGTGCAATCTCTCTCCAGCTGCCCTCTTGTTCACACAAGCGTCACCGAGGAAGAATAAAAAAAAGGGTACCTCCAAATTTTTCGGCATGAATTTTCGATACTTAAGTTTAAAATGAAATTTTTTAAATGATAAACAGTCTTGAAGATTTCATTTTAGATTTAATTTAAAGCCTAGTAATTAGGGTTATCACTTCCATTAAGTAAAAAATTATGGTGTATATCAGATAGAAATTATATAGATTGGAATGCCACATTTAATTTTCATACTAAAAATATTCTTAAAAGCAGCCGTTTTCTTAATTTAAAAAATTTGTAAACAAACAAAACTTCATCGAATTTTAAAATATTTCTAATGATTTCTGACACTTTATTTTAGTAAAATTAGAAAATTGAATGTTAAAGTAATCTGATTTTAAAGAAATATTACTTACTTATAGCATGAAAAAAGAAATAAACAACAAACTATTAACAATTGGTCGTATTCATATGATCAAACGTTTGTCAGACTATTGAATGACGAAGCAATGACAGCTTCTACGCATATAAATAACAATTTTCATAAATCTAAGGGAAAGGATAAAACTCTTAAATTACGTAACCTTTTCATAATAATGGCAATTTGAATCTACCATACATGAAAATAAGGTAACAAAATACAAAATAAAAATTGTTTTAAAAATAGATAGCGTAACTACGTTTATTAATCTTTGTAATTTTGGACTCGTAAATTTTGTTTCCACTTAATTACTATATTACATCTAATAAATAACCCAATGCAGAATATTACACGATTTTAAACTTATAAATTATTATAATTAAAATGAAAAATAAATGAAACATTTCTTGTAAAAATTCATTATTCATCAGAGAAATATTTTTTCTTCATACAATAGTGTCCTTAATATTACTTATTTACAAAAACAATTAAAAGCTTTTCTAATTAAGTAATATCATATTTTTATTGGATTCATTATTTTTCAATTCAAAGCAGATTTTCAGTTAAATGGTTCAATTTGAAAAAAATATGTGATTTAAAATCTCCAATGACGTTTAACAAAAAAAAAATTTCAATAAGAAGGTTCTGAGCAAAATTTCATGAAAATGGGGCGTAGCATATTTAAAAAAAAATGTTCTACCAAAATTTTCTATAAAAAAACATGAAAAAATCATTTCATTCATTTGTGAATAAGACATGAAAATTTAATTAAAATTAATTAATTATTTTCAATTATTTGATTTTTACAAGAATTTCCAAATAAATGGGTTTTCAACGGAAAACAAGTGCAAAAAAAGTCAATGTTAAAAGTTAGCCACCGCGATGACGTAAACAAGATTTTAACCAAAATTCCGAACGTGTTAGAAACGATTAAAAAATTTCAAAAAATAATTAAAAAATACTTTGGTCTTTCCTCTTAATGATAACATCATTTTGACGATAAAACTTTATTTTCGTTAAGTTTGTGGCGTATTTTTATTACGCTATGCTGTTTCTCCCGCAAAACAGTGAAGGCACCTAGATTATTCTAATATCCTTCCCAAATGAGTCAAAGTTAATGAGCAGCTCCTCTGTCGCATAATTTATCAAACGCCTTCTTCTTCTTCTATGTGCCCTGTCCCTTCAGGACGTAGGCGATCATGGATCTCCACGTCTCCCTATCCCTTGTGGCTCTTAGTATGTTTGTTCCTGTTGCTCCTGGCAACCCCCGTTCCGTCATCCACCTGATCAGACCCTGCATATATGTTATCCGCTGCCTTCCTCTGTCTCTCCTTCCTTCTATCTGTCCAGTCAGTATCAGGTTCTCCAGGCTCTCCTTCCTCATTGCATGTCCCAGGAACTTCAATTGTCTCTTCCTGATGCTCAGCATCAATTTCCTTTTTGTTGCCATTCTTTCTAACACTTCGTCGTTGCTTGTATGCTCGTATAATCTATAAAGCAAGGAACCCGTCTTATGCATTTTAATTGATCTTTCTGATAGAATTTTTAGCATAAATATCGTATTCCTTGTTCCAGTGTCTTTTCTTATTCTATTTCGGGTCTGATATTATTGCGTACTCTTTTCATCACAATTAGGAAGGTAAATTTTGTTCTATGGCTCCTTAGGTTGATCGTACGATGTACTACGCATTCGTTCGCTTCTGGATTCTTAAGCGGTACTATGAAAATAGATTTATTTAGTTCGTCCCGTATATCGCCACTGTTGTAGATTGCATTTATGTTATGGTGTGTGTAACAGAAAATAGTTGGCAAATAATCACAAACAACGGAAATAAAGTAAATGAAATATATTACCGGAAAATAGTATGTACAATGCTTTAGTAAAGTAATAAGACGTAGAGTCCGTGTATGGTACACTTCCGGTTCGCTACCGGAAGTACTCGACTGACTTGGTATAGAGCTGAACAGCTAACGCAATGCTCAACGCGACACACCACGCTAACACCCTGAGGTCTTTCTACTACCACTTTATATAGTGGTAGGAACAGTCCATTATAAGACAAACGTGGAAAGCGACCTAACAATTTAGTATTTCTGCCATATTGTTTGTATAAAAATCGTTTAAGGCTTCCAGAACATGTTGCAATTGTGTTTGCCATTTCAATTTGCTTTCGTTTAATTTGGTCAGTGCAGATTCCAATTCCGATTTTAATATTTCCTGTCTTACTGTATTTCTTTGTATTGCCAGTTGTCCTCTTTTGTCGTGTCTCCGATATATTAGTTCCATTGCTAAAGTATTTTTTCTTTCTCTAATATAATTTTTCCGTCCATGGATTTTTTTTTATGTATAACTACTTTATTTAATCTTTCTATTTCTGCACATTTTTGCCGAGTCATTTCTGTTTAACTGGTTTGCGTTTGTTTCTTATTTCTTTGTGTAGCGAGCGTCCTATATTCTCTCCTGCTTTTTGGCATGATTTTTGTTTCCTTTTCATCATGTCTATAATTTGGTTTATCATCCATTCATTTTTTTTTCTTCCTCTAATTTCCTCTGGGATGATCTCGAACGCTGATCTTATCAAGGCTTTTCTTAAAGGGTCTTTTAATGGGTTTCATGCATTATTATAGTTTTATCTATAAATACTGTAAAAAGAGTCAGTTATAGCGATGTCAGCAAAAAAAAAAAACTATCAGTATAAAACAGCATTTATTTTTGCGGAGAAAATGTCAAATTTTGTGAAATAATACCTGGTCTTTTCATCTGTGATTTTTTTTCTTATAATCGCCTCACCCCAAGCAAAACAGTATTGTCACTGGTGCGCATGTAGAGGCATAAGAACCAAAAGAAAGCGAAACTAGTTACAGGGGGTGTCGGAGAATAGATAAGAAAAAGATGGGAATTAGGAAAATAAGAGATGACAACTGATGCAAGGAAGCAAGTATATAGAAGAAAATTTCACAGGCAGAAGTGCGAAAAAGGAAGCTATTAGAGTAGAAGTAGTAGTTACATTTGACTGTTTTTATTTTAATGAGTGGGATCTAGTTGCCAGTCTAGTAGCTCGATTAAGTTCATTAAAGGGGAACAAGCTAAGCTTGTCAGAGGAGAAAATGGGAAATATTTATTTACAGAAGAGACAGAAACAAACCACATTTCGTCGCTGAGAAAGATCTGCATTTGTCTTGCCCATTGCATCCACAACTCATAACTAATCATCTTGCGTCTCTGCTCTATGATTTCGTTTTGCAGATCAGTTTGGCCAGACATTTTTGTTTGTTATGCGGTCTCACCATGAGATCCCAAGGATGGGCCTCAAGCATCGTCGGCGGAAGGCATTAACCATCTGGTGGATTTTGCTTGTTTTCTTCCATGTCTCACTGGTATAAACTGCTGTTGCTTTGACACTAGAGTTATACATTCATAGTTTAGTAACCTGAGTGAAGGAATTGCTAGACAATATTGGTTGTATGCTTTGGAAGACACCTGCAGCTTTTCCAAGTTTTTCTTCCACATCTTCCGTTAAGTCAGAATTTCGTGGGATGTTACTACCTGCATATGTGAACTCATAAAAACATTCCAGTTCCTGCACATCTAAGACATGTTTTTGCCAGGCTTTCTCAGTAACCATCATCTTGGTCTCTGCGTTTCTGATCGGGAAAAAAATGGAACTTTACTATCAGTAAATGTTTGAGCTAGAAAAGTTGGTTTCCTGTGTCGTCTTAGTAAGATTTTCTCGCTAGAATTCATCTTACATATTTATAAATTTACAATTCGTCTTTGCTTTGAATATTGCTGTCATATCGGACATGATTCTCTTCCCATATATTTAGAGGTTTTGATAAAATCCAAAGAATCTTCAATATTATTAGTACTGACCTGGCACCTCAGCTTTCGTCAATGTCTCACTGCCATAATGCAATTTCCCCGGGGCTTTTCTATAAATACTTTCATGGTAGTTGTTCTGGTTAACCTTTCTCTATGTTATCGAGAGTATGAATTTTAGCTTATTATTAGATTGGTGGCAAGATTGCATAACTTATGTTGTAATGGATAGATGTAACTGTAAGTTCTATGCTAACAAGTCCTTCAATAGCACTTCCCACTTGTTGAACTCTTTTCTGGCTTCTTATTTCCTAGTCAACTTTGACCTTTAAAATTTTAAATTCAATGTCAAATCTTAACTTCTGTCTTAATTTCTCTTCTTTTATTATTTTATTATTTTATTTTATTATTTTATTATTCTCTTTCTTTAATAGTATCTTTTGTTCTCATAGTACTTGGTAACTTCTTTGTGACTTTATTCCCTTGCTTGAGGATTAAAAAAATCTATACAGTTGAGATAATCTGAATATTCGTCATGAAATTAACGATAGGATAGCGAAAGATTTGCAACGTAACGTCTTAGCAATACGAAGCCGAATGGAGACAGTGTCTCGCCCAACAAAACCGCGAAAATGATACCACAAAGTTCGGAAAGTGATTATTGTGCAACTCTGGCTAGATATAGTAACAACACACCATTTTCGGTCTAATCGGATTCTTGTTAATATAAAAAAAAATGGAAGAAGAGGTCAAATGCTTCCTAAATCGATATAGTGAACCAATTATTTTCCAAGTATCTTATACAATGCCTTCTATGTATTTGTTCAATTTGATGTCTGGTGTGAACTTGAGGCCAATTAGCATAGAAACTCGTTTAGATTGCAAGCGTTTATTGTGATTGGAAAAAAATCGTAGTCAAGACGTCGGAGATTAAATTATATTAGGGTGCATTTTGAGTTATTCAAAGTAGTAGGCCAGGTATTTTCTCATTAAAACGCAGGTTTTCTTACAATCACCGAGTTAAGCAACTTCGAGCTTGGTCAGTACCTAGATTGGTAACTATTTCAATATACCAGGGGATGTAAATTTAGATGTGCGATTGGTGGTTTGTGGTTCGGATTTGGTGAGCCAAGGGTAAATGTTCGTTTTAACTCCCGAAGGCTTTCTTCCTTCAAATTTATCCAAAATAGCATTAATTCTGTGCAAATGTATAAACTGAACTAAAATCAACAATTAGTTATTAAAGAAAGCTACCTTTTTTGCTTTGAAAGTCCATAAAAAAACGAACTTTATCTCGCACTTTTTCTCTCCCGTAACTCTCACGAAGTCATGTAATTAACTGCAGAATGACGTTCTACGTAGGCAGCAATTTTCTGTCGATTTTTCGTCGATTTTCTTCATTTACTAAAACTTCCGGCAATGTACTTCCTGTCATGAAAGTAATAAGCGTAGAAATACAATAGCGCATTACTTTCCTGACAGGAAGTACATCACCGGAAGTATCGGTAAATGAAGAAAAATCTACCCAAAATCTGCCAACGTTTGTTGCTTACGCAGTACGTCATTCTACAGTTAATTACAAAACTTCGTGAGAGTTACGAAAGAGAAAAAGAGCTATAGATATAAGATATAGTTCTTTTTTATGGACATTTAGATAAGAAAAGGTACGTTTCTTCAATAACTAATTGTTGATTTTAGTTCAGTATATACATTTGTACAGAGATAATGCTATTTGGGATAAATTTGAAGGGGGAAAAGCCGTCGGGAGTTAAAACGAACATTTATCAAAAAAGTTTGAAAAACACTGCACTAGACTGAGGTCAATGTTTACCAGAAAAGGTTTGAAAAACGTGGATCTCATTTATATGTGGACATCAGCAAGCTACCTTGCTCATTCAAACACAGAATTGTTATTCCTTTAATATATTTAACAGAAAAATAATATTTGATTGCTCGTTATTGATCTGTGCCAGTTAAAAGCGAAATATTAAGTAAAAAATAGGATGAAATTTCAGTTGTTTTGAGTTGAATGAATACAGTCGTCTGCTGAGCGGGAAAACTTTACAATTGCTTGGCTAAAAGGCAAACAAACGCGGACTTTTATTTATTTGAATAGAAAAATAAATAAAATATTTAGTGGTAGTGTTTGGTAGGGGATCAAAGAAAAGTTTCTTTTTTTTCAATATTTCAACGTCTGAATGAAAGGTTTTTTTTATTTTTTTTAAATAAGTGTAGATAATTGAAACTTTGTACCGTTTGGAAGGAGTTCCACCTCTATCGTTAGCGACAGACGGAGAATAAATCAGTAGGTCCATCACTTAATGATGAATGAAAGTATTTACTTTACAAAACATACTTATATTTTAAAAATTTCTTCTACTTCTTTGTCAGTACATTTAATTTGGTTGTGAATTTTAGTGACAACTACGCAAACATCAAACATAGAAAATTTAAGATCACATTTTAGGCTACACACATATTGAGCTCATTTTGTGATATACACTATCGGCCATAATTATTAGACCACACCACTGTTTTAAAAAATGATGAATTTCATACTATTTTTTTGTATTTATTGCCAAGTGAATAATTGTAAATGAAAATAGAATGGTAAGTTTCTTCAATAACTAATTGTTGATTTGCACAGAGATAATGCTATTTGGGATAAATTTAAAGGGAAAAGCCGTCGGGAGTTAAAACGAACATTTACCGAGCCGAGTTCCAATACAAGTCTGATTCATTATTTTCACTTACATGAAAATAGCATTGAGGAAATTATGGACCATCTTCTTCTCCCTGCCAGAAGGTGAATTACTAGCAATTATATTGTTAAAAGCATGACTATGCAAGAAGGTTATTGCAAATATTTTCTGGTTTTAAATAAACTGCAAAAGGTTGAAATGCCATGAAAACGAAACAAATTTTCTTATTGAGCTTTTAGAGAAATTTCAGAGCTCCGGTAAGATGTAACAATCCAATCATCTTATACGAAATGTTCTTTCGTTACAATTTTTTACCGAGTGAAAAAAAAGGGTTCTTGTTTCTCGGACCACGGCATTTATTTGAAACGCACGTGGAAATTTAAAACTTTTCAGATTTGCTTTGATTGATTTACAGACGATTGATGTATTCTCCATCGCGTATAGAAGAAGAAAAAAAGGCTCGAATTTCTTTGAAAACCAAAGCAGAGAAATCAATATTTTCTGGCTCAGTTCTCGTCAGTCTCCCGGTTTTTTGCAATCTTGTCACGAAATCATAGAAAGAGTGACCATTTGTTGAAAAGACAACATTGTACTCACATTTGCAATTTTTTTGTAATAAAACAGAAAAAACAATCTATGCAAGCATTGTTTTTCAGTACTTCAATAAAATGTGTGAAATCATTTGGCATAATATTAAGTGACAAAATAAAACAAACATCTATCTATCTATCTATCTATCTATCTATCTGTCTGTCTATCTATCTATATATATTCATGTCTATCTATCTATCTATCTATCTATCTATCTATCTATATTATGTCATGTCTATCTATCTATCTATCTATCTATCTATATATATATATTCATGTCTATCTATCTATCTATCTATCTATCTATCTATCTATCTATCTATCATCTATCTATCTGTCTATCTATCTATATATATTCATGTCTATCTGTCTATCTATCTATATATATTCATGTCTATCTGTCTATCTATCTATCTATCTATCTAGATATCTCTATCTATCTATCTATCTATCTGTCTATCTATTCATATCTATCTGTCTATCGATCTATATATTTTTTTTTTTTTTTTAATCATTTCACCCCGAGCAAGGCAGAAACGCCACTGATGTGCAGGGGGTTACATAAATGTAGAAAGATTAATTAGAAAAGAGTGAGGAGTACTAGCTAGTTAGAAAGGAACAATAGAAAACTGAGAAAGCAGGTGCAATGACAGGTACATGGGCGGAGAGAAAGGGAAGGTTATACAGGGGAGGGGAGAGAGAGCTAGAGGCCAGTGGTTATCTATCTATCTATCTATCTATCTATCTATATATATATATATATATTCATATCTATCTGTCTATCTATCTATCTATCTATATATATATATATATATATATATATATATATATATATATCTATCTATCTATCTCTGTATATATATATATTCATATCTATCTATCTATCTATATATATATATTCATATCTATCTATCTATATATATATATATTCATATCTATCTATCTATATGTGTGTGTGTGTGTGTGTGTGTGTGTCTATCTATCTATCTATCTATCTATCTATCTATCTATCTATCTATCTATCTATCTATCTATCTATCTAACAATAAACCCACTACATATATTTATTTTACTACAACCCCAGCTCTCTCGTAGACTTCCATGTCACCTTTCTGATCAGAGTACAATTAAACAACATTTCTTAAAAAAACATAGCAATGTAGGTAATATCAGATAGATTTTAGTCAGGAACACAATAATCTCTTCACTCATACTCACAGTAAAATATATCTTCAGATATTGGAGGCCATCTACATTAAATCCAAACAACCCACACTTATTAAAATCACGTTTAAATCTGTTCATAACACAATACATTGTATTTAAATATATGGTTCTGTTATCATTTCGAGCTCTCACTCAGTGTGACGTCATAGAACCGCATTACAAATTTACGAATTGCGTTTGCTAGTTTTGGTAAATGTTATCGTTGCCTAGCAACGTTTTATGTTAACACAAGATAAAATCATCCTCTGATGGTGGATGTTTTTATGTTAACGTCCTTGTAACCACTCTGAAGATGGCTCATGTGAGCCGAACGCTTAGAACCAACTTAATAAAGAATTATCCAAATCTTGGAGAATTTTTGTCTTTATTTTCACTGAATTTAAACCAAAATACCATGTTTAGAACGGCTCATGATGAAACATAATAGATAGACATTCATTGTCTCTTATATTTAACAGTATATGTTTAGAAAATTATCTGCTCCCTCGATACACTATATATATATATATATATATATATATATATATATATATATATATTCATATCTATCTATCTAGCTAGCTAGCTAGCTAGCTAGCTAGCCAACTAGCTGTCTGTCTGTTAGTCTGTTAGTCTGTTTGTGTATGCGTGAATATGTAAGTAAGTATATTAAACAAGAATATACATACCAGATATAGTATGTTAAGCAAACATATAGCTGTCTGTAATGCAAACCCAACAAGAAAATCTCTCGCTCAAACTAAATATGAGTTAAAATACTTATTAAGTGATCAATAGTAACATAAAACAATTAAGTCAGTCGTGGCAGAAATTATTGAATAATTCGACAAAATCAAGAAAAACATCATGGTTTTAATCTTTGGTTGAAAGAAGGTAAATAAGATGAAAAATGTCGTATTTATTTAAGTATATTCGTTTTGAAAAAGACCAGAAACGATTATATTCATTATATCAGGTTTTGCTAGGCATACCATGTAACTCAGGACTACCTAGCGTACTGTTTGCGGTCACATTACGTTTGTATTACTTTTTGTGTTCAGGTGCCAAGTAAGAGTTTCATGGAAATATTTCCGGAAAAGACAAAAGGAAGAAATGTCACGGTGGTGAGAAAGTGACTGAAGTCGAGGTACCGTGTCTGGAATGATGACATTACAGATCCTTCTGTCACGCTTGTAACTCGGACCTTCCGTCTCCAAGGACAAATTCATTCGGACAACGTTGTTTTGTTTGTTTACCTTAACCTCTCGTCTCGCTGCAACCTCTTCCTTGTTACTGTTTTTTATTCTATTTTATTTTGTTTTCCCTTCTCTTTCTTTCTTTGTGCCTTGTAGCATAGACCATGCTTCCTTTTGTTTTAATTCCTTTTTCTTTATCACGCCCTACTGTTCTTATCTACTCTCAGCAACGTGATAATACCACGTAAGTAGAGTTTGCCTTTTGTGGGGATCTTCAGATTCTTCCTCTATCCACACGCACGATTCGCCTCCGCTGTTTCATATAACTTCATATAACTTTGGTATGTTTATTTCATTCTTCTCAGCTCTTCCATCTCCTTCGCATTGTAAATGCATTATTTCGGCACAACAAATAGTTCGTTGCCCCTTTATTTCTGTGTTTTTCGTTCTTTCTAGTCCCCAAATATATATTTTAGAAAAGAAATGAGGGACTTTTCTTTGCAGAATTTGCTCAGCCGCTTAGTCATGCCTTCCAATCTGAGCTGCCTTTTCGAATCTGTTGCTTCCTTAAATTTAAAATGAATAAAACCCCCTGTCTCGCAGTTCTTAACGCTTTTACTACTATATCAGGCCACCTTGTGGCTGCTGGTAGGAGTAGTTAGCCTTTCTTTTTCTTCTTTGTTTTCGCTTGCTCCCTTCCCTGTATCTAGCCTTTTCTTTTCTCTCTTTTATATCTGTCTTCTTCGTCGCAGTGGACTCATCTTTGTTTTGTTCATTTTTCTTTCAGATTTTTTACCTAATTCGAGTAATAAAATCTTTCGTTTTTCCATAAAATTCGTCTGTGAGATCTTGAAAATTTGAGTTTAAACTGGCTGTCTAAAGCAGAATGCTTTTCAAAATTTTGCCAAGGGCAGCACACCTTCTTTTAATGATGTGGTGTATCTTAAAATATATTACAGGAGATCCAGACTAGACATATCGGCAATATTCAAAGCTCTTATGAATGGTAAAGTTTTAATGAACATGATAAATCCTGGCGCAAAAAATTATCTTGCCCGACACAGTGAACCAACTTTGCTAGCAGAAAATATAGCAAATGTTTCCATATAACCAAATTCCATCATGTAAAGGAAAAATGCCAGACCAAGAAGGTTCTGTGTACTTTTTCCTCGAGATTAATATCATCCATGTGAATGGAAGAGAAAAAGAGTTCTCTACGATGATTAAAAGAATGTTTCATTTAGTTTTAGAGCCAGATTTAGATTCCATGTTTTGCCCAGTTAACACACACACACACACACACACACACACACATATACATAATTATATAATGAAATTTGTTAAACAATTAAGGGTTAAAATTCATTGCGACATGAAAATGTCTAAGGTTTTTCATAACTAGCATCTAATTTAAATTTTTAATTGTTTAACAAATTTAATTATATAATTATATTATGCTCTACAATATTTATGTATTAAGCACCTTTAAAACAATTAAATGCCAGAGAACTCAAAATCGAAAAACTTTAGTCAAATGTATATATATATATATATATATATATATATATATATATATATATACAGATATACATACATACATACATATAGTCATCCGCAGACAGATCTGTTTCGCTGTATCACAGCTCATCAGTATCGTTGGCATCCGATAAATTTTAACCAGTATTTAAACCGGACTGATTGACATCAGTCGGCGATTCTACCTCTAATGGTACTCGGTATGAGAAGGCAGACTTTTAGTGTGTGATATAACATGTAAGCACAAACGAGTACCTGGGAGTGTTCTAATTCATTACTGAATGAACGATGCGTAGATGCTAGAGCAGCTAATGTTTTTTCAAAGTCTACAATTCTTTCAGGGTGTTCGCTCAGGGTGTGAGAGCGTAAATATATATATATATATATATATATATATATATATATAGTCATCTGTTTCGTTGTATCAGAGCTCATCAGTACGGTTAGACACCGATTGCTACCTAACCCAGGCACGAATTGGCGTCAGTCGGCGACTCTACCCATTTTTAGCGCATATCACGCTATATATATATATAAGTCACTCGAGGTAAAAAGTTAAACCTGAAACCGGACATTGCTAGTTTAGTGCTGACGATGAGGGTTATTTATAACATATAGATTATTTATCTATGATTGCTGTGCTTTTGGAGTAGGTATGTTTTTTAAGTTGATTATAACATATGCTTTTGATGGCTAGATGATGCATATTACTGATTTTGTTATTAATTTATATAATTCATTTATTTATTAGCTTTAAATATTTTAAATATTGTTCTTTGTACATAATAATATTAAATTTTATTATGTTTATATTGTAATAAATCTTTTCAGAATGATTTTATTGAGTCTATTTTGTTACGAATATGTTTTTAGCTACCTAGAAGTAATTTCTGTTTGCCGATAGCTTTGTTGCAGGGTTCATAATTGGTATTACTAACAGGTGGTTATTTATTTCGTATTAATATTGCTTCTGTTAACTTTAGCCTGTTTTTACACATGTGGATGATGCTATTATATTTGTATTATCGACGAGTATGCTAGAGTCAGAGTTTGGTAGGTGTCTATTTGTATTTAATGAAACCTAATGGAGCTATGGTCAGAGAGAAGTAATGTAAGTTTTCCTGTTAGGCTTGTTGTAGTATATACAATATACTGACCGTGTTTGTAAAGTAAAATATTCCTATAACTAAATATAAATACAAATTTAAACAGACACAAACAGACATACACACACAAACGCACACACACACATACATATATATATGTGTGTGTGTATATATTTATATATATATATATTCAGTTAAAAGTAATATATATATATATATATATATATATATATTCAGTTAAAAGTAAAATAGAAACCAACCTTTATAATGGCTAAAAATATAGTTGAGAGCACATGCATAAATAAAACATTCGATCAATTTTTATATAATTTAACTAATATTAGAGAAAGATGGAGAAATAGAAAATAGTACAGCGGTGGGAAAAATATATCAAAGATATTTTCTACAGCAATAGAGAGCAACCGATGATGAAAGATGAGCAAAGATGAGGACGGACCGGAAATAGTAAAGTCCGAAGTGGAAGCTGCAATGACCAAACTGAAACAAATCAAACAAAGCAGCTGAGCAAGACGACATTGTAATAGAGCTGCTGATAGCCCTGGAAGAATTCGGAATAGACAAAATTTCAGAAAGAATAAATTAAATTTATAATAGTTGTGAAGATCTAAGCAATTTGAATTTCGTAGCACTGCCTAAGAACCCAGGTGCAAACGAGTGCAAACGAGCGCAAACGAGTGCAAACTTTACCGGATAATCAGTTTAATGAACCACATTACAAAACTGATCGTCCGAAATCCTGATGAATAGAGCGAGAATCAGAATCAGGCCAGAGATAGACAAGAACAGTGCGGGTTTGTCAAAGACACTGGAACAAGCAACGACATATTCATGATTAGGATGCTCTCCGAAATGCCAATGCACATGAAGAAGGACTTGTACTTATGTTTTATCGAATAAGCAAAAGCGTTCAACAAAATACGCCACAAAGAATTGATGAAAATGCTCTGCAGCCTCAACATATTTGAGAAAGTCATAAAAGTAATCTCAACTGGCAGCAAACCGCCTGCATACGGACAGGAGACGAATTCAGCAGATATACAAAGATAGAAAGGGGCGTACGACAAGGATACGTCTTTTCACCGGATCTATTCAACTTGTACAGCGAGACTATTCTGAGGACCCTAGATGTTAGGCCAGGATTTTTTATCGCAGGCCACAATTTGAACAACATAGGGTACGCACATGATCCAGTGCTGATAGCAGACACAGAAAGGAAACTACCAGACCTCCTACAGAAGGTAGCTGAAGAGAGTGACAAGAAAGGACTACAAATAAACGACAAGAAAACCGAATGCATGGTCATCAGTGAAAAAGGGCAGCCCAATATGCCAAATACAGGTTGGTAATACTAGAAGCAAGCAGGTACAAAAATTTAAATACCTGGGAAATGTTCTAACAGAAGACGAGAAGGGCGACACAGAGTTTGCATGGGGAAGGAAGCATTCCAGAAGCTGAGTAAAGTATTAAGACGCAGGAAAATTTCCATAGAAACAAAGAAAAGAGTAATCGATTGCGATGTGGTGTCATTTTTTCAATATGGCAGTGAATGCTTGACAATAGCATCAAAGATGACGGAAAGGCTTGAGAAAACTGGTATGTGGTTCTACAGAAGGATGCTGCGAATATCATAGATCGAGCACGTGAGCAATGATGAGGTTTTGGAAATGATGGAAACGAAAGGGAAATTAATAATGAGCATCAGGAAGAGTCAGTTGAAGTTCCTGGGACATGCAATGAAGAAAGAGGGCTTGGAGAACCTGATACTAACAGGCCAGATAGAGGGGAAAAGAGACAGGGGAAAGCATCGGATAACATATTTGAAGGACTTAATCAAGTGGATGATGGAACGACGGTTGCATGGTGTAACAGGAGAAAGCGTGCTAAGAGCCTGCAGGGATAGGAAGACATGGAAAGCCATGATCGCCTACGTCCTGAAGGGACAAGGCACATAAAAGAAGAATGAAAACAGTTATATTATCACATGAAAAATTTTATAAAAAACTTGTGCGTGCGTTGTGTGTGTGTGTGTGTGTGTGTGTGTGTGTGTGTGTGTGTGTGTGTGTGTGTGTGTGTGTGTGAGACCAATTAAATTTAGATTAGATTTCTTTTTGTTTCTAACTACACCACACTGGGAAAACAGAAGATCTGCCAAGAATGGTCTTGCGTTGTAAAAACATAGACACAGATTTACTGTGGATAGATTATGGAATCAAAAATAAAACAAAAAGTTACCTAATGAAATTGGCTAGATTATATAACCAAACACATTACAAAATCGGAATTTGGAATTTCCATCGTCTGTTGTTCGTGCGCATGCGTAGTCATATCAACGTAAACAAATCTAATCCGATGAAGCCATAACAGTAGAAACACGCTACATGAAAACGTTTTCAACACTATATATATAAACTGCGTCAAGAGATTATATGCAAAAGAGGTATTGTCAAATATTTTACATAAAATTCATAGATGTGTTATCGAATTAAATAATTTGTACTATTATGTATAGCCAGTAAGCATGAAAGCAATTAAGTCCCAATTTCCAATTTAAGATTGATATTTAGTATTTTTTATTGGAATAGATAGACTAAACTATCGCCCGGGTCACACTCCACCCGCGTCTATTAAACAGGTGAAGAGGCTCATCCCTTGTTCCCTGTTTAGAATGTGGTTCCCGGCTTTCTCTTTCCAATCTTTTTCCTCTTTTCTTTCTTTCTTTTTTTTTTTTTTCAATTGGAGTAGATAGACTAAACTATCGCCCGAATCACACTCCACCCGCGTCTATTGAACAGGTGGAGAGGCTCATCCCTTGTTCCCTGTTTAGGATGTGGTTTCCGGCTTTATCTTTTCCAATCGTTTCACTCTTAAGTAGCCCCCTGCGCATCAGTGGCGTTACCGCCTTGCTTGGGGTGATATGATTAAAAAAATATATATATACCAATTTGGAGTGTCAAGAGATTATTTGCAAGAACTAGAATGTAATATTACAGCTCGTAAAAAAGAATGAAAAAGAACTATATCAAATCAAAGAAATAATCAAAGAAATTAGCAAAGGAAAGTCTTCGCTTCGAATTCCTAAGGATTTGAAAAGGGATCATCGAACAATCAGGAAATATGTCAAACGGGATTTCAACCAAGGAAAAAAAGTCTGAGGCTGAATTCAGGAATTTAACAAAGCGGGATTTATCACATATCCGAAGAGAATTAATAAAAAACCCAAATGCGTCAAGTGCTTTCATAATTGAGGCCGCTGGAGCTCCTATGGTGTCAAGGGAAACAAGGTGTAAAGCATTAAGGAAGTTTACTGATGTAAAAAATCAAATAAAGACATTCATTAAAAAAACATAAGGAAAGAAGATGGGCAAAAAATACATGAAAAATGATTTCAGCAAAAAGAGATTTCTACAGACGAAACCCTCGATGGGCTCGATGGATGGGCTCGAGGATGGTTTGCAAATAACATGACTCACGAAAAGTTTTAAACGCCAAGGCGGCGGTGGGATCATGATATGGGCTGGGATTATTGGTAATGAACTCGTGGGTCCATTTAAATTGAAAGACGGGGTTAAAATGAATTCCAAAAGTTCCTCTGATTTTCTAGAGCAATATTTCTTTGAATGGCTTGATAACCAGTATTTAGCCAAGCGTAGATCCATGATCTTTATGCAAGACACCGCACCAAAGTCATGCATCAAAGTTTACTAAATCCTGGTTGAAAGAAAAAAGATTTGTTGAAGATTCTCTTATAGACTGGCCTTCAAATAGCTGACTTGAATCCCATTGAGAAGCTGTTGAGCATTCTCAAGAGAGATATTATTCTAATGTAAGGCAATTTAACAGCACAAGTAGAACCACTGGGTGGCAGTTAATGTTGCTGCAAACAACTTACCAGCCGATAAAATTGCAAATCTAACATCAGATGTTGACAACAGGTTGCTAAGAGTTACTGAAAAGAAAGGAACATTTGTGCAATAAATTTTAGGAGGTTCTTTTTATTAAATATTTCTTTTACTTTTAAAATAAAATGTTTTTTTACGTTTTTCCTTTAAGAAATTGACGAATTTGTTCTAAAATATTTTCATATTATTTTTTTACGTTAGTTTTACAAGGTATAATAATGTAAAGTATGAAATAAGCTACTAACAGTCAAATACAATAGTTTTCTCTATCACTATATATCTAAGTTAATAATATTGAGTAGAATCTAAACAACATCATAATAGGAATTTTAACATTAAAGACGCAACACTTTATACCAATTCATAACTTGCATATAATCTCCAGACGTATTTTATATATATACAAATATATATATATATATATATATATATATATATATAATAATTAAATTAACGAATAAATTAAATAATTAACGAATTAATATATATATTAATTCGTTAATTAATATATATATATATGTACAATATATATATATATATATATATATATATATATATATATATATGTACATATATTTCTCAGAGGTAGAATCACCGACTGACGCCAATTCCGTCGGGTTTCAATCCTGGGTAAAAAGGCAATCGGCTGTCTAACCGTACTGATGAGCTGTTATACAGCGAAACAGATCTGTCTCCAGATGACTATATATACATTCATAATTATATATATTTGTTATTTACTTCTAAAAGTGCTCAATACGGAAGTAACTTTACATTTCACAACCTGATGATGGTGTACTGAACATCAGAATTTAATAGATTTTTGCTTGTTGTATGCTATAATAATAATAATAATAATAATAATCTTCACAGACAGAAAACTTGAAACAAATAGACCGAACATTATAGTAAAAAATCAGAAAGAAAAAACTTACCTGTTAATTGATAAGCCATATCAATATGTTACAATCCGCTGGACAAGCCATGTCCAGCGGATTGTAACATAGCAACCAAGGAATTCGAAAAACTGTCAAAATATAAAGACCTGGAAATTGAAATAGAAAAAAAATGTGGAAATTGAAAACAAGAATCGTGCCAGTGATAATAGGTGCACTTGGAATAATAAAAAATGGAACAAAAACACATATTGAAAGAATCTCTGGAAACCCCATCTTAAGAGATATACAAAAAATTGTCCTGTTAAGTGCAGCCCACACATTCAGGAGAACTTTGTCTATGTAACGCTAGGGATGTTAGAAGAGATAAAAAAAAACATTAAATGGAGCTACAACAACACACCACGATCTGCTTTAGGTCTCTCTGCAGACTTGGTAGGTAGTGCGACCATAGCAGAAATCGAATTGTGATGAAAAATGGCATAAGAATATTAATAGAAAAGATACATAGGTAGTCAGTTTTGTGGTTCAGTGGATATCGGCTCGGAACGAGAAATCGGGGAGCCGAGTTTGAATTCCAGTTGAATTCATTGCATTCACTTACGCGCAAATACCCTTGGGAAAGGTGTTAATCCGTCTCTTCCCTCCAGTTATGGGTTAAATAACAGGACAGATTGGGTTCTATAGCCTTGGCCGGCAACCAGTCTACCGCAGAAAGCAATGGCAACCTACTGCGGAATAATCTTCTGCCCAGTCATCATGTCTCTTTCGAGACATGATCGCCCAAGCGTGTATCACGTATAGCACTTAACTGACTGACATAGGTAGTAGATTTAGACACAATATCAAGAATTATTTACATTTTCGTTTAAATATTATGTCTAGTATTTTTTATTTATTTTCCACAGTTTTCAAAAATTCTATATATCGGATTCAAATTTGTAGATAAACTGTGTGAAATTATTTTTTTTGTTTTTGTTCAACACCTGTTCTTGCAATTTCACAAACATATAAGCAAGTAGGTTGGTGATAAATACTTTACTTTGATATGAAGATCACCGCAATTATGGCCATGAAGGTAGCTTTCATCGACGCTGATAAATGAATGTCATGTTCAGAAAGCTAGATCAGAATAGCAGAGAAATATTCACGATTTAACGAACAGCTAAGTTCTATTTTGTTGAGTAGCTTTTGCCAGTGTTCCGAAAGGAAATAACACTAAACTGGCAATAATTAAGTACCGAAGACTGATCAGTGTGATATGCGCGTATGGACACTATTTTTGGTCTGAACTGACTCTTTTAATTATAAAACACGTTTTGTATACCTATCTCTATACAGGAATGAAACGTTTCTATCTCCTTAATTACGTGGACACTGTTAGAGTAAAGGCTAGTCGGGCAAAGTGATCATCACGATCCATGCTCTCCTTTCTTCAACTCTCTACTTCCGAACGGAGAGGGACCTAAACGAAGCTCGCCGAAAAGTAGAGCCTCGTTTAGGGTGAATAAACAAGAACCCGTCCTAGTCTTAAGTTGGGTATATAGGATACTTTGAGTGTGGAGGTGGTAAATACCTGGTAGAATAAAGTGATCATACCTACCTATACTCTATCTTGTCCAACTCTCTGATTCTCTAACACTCTGTTTCCAAGCAAAGAAGGAACAAAGCCGAAAGACAGAGTCTCGTTTGGGGTAAATAAACAAGGACCCGTCCCAGCCTTAAGTTGGGTGTACAGGATACATTTGACTAAGCTTAAGTGCTCAGAATTTTCATTTTAATTGATTTTGTGTCGCATCTACCTTAGTGTGTAGGTGGTAAATACCTCGCAGAGTAAGGTGATCATACCGATCCATATTCTCTCTTGACACTCTACTGAATATTAGAGACTCGTTTGTGGTGAATAAACTGGAGACTATTCCAGCCTAAAACTGTGTGAGAGATATATTTGGAGATGTTTAATACCTAGCAGAGTCAAAGGATCGTACCGATCCATACTCTCTCTTGTTCAACTCTTTGCTTCCGATCCAAAAGGGAACCAAACGAGGCTCCGCCGAAAGTTAGGTTCTCGTAATAAACAAGAGCAGAGCGCTTCCTAGACTGGAACGGTGTGTCCGGGATAATTTTGGCTGAGCTTAAGGTCTCATAATCTCCACTTTGACTTGTGTCGTATCTGCCTTGTTGGGGAGGTGGCAAATACTGTGCAGAATAAAATGATCATACCTATCCACACTTTCTCTTGTTCAACACTTTACTTCCGAGTGGAGATAGAATCAAACGAGGCTCCGCCGAGAGGGAGAGTTATGTTTAGGGTGAATAAAGATTCCATCCCAACCTTAAGCTGGGTATACTAGATTTTTTTGATTGAGCTTAATGCCTCGGGTGGAGTCCTCATTTTAATTGACCTTGTGTGGCATCCGCTTTGGTGAGGAGTTGGTAAGTACCTAAAAGAGTAAAGTGATTATACAGATCCAAACACTCTCTTGTTCCACATTCTGCACCAGTCACTCGACCAACACGGGGCTCTGCTAAAGGATAGTTTCGTCTGTGGTGAATAAAAAAAAGTTTTAACCGGCCTTAACCCTCTAGGGCCATTCGTATCATATTTGATACAGTATGAAAACAAGCCTTGAAAGAAATATTTTCCTGAAAAAGTTTTTAAGAGAAATATTTTATAAATTTCAAATGAAAGCAGTACTGACTGCTCAGTCAATGAATACCAAATGTTTCCTTATAGGGAAATACCAAATGTTTCCTTATAGGGTAATACTGTATCAAATATGATACGAATGGCCCTAGAGGGTTAATAGATAGATAGATAGATAGATAGATAGATAGATAGATAGATAGATAGATAGATAGATAAACAGACTGAGATTAACCCTCTAGGGCCATTCGTATCATATTTGATACAGTATGAAAACAAGCCTTGAAAGAAATATTTTCCTGAAAAATTTTTTAAGAGAAATATTTTATAAATTTCAAATGAAAGCAGTACTGACTGCTCACTCAATGAATACCAAATGTTTCCTTATAGGGAAATACCAAATGTTTCCTTATAGGGAAATACTGTATCAAATATGATACGAATGGCCCTAGAGGGTTAATCTGTGTCTACGGGATATTTTTGACTGAGTTTAAAGGCTCGGAATCCCCACTTTAATTTCCTTGTGCCGCATTCGCCTTTGGCTTCCGCTCTAATGGTGATGTGTAAATTTCTTGTAGAATTGAGCTATTGTACTAACTAGCAGTTCATTGTCAGTTTATTTTCCTCGCGCAACATGCGAATTTTGTATTTGTGATCTTTTCTCGCACTTCCCGTCTGTAGAAATCCCTTCCATATACTTGCTTTCCTGACGGCTGCAACCTCCAGGAATTTAAATGCAATGTCAGTACCCATCACTTACCGACTAGCCTTCAGTCTACATCACCCCGTATATCTTGTTCTTTTCCTTTCTCTATACATTCGCAGCTGTCTTCACACTTTTATCTCATCCTTCTCTTGCCTTTTCTCAGAAATCCCCTGTAACTGGTTCGTCTTTCTTTTCACTCTCTTCCTGCCTTAAACTTAAACACTCTTATGTAGCCCCTTGCGTATCAGTGGTGGTACCGTCTTGCTTGGGGTGAAACAATTAAAAAAAACTATTATTCCCAACCTCCGTTTTGTTGATTACTTATGCAGTAAACCTTTAGAGTTACAACAACTTGACAGAAATTGCGACGTATTTCTAGAACAGTACATGAAGCCGACCATTTTTCCAGCAGATTTAGCGATGGCTTTCCAGAAGTTACTGAATTCAGTTATAATTATTTTCGTTGAATTTTCTCCTGAATGGTGATCCAGCTTTCTTAAGTCTGATTACCTTCGGGAATGTATTTTTAAGCCTGTCAACAATATACCTGAAATCCCAGACATCGCAATTAAACTGCTTACTGCTCAAAGGTTAGTTCTGATACTACATGCTGTCTCTCCTCAGGTGACCATGACTTTGCACAACCTTCTACATACCGTGAACCTTAATAAGTTATTTGACTATATTTCTGAGATGAGATAGTACTTACAGTATTTAAATTATTCCGATTAATGTCCTCATCTTTGTTGCCATTTGTACGACGATTCGGCCGTTATACACTTCGGCCTTCTTCAGGTGCTAAAAATTTTGAACCAAACCCTCCATTACAATAATTATCGTAATAAAGGGTTCGGTTAGAAATTCTTAGCACCTGAAGAAAGCCGGAGTGTATAACGGCCGAATCGTCGTACAAATGGCAACAAAGATGAGGACAATAGTCTTAATAAGTCAGTCAGTCAATTAAGTGCCATACGTGAAACACGCTAGGGCGATCATGTCTCGAAACAGACATGACTGACTGGGCAGAAGATTATCCCACAGTAGGTTGCCAGTGCTTTCCGCGGTGGACTAGTTGCCGAACAAGGATATAGAACCCAATCTGTCCTGTTATTTACCCCATAACTGGAAGGAAGAAACGGATTAATACCTTTCCCAAGGGTATATTCACATGTCTGGTACATGGAATTCTCAGAATCCTTCCGATACCTCAATTTCTTTTCTTCTTCTGAGAGTCCAGCAATAATCGTCATATAGAAGGATTGATATTACATAAAATCTTGGAACTCTTTTCTTTGTTCCCAATGAAATTTTCCAGTTTCTATTTTGCTTATATTCTGGATGGCAACATTCACAAGCCACCATATGAAAGTCGGTTCTCTGTGTAGGGCCCAGAGGTTTTTTCCGTCTAAATCTATCCTGCACATATATAAATCTACCATCCGCCCGTGCATTGAATACTGCTGCCATATCTGGTCGGGTGCCCCTGATATTCTCCTCGGGCTTCTCGATAAGGTTCAGAGGAGGTTCTGTAATGTGATAGATAACGACTTGCAGACCGCCTGCAGTCTCTCTCCCACCGGCGCGACGTGGCTTCCCTGTGTCTCTTCTATAAATACTTTCACGGCTTCTGCTCCGATGAACTTAGATCACTGGTGCCCCCTAAATACGAATTTGCACGATATACTAGATTAGCAACTAGATCCCATCCTTTTACAGTGAAACCGATAAAATGCAACCGTAACTTCTACTCCAAGTTTCTTTCCTCGCACTTCCCGACTGTGGAATTCTCTTCCACACGATTGCTTCCCCGACGGCTACAATCTCCAGGAGTTTAAATGTAAGGTCAATAGACACCTCCTAACACACTAACCTGTTCCCATTCTATCAAACACTCTTCCCATCTGCACAACCCTCATCCTCGGTATTCTTACTCATCTGTCACCTTCCTCCTGACATTCCCTATGTCTAACCACTCCTTCTCTTTACCTTCCCCTATGTAGCCCCATGCGCAATAGTGGCAGTGGAATGCCTTGCTTGGGGTGAGATGATTAAAAAAAAAAACACCAATTCTTCGGATTTCCCTGTCACATTTGACGCCCTCCGTTAAAACCATTCCTAGATTTAGATTTTATTCGCAAAGTTTATTTTAACTTCCTGGCAATATTGCGCATTTCTAACGGTTTGGGGTGACTAGATACACAAAAATATAATTAATAAAACAGAGATATGAGCTAAAAAAACTTATTTTAATAATACATTGTATACTTAAGATAAAATAGGACAA
This sequence comes from Ascarosepion bandense, assembly GCA_037127315.1. Taxonomy (NCBI): domain Eukaryota; kingdom Metazoa; phylum Mollusca; class Cephalopoda; order Sepiida; family Sepiidae; genus Ascarosepion; species Ascarosepion bandense. The sequence goes on along the minus strand of JBBBDQ010000653.1, from coordinate 527,978 downwards.
AATAATTCCGAAAAAATATCAACTAAACTTGCAGATTATATCTTGTACGATGAACTAACAAAGTTCGATAATCTAGTAAACATTTGTAAACAAAAGAATTATCGTATTTTTCATCGGCTTAGACGCAATAATGAAATTAAGATTTTGAATGCAAAGTCCTCAAACGAAAGAATTTAATAACACCGCAGTTATTAATCATCCTGAAGTTGACTGCACAGTTTCTAACTGAATATCGATCATTATTTCATAATAAGGATTAAAATACATAAATATTGAATCGAAAATCTTTTTGTCTCGATTAAGCTTTTTTTAACAAATTATGTTGAAGGAAACGTATGTTGGAAAGATGGCGTTATGTGGGTTTTTAAAGTATGAATGCTCTGCTTGTTTTGAAAATAATCCTGTTATGGTTTATAAAATGGCGAGTGTTCTAAAAATAGAAAAAGATAGACACACTAACGCCAAGAATTCAAAATTGGGCGGCAAAATAAGGAACCGTTTCTTTTGGTAGGAGTAGGAGCAAGAGTAGGAGTAAGAAGTAGGAGTTAAGTACAGTAGTTTTGTGGAGGAGATTTGAAAAGGGGAAGTCCAGAAGGGATAGGCGCGTTTACCACAATATGTGCGTCAGAATTTTAAAATGATTGTAATCCTAAATACAACTATTCATTTCCCTCCAGCTTCTTTAGAACACCCTAACATATTTCATCTATTCTTTTTTGTGTAGAACCACATCTCTGTTTCCTCAAGTGTCCTCTTCATCAGTGGGAAAAATATCCAGCATTAAGTGACATATATAAGAGGAGACTTATGGCATAAGAGTTTCACAGCCTTTTCTTTGTTTCTAACGAAATTTCGTGTTTCGTAAGCAGAAAATAACAAATGAACTGAAGAAAAACAATCCTATTAAATGGTGTCGATGCAACCTAATCATATGTTACTGCTTTGAACTGATAAATCTTGCAAAAGTATATTCCGTATTCTAAACGATTCAATTCCGTCGTTATGGTATATAAAATGGCGAGTGTTCTAAAAATAGAAAAAGATAGACACACTGACGCCAAGAATTCAAAATCGTGCGGCAAAATAAGGAACCGTTTCTTTTGGTAGGAGTAGGAGTAAGAGTAGGAGTAAGAAGTAGGAGTTAAGGACAGTAGTTTTGTGTAGAAGATTTGAAGACGCTAGTCAGTTGACCCATAGAGTCCACAATGGATAGGCTCGTTTACTACTAGCATCCCACAGTGAAGAGAATTTAGCTAGTTTGCTCCTGTATCCACACAAAATTTAAAGGTTGTAACTTGATGTAAAAACCTAAAGTTTTATACCAAAAATGAACATAATTAATTCAAGTTTGTGTTATCTTCTAATTATACCAAAACGAAGCAACACAACAGTGGTTAGAACACTAGCCATTTTATAAACCATAACAATCCTTATAAATTATGATTTTTCCTGGGACTGGAATATTTTGTGCAGCGTCTGTCAGTTGTGCCACTATTTCAAAAAGCAACCGTCACAAGATAAGGTGGACTCAATTGCCAAGTAAAGATGTTCTGTTTACCGGTTATACCAGCTGGCGAAACCGTATTATTTTACATCGGATCGAATACTAATATTGGTGGGCGTCATTCTATTCCGAATAAATAAAAAATACGCAAAAATTGTTTAAACGAAATTTTAAAATCTCAAAAGATTTCAAGACGTGTAAAGGCAGATGTAAAGAATTCTACAATGCGACCTATTAGATGCTGTGGAATCACGACACAAAACATGCTTAAAGAATAGTCGAAACTAATTCTGCAACAATATACGAGACAAACAGATTTAATTTTCTAGCATAAAAATAATAGTAATGAATCCTAGCGGTGAAAGAAATTCAGCGGAGAACTTCATAAAGGATTTCAAATCCGACCAAGAAAAAGGTTCAAGATTTGAAAGCTGATTTATACGAAGAGCGAAAACTTTTAACATCCTCAACATCAGTAATTTTGAATCCAAGAAACCAAAGTGAGTTCCCCAGAGCAGAAAATTAGGTAATCATTCCGTCAAAAATGAAAAGCAGGCGTGAATTAAAAAAAACCCTGAACATTACAAAATTAATACATCCGACCCTAGATAAGATAAAAAAAAGTGACAACCGATTTACAAGACGATGGCTCGAGAAGGATGTAACTGACTGGTAAATCCGGCCTAGACACGGTCAACAAAAGTGGCAACCGGCTTGAAAAGCGATAACCCGGTAAGTGTGTGATTGACATATACATCCGGCTGTAGATAAAAGTCAACAAAAGATGAGGATGTAGTTGACCGATGTATATTCGATCGCAGATGAGATCAACAAAAGGCAACAAAAAGATATGCATCCAGTCGGAGTTTTAAGACGATATAAAAATCTAGAATTTTTGGCTGAAGAGACAGAGACTCGAGCACGACTCCCGATATTTCCTTCGTGTTTGCGAACTCTCTCCGGCTACTTCTCTGCTCCACACAACTGTCACCGTCAAGAATAAAAATATAAGGTTATATTTTTATATTTACGTGTTCCTCATTGTTTGTCCAGATCCATTGACAGTATATGACATACAGTTTTGATTTTATTTAACTGGTCCTTCCTGTAAGGCAAAATGTGACACAAGGTGTTTATATATATATGACAACTTTATACGTATGGGTTAATAACCAAAATTTCCTAATCCACGGAGCAAAGTTAAGTCTGGCGTCGTTATTATCTAGGTGCAATGAGTAAAGTTCTGCCGCAGGTTTGGAATCATTAGTACCAGCTGCATTCTCTCATGAAAAATAAGTAGACAAGATATCACACTTTGATTCTAGTCCGAAGGCAATGTCGTTTGAAGATTAACAGTTAAAGTAGCAAAAATATTCATTGCTCTTTCGAACTGAAAATCTGAAACCTGAATTCTGACATTCTATTAAAAAACAAAGTTTTCTACTTAGAAATGAAATATTACGACTGTGATGTTAGTTAGATCTTCTCTGGGTGCTCCATAATTTCGGCCTTGTGCCACATGTATTCTACGCTTACTAAGTTAGCACTTGGACGTGCTGAAATGATTAGGAAGCTTGTCCCGCTATATCAATTATGACTAGTGACTTTGAACCTCACTGAGTGGCCTGTATTTTGGGCCTTGAGCCATATCTGCTCTAGGATTAGTAAATCGCTCGATCAATTTGTTGTATTGGGTACTGAGTAGTGTGTTCGATTCTCTTAGACTGAATGCAATATACCGACTTGGCTGAACGTGTGCAGTCACTCTCTCACCGGCGGGACGTGGCTTCCCTGTGCCTCTTCTATAAATACTTTCACGGCTTCTGCTCTGATGAACGTAAATCACTGGTGCCCCTTAGGTGTGAATTTGCACGAGATACTAGATTAGCAACTAGGTCCCACCCTTTTACAGTGAAACCGATGAAATGTAATCGCAATTTCTACTCCAACAGCTTCTTTTCTCGCACTTCCCGCCTATGGAATTCCCTTCCGCATGCTTGCTTCCCCGACGGCTACAACCTCCAGGAGTTTAAATGTAAGGTCAATAGACACCTCCTAACACACTAACTCATACCCATTCTCTCCAACACTCTTCCTATGTACCTCCTTACTTGTCTATCACCCTCCTTCTGACATTTCCTATACCCAATCGCTCTATGTAACCCCCTGCGCTATAGTGGCAGTGCAATGCCTTGCTTGGGGTGATATGATTAAAAAATTCTCTGATTACAGCTGGTGGGAAAGAAATGGATTTGAGATTTTTACAAAGGAATTTCTGCATAAGCGAACACAACAGTCGGGATTTGATCTCGGACCTCCAGTTTCCTTTTCCGCGCAGATAAGCATTACGCTAGATAGATTTAGGAGTGTAGAAAAGTGTAGAATGAAAAAAAGGATCCGAGTTTCAACGCTGTATTTAATGTGTAGCTTACATAAAGGAAAGTATTCCGAACGTTTGCGCGCATCTAATCGAATGACCCCTATTGCAACCTGAAACGAAGACCAATGTATCCTGGTGCAGAGATGCATCGAGTCTCTCAACGTTCACAAGTATGCCGGTGTCCTGTGTGTCCCTAGGAAAAACTGAATCGTTTTCCCTGTTTGACGCTCACTACCGTCAAATTTGAATTGATTGGCAAACTTGCAAATGGAACAAGAAAATGTATTTGCGTTGTCACTTTGAAATTCTAAATTAACATCTCTTGGGTGGTTTGATTGATCACCAGGCAAAACAAACTAGATAAGAGTCTTTAACAGTTAGTGTTGTTGGAGAGGAATGGCTCTTTACGACGATTATTGTTCGCATTAGTTATAATTATATTTGCATTACTATTGATAAGATTTATCAGTATATTAGTGGAGATATGCGGTCACTCCATGCCACCGTCGACAATAAACTAATAATGTGTCCATTTTAACAAATTTTCATTGGCTAAACTATCGCCCGGTTCACACTTCACCCATGTCTATTGAACAGGTGAAGAGGCTCATCCCTTGTTTCCTGTTTAGGATGTGGTTTCCGGCTTTCTCTTTTCAAATCTTTTCACTCTTTTCTTTCCTTTTTTTTTTTCAATTGGAGTAGATAGACTAAACTATCGCCCGGTTTACACTACACCCATGTCTACTGAACAGGTGAAGAGGCTCATCCCTTGTTTCCTGTTTAGGATGTGGTTTCTGGCTTTCACTTTTCCAATCTTTTCACTCTTACGTAGCCCCCTGCTCATCAGTGGTGTTACCGCCTTGCTCGGGGTGATATGATTAAAAAAGAAAAATCATATAAAACATTAGTAAACTATAGTCCTAAACTTTGTTGCCCATTGTACGATGTTTCGGTCGTTGTACGCTCCGGCCTTCTTCAGGTGCTATGAATTTTTAACCAAACCCTTTTTTTACAATCACTGGGGTATATGATCTCTATTTTTTGAGGAGTCGTGTCTCTTTTGGATGTTATGTGTTATCGCCCTCTAACCCTGTAACGTACTTGTTCACCACTGGTATTGAACTCAAAACTCGTTGGGTCAAGTCACAAGAACTAACCAACGTCTATATCCACTAGGCCATGTATCCTTAAGGGCACATGGCCTAGTACCTGAAGAAGGTCGGAGCGTACAACGGCCGAAACGTTGCACAAATGGCAACAAAGGCGAGAGCAATTGTCCGAATACTGTAAATACTACTTCATCTCAGATATATAGACAAATATTAATATAAATCTTTATGAAAACATTTAAATAACTATTTCTTACTTATGACTTTTCATATACACTTTGTTTCTATTGTGACGTAGCTCGAACACGTGACATACGGTTCGCAATATATAATGGACTAATATCGAGTAGCGAGAAGGGAGTCGGCAGCCGACGGCTAGCACGGTCGTTGTCTATTCAACTCACTAGTTGTTGCCACCCTACAGGGACGTGTACTACTGTATCTACCGAGAATAAAGGTATTACTTACTTATACATGTGTATTGTCATTCCTCCACGATACAACAGTTTGCACTATACTAGTACCTGTCTACAAAGGTAAAATTACAAGAAATTAAATTGTTGCTGATACTAATGTCAGTAAAATTTTTTAGTATTTTTTGAAGCCACGCAAGGTAATAAAGCCACTAAGATCCAATGAGTTATTAAGCGTGACAGAATATGAATAATAAAAAACATAATTAAGGAAAAAAAACAATAAGACAGGTGGAAATAACGGGATAGTCGATATCGATTGACATTAAATTTTTGCTTTTGAAGATTTAAGTTGACCTAAGAGCAAGTGGCAAGAAGAGAGTTCCACAAGCGAGAAGTGCAAGAAAAGAAACTTTTAACGTAGAACTTATTATTCATCATTTATCCATCACACCCAGATGGTGCATAAGACAGCAACTTTTTGTGTGTTGGTTCTGTAACAAACTGTTTTTTACGAGGCCGGGTTGTTAGCTCTACACCCAACACCCAAACCCCAAACCCCAAACCTGGAGGACCGGTGGACCATTCTTGATCCTCACGCTTACAGCACATGATATTCCCAAATGGTCAGCCACTTAAGTACTGATCCGGCTTGATATCGCTTATCTTCGGTGATTGGACGGGAACCGATGTATTCAACACGATATAGCCGTAGACAGAACTTATTATTATAGTTAACAGTTTTAACTGCCAAATAATACGACCCTGAAATTTGTCAAGTTGAAGAAAATTCTTATAGAAAAGACACGGGGAGGCTCGTTTACGGCGGTGAGAAAGTAACTTAAGCCGGTGTGACTTGGCAGGACCGATAATTTTAAAGCTGGGAAATTTTTTTTTTTCCTTTCCTTGATGCTGATTAAACTACAAGGAAAACAGAACTTTATATGTTTTAAATTCGTTCAACTTCGTGCGCGAAGCATTGAAAGATACACAATTCATTTACAATTTACAATATACAAACCATTTCTGATAGGTTTTAAATGTAGGAACGTTATAAGAACATGAAAATTATTTGCGATTATTTGCTTAGCCGAATCGCATTTTCAAAGCACAGAAATATCTTTTTCTGTTCCGACATTAATATTAAAAGATAAACTATAGCAATTCACCTGACGAATTCAAAACGTATTCGTTAATAATAAAAAATGTTTCCGTTAAGCAAAGATGTACATTATTATTTCAGGAAAATAGAAATACTTAGTTAAAACATTTTTCCTGGACTAACATAACATATTTGCTTATATTTCAAAAGAACACATCAATTCTTGTTTTAACCGTTATCGTTCCTCAGTCAGTAAGTTAAATGGCATACGTCATACAAGCTCGGGCGATCATGTCTCTTTCGAGACATGACTAATTGGGCAGAATATTATCCTGTAGTCGGTTGCCATTACGTTCTGCGGTAGACTGGTTGCCAGCCAAGGCTATAGAACCCAATCTGTTTTGTTATTTAATCCATACTAGAGGAAAGAGACGGATTTATACCTTTCCCAAGGCTATTTGTGCGTAATTGAATGCTAAGAATTCAACTGGAATTTGAACTCGTCTCCGCGATTTCTCGTTCCGAGCCGATATCCACTGCACCACATGCCAAAATTAACACAACAGAAGAACACGATGCACAGACTGCCTAGTCAGAGCCAATAAGCGTTACACTACCCAAATACCTCTTGCAAGATATCTGTCTAATATCATTTAACTTAATTTTGTATGGAACATTAAATTATCACAAATTGACGTGGGTTCGAATGTCTCCATATTTCATAAGTAAGGGAGGTGACTTTTTGATGTTGAGTGCCGGAGGAGACCAACCCACCGTGCCACACTGGGATTACCCAAGCCTTATAAATTCAATTCGAAAGAAAAAAATCTTTCATCAATAACTATGTTAAGACCTGCGTTGTTTTATGTCTTTGTTACCAAGACTGTTCCTGAGAAGGCGTCTGTAAAAGTGATTGTTTAGAAGATGGGTGAACCAAGAAACAAGTAGGAAGCCATTATACGTTCATATATATTAACTCAATACTAATAACAAAATTCTCTTCCTTGACATATTGATAAACACAAAAAATAATAAATTTGCTATTTCACCATACAAAATACCTACCAGTATAAATTCATGTACACTTAACTACAAGAGTGAATGTCCATATTACTACAAAATAGCAATTATAAAAAATCTAATACATCGTGCAGAAACTAATTCATCTACAAAACAGATTTTTACAGTGAACTAAAGAATATAAAACAAACACCTATTAATAGTAGCTTTCCAACTATATAGTTGATGAACTAATACGAGGCTTTCTTAGAAGTCTCAATACTAAGCAAATAGAACCTAATACTACTTCAACTAATCACATATTAGTCTAATATATCATAATAAAATATACTAAAAAACACAGACCTCCACAGGTTAGATAATGGCAATAAAATCGAGTGGACCAATTGTCAGAACCTACGCTGGTGCAGTGGGACCTGGGTTCCTCCTGGTCCACGACAATGCCCGACCTCATGTGACTAGAGTATGCAAGCAGTTCCTGGAGGATGAAGGAATTGATACCATTGACTGGCACCCACGTTCACATGACATAAACTCAATAGAACACCACTGGGAAATTATGTTTAGGTTTATCCGGTAACGTCAGGTTGCCCATCAGACTGTCCAGGAGCACAATGATGCCCTGGTTCAGATCTGTGAGGAGATCCCCAGGACACCATCCGTCGTCTCTTTAGGAGCATGCTTACAAGCACGTGGGAGGCACAAAAACTACTGAGAATCATTTTGAGTTTCTAAATGACATTTTGGCAAAATAGACCAGTCTGCTGCATCATTTTTTCACTTATATTTTTGGGGTGTTTTTGATTTCCCCCCTCTATAGGGTGATCATTTTCATTTCTATCAAATTATGTGGCATCATTTTGTTACTAATACATCACCTACTTATTATCAGGAAAGATATTCAAGATCATTTTTTCCCTGTTTAGATCTGATGTGTTTTTGAAGTGTTCCTCTAATTTATATATATATATATATATATAGATATATATATATATATATATATATAATGTGTGTTGTGGTGCATTGGATATCCAATGCATTGATATCCAATGCACCACAACGCACATTTTATATATATATATATATATATATAACGCACATATATATATATATATATATATATATATATATATATATATATATATATATATATATATATATATATATATATATATATATATATAGAGTACGTTGTGGTGCATTGGATATCGGCTCGGAACGAGAAATCGGGGAGCCGAGTTCGAATTCCAACTGAATTCATTGCATTCACTTACGCGCAAATACCCTTGGGAAAGGTATTAATCCGTCTATTCCTTCCAGTTATGGGTTAAATAGCAGGACAGATTGGGTTCTATAGCCTAGGTCGGCAACCAGTCTACCGAAGAAAGCAATGGCAACCTACTGCGGGATAATCTTTTGCCCAGTCAGTCATCATGTCTCTTTCGAGATCGCTTATGGCACTCAACTGACTGACTGACTGAATATAATAGTTGGGATCATGATTAATTCTTTTACTGGTCATAATATGGGGGATCGGTTTTCTATTATTAGGATGTAATAAACCGATCCCCCACTAATTACTACTTAATAATATAATACATCGTCAAATAATAGGACAGATTGAGTTCTATAGCCTTGACTGGCAACCAGTCTACCGCAGAAAGCAATGGTCACCTACTGCGGGATAATATTCTGCCCAGTCAGTCATGTCTCTTTCGAGACATGATCGCCCAAGCGTGTATCACGTATGGCACTTAACTGACTGATATATATATATATATATATATATATATATATATATATATATATATAGATAGATAGATAGATAGATAGATAGAAAAGAATATTAATAAAAAGTTTTGAATTTAAAAATGTACTTTTTTTTTAACAGTATTTGTTTATTTTTATTATATTTTATATTTCAGACCGTCCTCGGTCCTTCATCAGAAACAAGTGATTTTTAAATTTGAATTAGAAACGTATTTCACGATAGCGTCCGAGTATTTTTTGTTTACATCACGAGGTGTGTTTGTTCACAACATGCAGCAATAGGTAAAAAATTTTTTTCAGATATTCCAAGAAATTTTTATCGAAAACAAACAGACTTTCTCTACGGACGTGCTGCATGTTGTGAACAAACACACCACGTGATGTAAACAAAAAATACTCGGACGCTATCGTGAAATACGTTTCTAATTCAAATTTAAAAATCACTTGTTTCTGATGAAGGACCGAGGACGGTCTGAAATATAAAATATAATAAAAATAAAAAAATACTGTAAAAAAAAAGTACATTTTTAAATTCAAAACTTTTTATTAATATGCTTTCCTATACATATTAAGACAGTATACGTGGATGATCATCACTATGTTATAGATAGATAGATAGATAGATAGATAGATAGATAGATAGATATGAACACACTGACATAGATAGATAGATAGATAGATAGATAGATAGATAGATATGAACACACTGACATAGATAGATAGATAGATAGATAGATAGATAGATAGATAGATAGATAGATAGATAGATAGATGATGTCAAATCCGTGAATGGCGAGGATAATCGAAAAAGATCTAATTAATATAAAATATTACCTGCTAGATATATATATATACAGCAAGCTCAATGTATGTTATCCAGAGCAATATGACATTTACAAAGAACAACATATGATATCAAGTGGTTATAAATTGTAATTCATTTCTATGAACTAAATTAGTTCATTTCTTCAGATCACACTATACTCATTCCATTAAATTTATTTTTATGACGGCATTTAAAAATTCAAATAGAAATAAATTATTAAATTATTAAAATAAATTTAAGATAAAAATAAATTTAAACTATTTATTACATAGAACCTTATGATTACCCCATTTCGTCACACATGCCGATTCACTTGCACTCTTCCGTTGATCATTCATTGAAAAAATGAAAGTGGAAATCTGCTAATGAATGGTTATACAGGCCAGCTTGGTATTATGTATGAATTTGAGAGTATCCTATGGATATATTTTAATATAAATATTTTACGTGTATATGGCTGCACCTAGTTATATGGTTATATGTGTTTTAATTTGTTGTGTTCGGCAATCTTCGTCGCCACTGTTGTGTTCGACAATCTTCTTCCAGCGTCTGTTCGACAATCTTCGTCGCCACTGTTATGTCGTGAGTAAGAATAAATAACTCAACAACAGGAATAGGTTAATTGTTGTATTCCGTGAAAATAGTATTTACAAAGGTTATTAGTATCCAATACAAGAATAAAGGTCAATCGTCTCAACCGTCGTAAGACGTAGTATGAGCAATGGGTACTTCCGGGTCGTCACCGGAAGTCTACGACTGACTTGTCGATCGGCTGCTCGGCACACTCTATTTATTTTTTGTAAAAAATACAAAAAATTGTGGCACAAGGCCTAAAAGGGGAGGGGGGAAAGGTTGGTACTCACTGAACTATCTTATACCTAGCTAATCACTATCACGACCCATTCACTCATTACAATTTGCACAATCACCACAAGAACCCATCCATCAGCTCCCACTCCTTCATACACCACAATGCCAGAAACTTACACGGGGCACCTAAAATTTGGGGGAAGTTAACCCATGACAATAAAAATGTATTTCGGCTGCTCGGCACACTCTCCTACGTAGATGCCACCATTACTTTACATAGTAATGGAATAGTCCATTATAGCGAATAGGCGCGGGCGTCCCAACATAGTTATATGTATATTCCGTGTATATAGGTACGCTGAATTATAATTATAATTTTATGTATTTATATGTATATTCCATGTATATGGGTGCACATAGTTACATGCATGTTTCATATATATGGTTGCATCTAATTACATATAATTTTTTTGCGTTAATGGGGGCACCCATTTATATGTATGTTGGCGCTATTTTTGTATTAAGGATGTAATTGATTGTCAATCAGTGAAGTGCCATACGTGATACACGCTTGGGCGATCATGTCTCGAAAGATTATCACGCAGTAGGTTTCCATTACTTTCTGCGGTAGACTTGTTGCTAGCCAAGGCTATAGAACCCAATCTGTCCTGTTATTTTATTCCATAACTGAAGGGAAGAGGCGGATTAATATCTTTTCCAAGGTTATTTGCACGTAAGTAAATGCATAGAATTCAACTGGAATTCGAACTCGGCACCCCGATTTGTCGCTCCAAGTCGATATCTACTGCAGCACAACGCATATCGAATTGATTGTACCCTCTTTTATTGAACGTTATACTCATGTATGCATATACTGATATCAGAATCTAAATGATATATGTCGGCATCTATCTCTCTATCTATATATCTATCTATCTATGTACTATCTTTATATATATATATATATATATATATATATATAGTGTATCGAGACAGCAAGTAATTTTCTAAACATATGCTGTTAAATATAAGAAACAATGAATGTCTATGATGTTTAATCATGAGCCGTTCTAAACGTCGTATTTTGGCTTTAATTTCAGTTAAAAATAAAGACAAAAATTCTCCAACATTTGGATAATTATTTATTGATTTGATACTAATAAAAGACCCAGTGCATATATTGGTTTTACTACAACCACGCTCTCCCGTAAACTTGCATGTTATCTTTCTGATCAGAGTACTATTAAACAACATTTCTCTGAAAAACATAAACATATAGGTAATATCAGACAGATTTTGGTCAACAATACGGTGATCCTTACTCATGCACACAGTAAGAGGAACCTGCAGATATTGGAGGCCATGTACATCAAATTTAAACAACCAACGCTCAATAAAATCAACTTTAAATCCGGAAATAACATATTACATTGCATTTGACTACATGGTTTTGTTGTCATTTCGCGCTATCACGCGGTGTGACGTCATAAAACCGCATCGCAAATTTAAGAACTGCGTTTATAATTTTTGGTAACTAATGCCGTTGCCTAGCGGAGTTTTATGTCAACACAAAATAAAATCGTCGGTGATGGTGGATGTTATAATATTTCAGTCTAAACAACCTCTCTGAAGATGGCTCATGTGAGCCGAAAGCTTAGAAGCAAATCAATAAATAATTATCCAAATGTTGGAGAATTTTTGTCTTTATTTTCAACTGAAATTAAAGCAATAATACGACGTTTAGAACGGCTCATGATTAAACATAATAGATATTCATTGTCTCTTTTATATATATATATATATATATATATATATATATATATATGCATTTTATGCATTTATATATATATATATATATATATATATATATATATATATATGTATATGCATTTTTATGATGTATGTAATTTGTTTGGTGTGTAAAAGTGAACACTTATCTATATGTATGTTAGTATTATTTTTGTATATACACGAATTATTCTGGTATTTGTTAGTGGTCGGTAATACACCAAGAAAACAACAAAAGCAAACTACAGATTCTCGAGGCAATATTCATTAAAACACTTAAGCCGACAATTAATAGAATCAGCTATGAATAATGTAGTAATGTTCTACAATGTTTTTTTCCATGCTTTAACACGTGCATAACCATGATGTTACAACATATAAAAAAAATTCCATTTTGCATAATTTTCACGTTCTAATGAACGCTAGCAATTTGCCGGCCGTTATATTTGAAGCAGGTAAAAAATTTACAGTAGTTTTTAGCAACACATTTTCCCGGTTACATTTGTTGCCATAACTCACTCCTCTGAAGAAGATTTCGGAAAGAGGTTGAAAGTACTTGGGTACCTTGAGAAATGAATGAAAATAACATCTGTCAATGTTACAGCTCATTTCTGACATGTTTTGATTGTAATACGCCAAAGATTATCCGTGAGTATGAACGGATTTTATTAAAAATAGTGTTTACAATTTATTTAATCTGACATGTTTAAAAGAACAGTGCTTGTATATGTGTGTATATATATATATGTGCACGCGTGTGGGTATTTGTATAATTATGTAAATAAATGCGTATTTTCTGAGTATCTGTGAGGTTTGTTAGTACACTTGCGTAAGTATGTGTTAGTATTAATTATACGTGTATGAGTCCGGTCTTCATAAATATGTATGTGAGTGTACGAGCACAATAGTTGTATGTGGATATGGATGAACGTGTATATGTGTGGATATATATGTATACGCATAGTCGCATTTGTATGTACATATGTGTAAGTATGGACATAAGTGTATGTTGATATAGGTGCTTATGCGTATGCTCATATGTAGAATTATGTGTGTTACGTTTTCATGTGCTTGCTAATGAGCGTGTAATGGTTTTATGATCAGTCTTTCCGCCTAATGAACGTTCTTCTCCCCGGGCCAGAATGATTCTTACCCGAGATAAGGCTAAATTTTCTATTCTATGTTTACCTGATTTCCATTTCGTTTTAGAAAAAAACGATCACGGGAAAATATTTGTACCGAATTGAACAAATATAGCGTGTTCTGAAGAAATGAACTAGTTGTTTCATGGAAATGAATTACAATTTATAACCACTTTAAATGACAAGTTTATATATATATATATATATATATATATATATATATATATATATATGCTGCAATACTCCGAACGAATATATGTATAAAGAAAAAATTTAAAGTGGTTATAAAATGTAATTCATTTCCATTTACGTTCTCACAGCCTGATTGAGCACTCTGGAAGAATGGTAGACTTTGAAAAACAGTAGCTACTCTGGCATCTACGCATCGTTCATTCAGCAATGAATTAGAACACTCTTAGCTATTGAGGGTGTGTAATGATAATATACACGCTAAAAAGTCTGCCCCCTTCTACCGAGCGTCCGTAGCTCAGAGGTTAAATCGCCTACTGACGCCAGTTCGGTCGGCTTTCAATCCTGTGTAAAAAGCAATCGGCTGTCTAACCGTACTGATGAGGTCTGACATAGCAAAACAGATCCGTCTGCGGATATATATATATATATATATATATATATATATATATATATATATATATAAAAATAAAAAAAAATTTAGAAATTAGTTATTTCGCGACCTAGCTTTCTACCATTTTATGTTTTCTGCAAATTTACAAGCCTGTTTTGCTGTAGCATAGACACATGCTAGACACATCCAATTGCTTCTGGTCGGAATCGAAACTCGACCGATTTGGTATCAGTCGGAGTCGCTACTCCCTAAGTCATAGGCGCATGGAATCAGAGAAGGGAAATTTTAATGCGTTGTATATAAGCAGTGTATACACACGCCAGTCACCGAGAGAAGTCAGTTCATTTCTGAAGAGTCAGCAGAAGTGAAACTGTTTTTTAAATTTTCTTCTCTAGAAAGCTCAATCCTAATGAGAGCATATTATATGCTGCAAATCTCCGAACAGAGCTCAATTCGATCTCACTTAAACACACATGGAGACCTACCAATCCCTATCCATAACATACTTATATATATATATATATATATATATATATATATATATGAATGGACATTGTGGTCAATACCGAATAATCACAGACAGTTTTATGCTTGAGCACGATATTCAGGCCATGTATATTGTGTTTAGCTATGTCGCCGTTTGATACTAACCTTGGTGTTTTTTCATATTTATATAGCCACTATTCATGATACTGATCACTTTTAACCTTAAATATCAGTCAGTTAGTTAATTGTCGTACGTGATACACGCTTGGGTGTCATGTCTCGAAAGAGACATGAATGACTGGGCAGAATATTTTCCCAACAGTAGGTGACCATCACTTTCTGCCGTAGACTGGTTGCCAACCAACATTTTATGACCCAATCTGTCCTGTTATTCAACTCATACGTGAAGGGAGAAAATATACATCGATATATTGCCGAGGGTATTTTTGCATAAATGAATGAAACAAATTCGACTGGAATTCGATATCCATTGCACCACAAAGCCCATCCAATTAAATATACTTAAATATACCCGATCTTAAAACTGTATATTTATCCGTCAGACACACTAAAATATTCATATGTGTGTGTGTTTGTGTATGTGTGCGTGTTTGTGTGTGTTAAAGTGAGGACAAAAGAAAAAATAAAAACACTTACTAAACTTTGAAGAACCTTTCAGCCGATTCCCTATGTCAACATCAATGATAATATAGACAACAGAATCATTTATATATGTACCAATTCACTGTCTCAAGTTCAATGATGATAGAAACAACAGATTCAACGATATAAGTAGCAATTCTCTATGTCAAGATCAATGACGATACAGAAAATCAGCTATATATGTACCAATTCACACTATCAAGATCAATGATGATAGAGACAATAAAATCAACTATATATATATATATATATATATAAATTCTCTATGTCAAGATCAATAATGATAGAGACAATATAATCAACTATATATATATATGCCAATTCTCTGTGTCAAGAGTATTGATGATAAAGACAATAAATCAACTATATATGTATCAATTATCGCTGTCAAGATCAATGATGATAGAGACAATAAAATCAACTGTATATATATATATATATATATATATATATATATCAATTCTCTATGGCAAGATCAATAATGATAGAGACAATATAATCAACTATATATATATGCCAGTTCTCTGTGTCAAGATTATTGATGATAAAGACAAAAAAAAACAACTATATATGTACCAATTTTCTATGACAAGATCAATGACGATAGAGACAAAAGAATCAACTATACATGTACCAATGCAAGTAGTGAAAGAAAAACGGGAAACCGTATCTCAAATAAAATGAAGTAATCGATTTAAAAATACAGAGAAAATTTTATAAAAGTGAATAAAATGTTACTTGTCTGTATGGTACGTCTCTTATTAATTATTGTTTTAATTACAAGCGAGTAATTGATGGATGCTACTCGACACAGGTCATAATGTACTTTTTCTTTCGTCATTTTAGTTTTTAGTTTTTTCTCATTTTCCAATTTTTTTTCAAAGCTTTTTCTTCCACACGCCGCCATCAATTGCGAATCTTCAAGTTTTCAAATCGGATCAATCATTCATTTTAGTATCATGTATCTTAATACTCAATAAATATTTTTTTAGATTTATCTATTTTAGAATAAATAGCAGAAAGCCCACAAATCATAAATTACTTTCCGCAAAAGAGAATTTAGCGGCAATTAATATGTTTTTATTTTTGTAAGCTTGTATTCAAGAATGATAATTATCGTGTCTATTCGTATATAGGTCGACTCTCATTTATAGTATACGGCTTGGGATGAGTAATCTCCACGTATAGCTCTGCAATCGTTATCCGCACGTAAAATGGGCTCAACGAAACAAGTTCGAATTCCTTCTAAAATCTGTTCCATTTCACTTTGTATTCTTAGTCTTTGGAGTAGTTGACATTAGTCAATAAAGCGAAACATGCTATATGAATATGTTCTACATCAATGAGGAAAAACCTACAGCTCACAAGCACTTTACTGACAACCGGAATCCATCGCGTCACACGTTCTTTAACATAACCGACATTTTGGAGGATGACGATAAACTACATCCAGCAGCAATGCCTCTGATTAGAGCATTTGATGAGCGTAGAACCACATATTTCTTTTTAATCATTTCACCCCAAGCAAGGCATTCCACTGCCACTATTGCGCTTGGGGCTACATGGGGGTGATAGATAGTTGGGTGGGTGGGAAGAGTGTTTGAAAGAATGGAAGCGAGTTAGTTTGTTAGGAGGTGTCTAATGACCTTGCATTTAAACTCCTGGAGATTGTAGCCGTCGGGGAAGCAGTCATATGGGAGATAATTCCACAGTCGGGAAGTGCGAGAAAAGAAACTATGGAGTAGAAGTTACGGTTGCATTTTATCGGTTTCACTGTAAAAGGGTGTGATCTAGTTGCTAATCTAGTATCTCGTGCAAATTCGAACCTAGGGGGCACCAGTGATCTAAGTTCATCGGAGCAGAAGCCGTGAAAGTATTTATAGAAGAGACACAGGGAAGCCACGTCGCGCCGGTGAGAGAGAGACTGCAGGCGGTCTGCTAAGTCGGTATCGATCATATTACAGACCCTCCACTGTACCTTGTCTAGAAGCCCAAGGAGAATAGCAGGGGCACCCGACCAGATATGGCAACATGGTAGATTTATAAATATGCAGGATAGATTCAGACGGAAAAAACCTCC
Organism: Ascarosepion bandense; assembly: GCA_037127315.1. NCBI lineage: Eukaryota > Metazoa > Mollusca > Cephalopoda > Sepiida > Sepiidae > Ascarosepion > Ascarosepion bandense. The sequence goes on along the minus strand of JBBBDQ010000653.1, from coordinate 510,302 downwards.
GGGCCCTGTTCAGAGAACCGACTTTCATAGCAGCGGATTTAGCAATGGATTCGATGTAGTCATTCCACTTGAGTTCCGCTGAAAGTGTGAGACCAAGGAGGCGTAGTGTTTTACTCTCTGGGAGGCAAGCCTGGTCCATGTTAATAGGAGGTAGGTGCGATTGTCTATGATGATTAATTGATAGTAGCTTCGTTTTAGAAGCATTAAAATTTACTAGCCATTTCTTACCCCAGTCCACAACGGATTGGAGGTCCTTTCCAAGCTCGGCTGCAAGATTAGCTTTGTCGCCCACACCAGATTTTTGATCGAGGCGAGAATAAACTGTGGTGTCATCGGCGTACATACCTACTTGGGATCTTATGGTATCGAGGAGATCATTAATGTAGATCAGAAAGAGCGTAGGACTTAGGATAGAGCCTTGAGGGACACCCGCGTTTGTATGGTAGTTCTGGGAAGCATGTCCGTTTAATACCACTTTCAATGTGCGGTTAGATAGGAATGACTGGATTAGTTCAAACAATTGTCCAGCTATACCATAGCCCCGCAGTTTGCATAGAAGGCCAGCATGCCAAACTCAGTCGAATGCTTTAGAGATATCCAAGGCAACGGTTCGGGTTTCACCATTCCTGTCGAGTGCCTGATATATGTACTCGGTGATGGTCGTTAGCATATCAGCTTTAGACCTGGTGAAGCGGAAACCATACTGCTTGTCCAAGAAGAGCCTGTGTGCTGTGAGATGCTGAACCACCTCGGCGTTGATAATGGCTTCGAACACTTTGCCAAACATCGGAAGAAGGCTGATAGGGCGGTAATTTGCGGGGTCTGAGGGTTCTCCAGTGTTTTTAAATATAGGAACTACAGAGGAAGATTTCCAACAGGCAGGAAAGCAGGAAGCAGATAGGAAGAAGTTGTAGAGCTTAGAAAGTACAGAGGAAGGTTCAGGAGCACATTTCTTTAAGACTATAATTGGGATTCCGTCCCCTCCGATCGCTTTGTGAGGGTCAAGTTTCGAGATTATCTTAGAGAAAAGTTGAGCATCAGTTCTAGGTGGGAAGTCGGGAGTAGAAACTCCAGGCAAGTTCAGTCTCGAATTATTCGAGAATCTGCGGGCAAAGCATTCAGCCTTGTCCGCTGGGGAGGTGAGGACCTCAAATTTGTTGATTAGCGGGGGTATTGTGGACTTGCTCTTGTTAAGTACTCTTTTACAGAGTCGCCAGTAGTCTTTAGAGCTGAATTTAGAGCATGCTATGCGCTGCTTCATTCTGGCAGCAAATAACATCTTAGCTTCGTTAAGTATCTTTTTACACTTATTACGAGCTGAAGCGAAAAGGCGTTTTGGTCCGACGCGTAGCTACGATAGAGTCGGAAGAAATGATTCTGATGAGCAAGCGGGCGAAAACCATGGAGACGAATGAGATTTAAGCTGAAATTTCCTGACCGGGATGAAAGCATCGATGCCAGCCTTAACCCATGAGGAGACCTCGGATGCACATTCTTCGATGGGAAGACTAAAAACGTTGTTCCATGGGACGTCACAGAGGAAGTCTCGGAGTGAATCCCAGTTTGCTCTTTGGTAGCAGTAGGATATTCTACTTGTCTGGGTTTCTTGGGTTGGGTGGGAGTGGAATGAAATGTTAACGGAAACTACTGTGTGGTCAGAGTTACCGAGTGGGCAGAGTTGTCTGGTAGTGCAAGAGTCTGGGATGGAAGTGAAGCAGAGGTCTAGCAGTGAGTCCCTTCGGTTAGGGTTGTCGGAGAAACACGTGGGGAAGTTCACCACTTGCATAAGGGATTGGGTGATTGAAAAATTCATGGTGTGGACACCAGCAGGGTCGGTGACAGAGTTCTCCAGCCACTTGGTGTGGTGGGCGTGAAAGTCACCAAACACGAATATATGAGCAGAGGGATGGGAAGAAATGGCTTTGTCAATATTGTCAGAGATACTGTCAAGTAACGAACAGTCAGGGGAGGAATGGGAGAGGTAGAGAAAGAAGAGATAGCTAATCGAGCTTAGAAGTGAGAGGCGGAAGCACATGAAAGAATTATCCGGGGATTCAAGGGATGTCGCCCTAGCTAGGGGAAGGTGTTCGCTGACATACACACCAAGCCCATGAACATTGGAGTCTTTCCTGAAAAGGGGAAGGTAACCAGGAACGTCAAACTCAGAAGAGGGGATAGAAGGGTTAAGGTTAGTTTCACATAGGACCAAGATATCAGGTGAGTTAGTGTGAAGGAATGAATCAACGCTGAGGAAGTTAGTGCGGATACCACGTATGTTAGTGTAAGAGATACAGACGGGTTTGGGCGTTTTCAGACTAGCTGGTTTAGCTTTGCTATTATGTTTGCTTTTTTCCATAGTGATTCAGTTAAGGAGAGGTCTTAGAATAGTCAGTCGGTCACATGTTTGCAGCATGTGAACGATGGAGACTGGCGCGGCCTACAACATAATGTGGCCTCGGGGTTGCCCACCGAACGTTCATGCAAGGACGCCCATCCATGCGCGATATGGCACTACAAGAACCCCGGTATTATTCAACAGTTGATCAGAGCAGCCTCTCAAGACGCTACGCATGAGTTCGGGTTCCTAACTACCAGTCGAAAGCAGCAACCAGGAAACTGCCAACCTGTCTCAGAATGTAAAGACGTTGCCACCATACTCCCTTACTGCAAACAGCTTCCAGCTGAACTAACACTAAGACCGCAGAAGGGGGATGAACCGGAAACCCTTCCTGAACAAGAAACAAGGCGATCACCTCTACCCTTCAAAAGAAGTGGGTGGAATGTCAGACCGGACGATAGCAGGAACTATCTACTCCAATTAAAAAAAAAGAAAAAAAAAGAGTAACTGAAATTTACTCAGTTTTAACTTAGTATAAGTCGAAACGAACCTTCAATTGCAAAATAATTTACACGAATTACTTAGGTTAGTGACAAAACAAATAAAATAAAAATTCAACAAAAAACCAAAAATTTAAAAAATAAATAATTAAAAATTAAATTAAATTAAATTAAAAAATTACAGAAAAGACAGACTGATTCCGGGTAAACTTACCACGAGGATGTCACACACAAAGTTGATTTAATTAAATTTCTGAAGTCAAAAATAAAATTTAAACATTTTTCCAGAATATACGCGAGATAACCAACACATGTGTACTAGTTCCCCGGTGAGGAGTGAATAATTCAAAGAACAAATCTTTACTCATTTACAAGACAGAACTAATGGAATTAAGATAATACCACGGTTCATCCAAGTCAAAACGAACCTAATTGATGTTGTTTCCAGGTTCACTATGATCTGTGGTGGTAGCACCTGGTAGGGTCCCAACTATGGGAAAATAGTGAACCCCATCAAAACACCGTGAAGGTATATAAATATATTTTATATTAAAAATACCAAAAGTATATTTTCATCTAAAAAGACCAACAACATTTCTAAAGAAAAATCGCCATCAATACATATTATCTATAGTTGCAGGCATACAACTGCTATGAAAATATATTTTATTGAAAATACAAAATTGTGCTCAAATTTAGATTCCGGCATTAAATAAAACATTAGGTTGATATGCCACTAAACAAAAATTCAACCAACCAAACTCTGTGTGTGTCTGTCTGTGTCTGTGTGTGTCCATTACCTATGGACTCCGTAACGGCTGAATCGATTTTCTTGAAGATTTACACAGTTGTACTATAAGCGTCTGCGAGTGTTGTTAGCTAGGTTTTGTGTCGAGGTACCCCCGATAAATATCAAAAATCGATAATCGAAAAAATCGGGTTATAGAAGGGGTGGTCTGATTTTAATCAAATTTGATACACTCATAGACAAAGACATAAGAAACGACATTCAGAAGTTTCAAGGTTGCAGTTCTTAACAGTGCTGAAAATCGATAATATATATATATATATATATATAAACGGTAATGTCTGTAGTTTTTTCAGTCCTTTTATTTTAGTTTTTGCTTCGGGTTTGGCTCTAAGTAGGTATAATTGTAGTTCTTAGTCTCAGCCATGATACCATTTACTCAGAGGACGTATCTAACCTTCAAAATTCAGTTTACGAGAATAAAACTTATTTGATATCGATACCAGGAAATCAAAATTTGACTTACATCCATTCATTTTTCTTTCAACCTACGGTTTTCGCTTTAACTGGAAACAACTATTGCTTTTTAGTCTTTCGTGCCAACGTCCAAAGAGTCTGAGCTCCAGAACTAAGGATTAATTTTAAAGCTTTCATTACACCCGAGCAACGCCGGGCTATACTGCTAGTTAATCCATATAATAATACTATAATTTCTCAAAGAAATCAAACTTTATTCCAAAATATATCTTCAATAAAACTACAACAAAAAAATCACATATCACTTCCTCTAGTAATTCTGTCCACACAAACATGCATATGCAAAAAAGTTGAGTATCGTCTACCATGTTTTTAATGATGAATGCAGAATAATTCATGACTACTCTTGGACGGTATTTGCTCCTATATCCCATGTAAGTTGAAGAAAATAGTACTCCGTCAACCATTTGCTTAGACCTAACAAGTACAATTATTTAAATTCTATACCAAAGTATAAACTCAAGTAAACTTGATTAATTAGGTCCACACAAACATGTATATGCACAAAAGTTGAGTATCGTCTACCATGTTTTTAATGATTAATGCAGAATAATTCATGACTACTCCTGTACGCTATCTGCTCCTATATTCCATGTAAACTGAAGAACACAGTACTCCCTCAACCATTTGCTCAGATCTAACAATTACTTAAATCAAACTCTATTCCAAAATATAAACTCAAGAAAGCTCGACCACTTATGTCCAGACAAACATGTATACGCACATAAGCTGAATATTATCTCCCCTGTTTTTAATTGTGAATGCATAATAACATATCATATTTTTAGTAATTTAAAGCCAATAATTCTAATATCATAAACAACGCTACGTGTGGCCAGTACGCAGGTTTTCCATCACGAATTTCAGGAATATCGCTGAAGTATTGTTTCCTATTGGGATGTGAGATGTGGTGCGGTGGATATCGACTCGGAACGAGAAATTAGGTAGCCGAGTTAGAATTCCAGTTGAATTCATTGCATTCACTTACGCGCAAATACCCTTGGGAAAGGTATTAATCCGTCTCTTCTTTCCAATTATAGGTTAAATAACAGAAGAGATTGGATTCTATTGACTCGGCTGGCAACTAGTCTACCGCAGAAAGCAATCGCAACCTACTGGGGGATAATCTCCTGCCCAGTCAATCATATCTCTTTCGAGACATGATCACCCAAAGCGTGTATCACGTATGGCATTTGACTGACTGATCGATTGTTTCCGATTACTTCATAGCTACTCTTGTCTACTCTTATATCCTATGTAAACTGAAGAACACAAGTCTAACCTGCTGAACATACCCCTTGAAAATAATAATATGAAGTTTATGAGTTTACAAGAATTTGGTTTTATCTTTTGATATAAGGAGAATGATTTAATTGTTATTATGAATTTCTAACCTCAAAATATGCTTTTTACAATTTAATTTTTTTCAGTTGTTATATATTATCATAGCTGGTGCGCAATTTTGCAAAAAAGTGTATTTTTATTAAACAGCAAATATATACAAACTGGCTAGCAAAAGAAAAATAGACATTGTTTTAAAAATATTTGATTGTTTTCAAATTTAAGAATGCGGTCAAATTTCCATAGGTCAGGAAAATGTACAAGCAGAATTATAGGTATAGTAAAATTGTGACACTATCTCCTGCGGGGATAGTTTCCCTTCTCCCGCGATGATACTTTCCCTTGTTTGGTTTAATACAGCGGAGAGAGAGAAATTGATATTAGCAATATTATTAGGTATGCTTTATTGTAATACGCGATGTGAGCTTCGGTAAAAAAAAAAAAACAATTTTAATCCTATCAAATACCTGTAAAATATGGGGATTTGAGGATTTAACTATTTTAATAATATCATGAACTTTTAAAATCCGGGAAATATAAATTTAACTATTTCTGGGAAGAAAAAGAAAAAATATATAATTTTTTCTTCTTCCGTGTTTGAAGCGGATATTTTTCGGTAAAGCTGAAACTTTTAGCCAAAACAAGTGTCAGAATTGTTTGACGGGATCAGGCAGGGTTAAATGCCCTTCAAAAGATTTTTCTAGGAAACTGAAATCTGTGAGAAATTGGAAAAATCGGAATACAATGAGAGCTGGCGATACCTCATTAGTCGAGCTAAACCCCTTCCGCAAATCGAGTGGCAGTGTCACAACTGGGTTCGTCACGACCGTCAACAACAACGAGCGTCACATTAGACGGCCAGCCCGGCCTGACGTGTTACAAAATAGATAATCATTGCATTGAAGGAATGTACTTGATTGTTTTGATAACAGTGTGACCTAGGTCAGATAAGGCGGGCCTCAAAATGTTTATAAATAGTGCCTAAAAGATGACGTAGTCGGTTATATAAGAAACAGATTAGTAGTAGGAAGAAGTCAGTCGGTTGGCAGTTGAGATCGAAAAACACAGGGAGAATGGCGAACGAGTCCGCGACCTCCGGATGATCGATTACATTTTTAGCCTATCCTTAAACCCTACGCCATGTCACCAAGAAGCAAATCAATAAGATGTTGTATATTTTTGTTTATAAATACATGTTACGACCGTCGTTTTATTAAGTGAGAATATTGTCATTTTATCACCTTGAAAAAGACAGTCATTTTTATTGAGCAGAATTCCGTCATTTTTCCTGCGAGAAAATTAACAAAGTTTGGTTGCTGTTCTAGTTTTATTCTCTTGGTGTATATGTCGTTTTGGTGCGCGATGACTTGCTATGTTTTTTGGAGGAAAAATAACAGATATTGAAAACGAACCTGGTTACAATCTGCAAGAACACTAGACGGTCGCGGATGATATAAAGAGAAGGTAGATGATATTAGTCGAAGTAATAGTCGGAGGAAGTGATTTTGAAGGAAGCAGTAAGTCGTTTTAAAACATAAACACATTTTTCGGACTCTTCCAATCGTTAACTTCTTTTTCGACCGCAATCATTTGTAGGCAGATGAAAGCCATCATTGGAATTACTTTTATCATCGCTTTGTAAAAAAAAAGACATTCTATTTCATAAAAGAGATAACAAGTTTGGGACTTTTAGTCGAAGTAATATGAGTCGTTCCATCAAATTCATATACACTACTAATTATTAGGCAACCCTAGTTTTTTAAAAGAAATTATCTATTTCATACTATTTTTAGTGGATAATTCTAAATGAAAATAAAATGGTTCTTTTGTTATTATTACTTTGTAAAGTTTTACAAGGCAAGGAAGCAATGATGAATTCATCTTAATCACTCTAAATTTTCTTCATTCTTTCATTGATGAAACTGCAATATAGGTAATTATTAAATATTCATAAATTCATTGGACGCGCATGTTATTGTGCAGGATTAACAAAAGAACCATTCTATTTTCATTTACAATTATTCACTTGGTAATAAATATTCAAAATAGTATGAAATACATAATTTTTTAAAACACTGGGGTGGCCTAATAATTGTTACCGGAAGTGTAAAACACAAGGTTACAGAATAAGAGGCAACAACCAATTAAGGTGATAAAGCCACTAAGATGAATGGAGTCGGAATTGTATGCATACTTGCCAATGAATATTCTATCGGTCAAATCTGTGACATTTTGTTACATTAAAACATAATCTAAGTTTTTTTTCATGTCATTTGCAATTTATCAGTATACATGATGTCCATAAAGTTCGTGTGCACTTTAAAAGATTCATAAATTTATTTGTATTTTCGATACAAATAATTTGTAGAAAGGATTACAAAGAAGTAAATCTATTTTTTAGGATTTTATTGAAATTCTATTTAAATTTCCACGCGTCCTCATCACTAGCAATACAAAGGGTAATACCATTTTGCAGATCATATTTTTTATTTCCCGAAAAATTGTTGCAAATTTTGTCGTAAAGACTTTCAAAAACTAAACTTAAGACTCTGTACATTAAACATTTTTGCAGATTATTTCTATCACAGATACAAATAAAGTTATGGACACTCTGTATTAACTTTTTATGCTCGAACCGAATTTTCATACTCTCCTCTAGGATTACTCTATATTTTAAATACCAAAATTTAAATGTCATAATCTCTTCTGAAAAAAAGGTGATCATGGCTGTCTCCAGATATTTCATTTGCTATGGTTTTTTCATGGTGGCTCTCTGTACATTTTCATAACCAGGGTTCCCCTTGCATTTTACTGGTGGCCATAGAGAGCTGTCGTTACCTCTATTTAATTTCACTAGGGGAAGAAAAGAAAGATGATACCTGAAGTGAATGGAACATTTATCGTTAATATTCATTCATCTTCGTGTCTAGTCTGCCGGTTAACAATGGGATCAAATGGAAACATTTTTACTGGAATCTCAAATTTCTGTTTGAATTTTCTCAATGCCATTTAAATATTTTTTTCAATAGGCGTCTTTTAGCTGTTATTTATCATGTCACAAGGTAACCAAATGAAAAGCTTGATGTTTTATTTTTATTCAACCCTAAATATATTTTCAATTATTTGTTTTTTTTTCTTTCATAGTTCATTCTATTTCTGCTCTCCTTATATTTTTTCTTCTTTCCTTCCTCTTTCTTTATTTTTCTGTTCTTATTTATTAATCGTTCTTTTACTTCTTTCATTCATATTTTCTCTTTTCGCTCATATTTTTTTCAATTTTTTTCTTACCTTTGAATTTTCATCTCTTCCCAGCTTTTCATTTCCTTCTTTCTTTCATAATTCGTAAATTTTTCCTTCATATTACTTCTTTTTTTTCTACTTTTCGAATTTTTTTCTTGTTCTGAATTTTGCTCTTTTTATCTCTCCTTCATATTTCTTTCTTTTTCTTCTGTCCTTCATATTGTTTTATTCTTCTTCTCTATTTCATATTTCGCTCTTTTTAATTTTTTCTATCAATTTTAGTTCTTTTCCCTACTTCCCTTTATAATTAATTTTTTTCTTCATATTTTCTTTTCTTTCCTTCTTGTCTCGTTCTTTTTTCTTTTTTCCATCACATTTCTATGTCCCTGTTTGCATGTGTAATTTTCCGAACGATCATTCGATATGTTCATACACATATCCAATATGAAAAAAAGAAACCAGCCAAACTTCAAAAGTTACAAATATGGACAATTTCACTAAAATAAAATCAGTAATTCCACTAAAAATAAATTAAAAATGTTGTTACTGATAACAAACTCTATTAAACTTTTTTTTATATTGGCATCTGTTTTTTGTTATTCTTTTTAACTAGACCATCGAAAAGTGGGTGTGGCAACTTGTTCTATTTTTAGAGGTGTGCTGTAAATGATGGATATTTGATTTTGCAAGGTCTTGAAGTCGGATATTCTTCTTCAGATTTTCGGTCAGGAGATTGCCAAAGTCAAAACAAATTTTGGATTTTTAAACTTGTAAAAGCATTTAGTTTCTCCAGAATTACTAAGAGTGTTATCCTCTTCGTAAATTGCAAGATTGGGATGAGAAAGTTGTTGAATGAAAGAGTGAGATGTTGCTGAAGAATTTTGCATTGTAGAGATGACACTTTCATTACAAAAAAATTATTGCTCCAGAAAATTTATTTGGGAAAAGAACGTTTATGAAATTAAAAGCTACAAATACGCTTCTTGTTTTCAGGCAGTCTTCACTCTATGTTTTTGCTATTGCTCAGCCTATGCTTAATGCTCATATGGAAGCAAAGGAAACGGCCCTAATTAAACTTATTGGCCAACTCGTAAAAAAATACAACCGTAGTTTTTGGGAGGTAATACTTTAGTAGATTAGCAGGTATTAGACGTTCCATAAACAACGACAATGAAAAGAGGAAATCTGTTCATAATATACAGTGTCAAATTTATCCTTTACTTGATCAAGAATTAGTTGTATTTAATTTTAATTAACAAATGTCAATCTTGAAGTTGAAATTACGTCATTTATGATTGTATAATTCTGGTAGGGATCATCATCTCTTAATTGTATCTCTGTCTCTGGGTAGAGTGCGGATCAAGTGTGTCTCTGTCCAAGAACAGACAAATAAATGAGAAAATAAAATAAGCTCGCTCTGAGGCTGCATCAACCCATTGGACTAGAAAAGTGGATCGGTGATCGCCACAGAGGCCAACACAACTGTCTGTTGTGGGGATGGGCAATTTGGGGCCTTGTCCCGATCCTACGTTCACGGATCCCCCCCCCCCCATTAAACTCGACCTTGTGTCATATCATATCTCAGTGAGAAGACGAGGTATATAACATATTTCTGGTATTGTTTTTTTAATTCAAAATAGTATTAATGAATGTAATAACACGAATTTACAATAAATGGTTATGAGATCTGGAGGGTACTGGCGTTGTTCAAATCTACTGATCAAGCCTGATGACCTTCTTATTGGTTATGTCCTCAAAATGTTTACTAATGATACTGACAGATCTTTGCTTAGAGGGGGTGATAGCAGGCTCGTGTTCTTGAAAACTTGGCATACGCCTGATACGTTCCACAGGTTTGGAAAATATTGCTTCTTCAGTCAGCGGCTAAATAACTTTGCTAGAATTAGGGATAATTCTGGGTGGATATTCTTAAGAACAACCACTGATTCTTTTTTGTCTCTCTTAGGGTTAAAGCCTTTGATATATATATTTATATATTTTTATAATCATGTCGCCCCAAGCTAGACATTTTACTGCCACTGTTGTGCAGAGGGTTACATAGGAGGAGAATTATGAGAAAGAGTGACAGGTTATAAGGGGTGTCAGGAAGTGGGTAAGGGAACGATGAGAATACTGATGAAAATGGAGTGAACCGAGAAAGTTCAATATCCATGAGAAAAGTATTAATCCGCCTCTTTTCTCTCCAGCTATGGGCTAATTGCAGGAAAGACTGGGTTTTTATTGTGGGGACCTACCTACAGATGGATTCGTCCACACCTTTATAATATGGCTACCAACTCTAAGTGTAAGTCTCTGAGTTGTAGTCACAGAGTGAGTGAATGAGTGAGTCAGGACGCCTGCGAGAGAAAGTACTCACCAGTCCATGTTTATCTTTGTACTTCGTTTCCCGAGAACATACTATTCAACCTCATCTCCGAATCCGTGTTATCTTTCTATGGCCCTTCGGTCATAACAGTTTTATAGCCTTGGTCGGCAACAAGTCTACCGCAGATAATAATGGCAACCTACGCTTTCGACACTGGATCGCCTAAGCGTGTATTACGTATAACACTTAACTGCCTTTTTTTATAATCATATCACCCCAAGCAAAGGCATTTTACTGCCACTGTTTTGCAGGGGGTTACATAGAAGGAAAATTATGAGAAAGATTGACAGGTTATGGGGGGTGTCAGGAAGTGGATAAGAGAAGGATGAGAATACTAATGAAAGTGAAGTGGACGGAGGAAGAAGCATGAGAGAGAGAGGATTCAGGTTAATGAGATAGGAGATGACAATTGACTTTACATTTAAATGCCTGGAGATTGTAGCCGTCGGGAAAGCAAGTAAATGGAAGATAACTCCATTGGCGGAAAGTGCGAGAAAAGAAGCTGAAGAAGTAGAATTTGCGTTTACATTTTATTAGTTTCACAGTAAAAGTATGACCTAGTTGCTAATACATAGGGTGACACCAGTGATCTAAGTTCATCGGAGCCGTGAAAGTATTTGTAGAAGAGACACAGGGAAGCCACATCGCGCCGGTATGATATGTAGGAAGGATCGTCTAATTTTAAATTATAGATACAGTTCGAGTTGAAGATATCCGTTGGAGAGATCAAGTTGATGTTGTCTGTCGGGGAAGATTTGGCCTCGGCTCCATTTATAATCGTGCGAATAGCTGCTTTACCTCTGTTCATGATATGGTTAGGGATTTGATCGAATTTGTTTCTTTTCAAACGTAGACTAGGCGGTATGTGCACTTTACCTTTTCTAGAACAAATTTGCAGTGATTGCGGACATTTTTGAAACGCAGTGAGGGCCAAACTACATCGCTTCTTACCAGAGGTATTGTAATAGTACTATTGTAATGGATAAGAAAATCAACCTTCTTCTTCACTTTTAGAAAAATTCACAATGACGTGTGAAATTCTGATTTTTCCCAAAAAAGAAAAAGCATTGACCATGTGCTTAACGAAAAAATCGAAACCAGATTTCGCAAGTAGGTGTTAAAATGGTTTTTGACCAATGGGAGCGACTTGCAAGACCAAAAAGGACTTCGCTAGTAAGTGCGCAAAATCTAGATTACAATCAGCATCAGTCAGTCAGAGTCAGATGGGAGCCCCGAGACGAAACAACTAAAATGTAACTTCAACTTTAAATCAACCCAGAGATAAGGTCAAGTTGCACCTTGTTCTCTTTCTCCTCATCTCTTTCAACAATTACTACGAACATTTTCTACATTTCTTGATAGCCATAACTTTATCATTGCACACGAATTCTACGCTTATCTTCTAAATAATTAAACATTTACTTTTACAACATGTGTTATTCTTTCCTTTTAATAAATTTCTATTTTAACATACAAAATGTCTATTTTATTCTTACACTATTCCACACTATTCCACACATTCCATCCTCCCAACAAACAACCTTCTGTTAATTCTAATGATGATAATTCTGATGATGATAATTCTGCATAAATACTGTATGCTTTAGAGAGTTCGGTTATGTCTGACACAAGGCCGAATCAAAGAAATATTAAACATTTACTTACGCAACAGTATCACATTAACGGTTGAACCAGACATGACTGTTAGAGTTTCGGCGGATTTTTATATTGGGAGGGGTATAAAGGAAAGATCTACGAAATGGTGAAGGCAGTAGATTTGGAGACATCATGCTTTAAAGAAGGTTGGTAATAGCCAAATGGAATATAGACACATCACGTTGGTCTAAGAGAAGAGATATGTAAGGCTTGCTTATACATACATATATATATATATATATGTATATTCATATAAATAATCAAACCTCACACACACACACACACACACACACACATATATATATATATATATATATATACTAGTAGGATAGCCCGGCGTTGCTCGGGTGTAATGAAGCTTTAAAACTAATCCATGGTCCTGAACCTCAAACTCTTTAGACGTTGGCACGAAAAACTAAAAAGCAATAGTTGTTTCCAGTTAAAGCGAAACCGTAGACTGAAAGAAAAATGAATGGATGTAAGTCAAATTTTGCTTTCCTGCTATCGATATCAAATAAGTTTTATTCGTCATAAACTAAATTTTGAAGGCTAAATAAGGCCTCTGAGTAAATGGTATAATGGCTGAGACTAAGAACTACAATTATACCTACTTAGAGCCAAACCGAAGCAAAAACTAAAATAAAAGGGCTGAAAAAATACAGACATACAGGCAGATAAACAGAAACACACACAAACATCTTGTCTTTTATATATATATTATCGATGTTCTGCACTATTGTAAGAACCGCAACCTTGAAACTTCTGAATATCGTTTTTTTATGTCTTTGTCTATGAGTGTATCAAATTTGATTAAAATCGGACCACTCCTTCTAGAAACCGATTTTTTTGATTATCGATTTTTGATATTTATCGGGGGGGGGGGGGGGTACCTCGACACAAAACCTAGCTAAGAACACTCGCAGACGCTTATAGTACAACTGTGTAAATTTTCAAGAAAATAGGTTCAGCTGTTTCGGAGTCTATAAGTGATAGATAGATAGATAGATAGATAGATAGATAGATAGATAGATAGATATTAACTATGGAAGAGAAAGATAAGAAATATCAGACAAGAATATATTGATAGATAAATACAAAGATATTGATTCTCAACTCTTAACTGACTTAGAGCAACGCAAAAACTCATAACTTACAAACGATAATTTAGGAATGATTTCTATGTCGTTAATGTGGTTTTTAAATGTCTCACAAAATGTGCAATTGATTGTAACCAATTCCACATCGATTACTGTCGTTTCTTCTCACAGTAACGTGATTATCTGAATGTTTATGATGCAATGTGTGTCCACTAGCTGACCTACACACTTTTTCACTAAGTTGATCGAACTGGCTGTCATTTTGATCGACGGGTTATTTCAGTGTTCATGTATTTGGATAAAGTGGACTTCCATTGCGAAAAAGACACTGCGATATTCATCACACGAGAGGATTCTCTTTGTACCCTCTCAGAAAGAGGACTGTTCTCAAATTCTTACCCAGGTCTATTGAACAGGTGAAGAGGCTCATCCCTTGTTTCCTGTTTAGGATGCGGTTTCCGGCTTTCTCTTTTCCAATCTTTTCACTCTTTTCTTTTTTCTTTCAATTGGAGTATATATCCTAAACGATCGCCCGGTTCACACTCCACCCACGTCTATTGAAGAGGTGAAGCGGTTCATCCCTTGTTCCCTGTTTAGGATGTGGTTTCCGGCTTTCTCTTTTCCGGCTTTCTCTTTTTCAATCTTTTTACTCTTATGTAGCCCCCTGCACATCAGTGGCGTTATCGCCTTGCTTGGGGTGATATGATTAAAAAAAAAAAAAAAGAAACCACATAAATCATATTGCCGATTACCTTGCTCTCTGATACATGCTGTTTCCACGGTTTTAATATCGACGGTGGCATTTTTAAGTGTGTCATTAAGATTACCCTCGATCTTTTTGTGGAAGTTTACCTTGCGACTCTTTGCCATGGCAAATCTGTTTCGGCATGCGACTGTCTTCTAAGCAAACAAGAAAACCAGCCGATTCAAACTGGTGCTTCATGATCACGGACTCACTGCTCGGTATTTCTGCAGCAATCTCGTAATCAGCACACGTGATCGCAATGAGAGCATTGATATAACACGCAAACACTGGTGGTAGAAACGTTTGAAATTTTGGATAATATGTCTACGGCAGTTCGTTCAAATCTCCACTCCATTCATAGTATGCATGTTGGGTAGATCCTTTAAAATATGCAGTAAACTGGCTGAAAACTCTTGGACAATAGAAAATTATGGAAAATTGTTACTTTTATCTGTGGTGCAGTGAATATCAGCTTGGAACGACAAATCGGGGTGCCGAGTTCAAATTCCAGTTGAATCCCTTGCATTCACGTACACGCAAATAACCTTGGGATAGGTATTAATCCGTCTCTTCCCTCCAGTTATGGGTTAAATAACAGGACAGATTGAATTCTATAGATTTAACTGGCAACTAGTCTACCGCAGAAAGTAAAGACAACCTCCTGCGGGATAATCTTCTGCCCAGTCACTCGTCTCTCTCTCTTTCGAGACATGATCGCCCAAGCGTGTGTCATATACGGAACTCATACAAGAATACCACAAAAAATTAAATTAATAATAAATAAAATCTTCCTCTTACTTGTAAGTAATATATATATGCTACGGTCTTTATTATAATAGAGATTATTATTATTATTATTATTATTATTATTATTATTATTATTATTATTATTATTATTATGTTGTCATATTTCATCATATTTCGATTTCTGCTTTGGTTGCACTACATACCAAGTCTGCGGGAAGACCTAAGGCAGGTTGTGGTGTGTTGTTATGACTCCTTTTCATGCTTTTTCTATCTCCCCTATCATCCCTAGTGTTACACAGACAAAGTTCTCCTTAGTTTGTGGGCTGTACTTAACAAGACAATTTCTTTTATATATCTCTTAAGTTGGTGTTTCCAGGGATTCTTTGAATGTATTGTTTTGTTCCATTTTTCTATAATTCCAAGTGCACCTACTATCACTGGCATGATTCTTGTTTTCAATTTCCACATTTTTTCTATTTCAATTTCCAGGTCTTTATATTTTGACAGTTTTTCAAATTCCTTGGTTGCCATGTTACAATCCACTGGACAAGCCATATCAATTAATAGACAAGATGTTCTTTCTGTTTTTTAACAATAATGTCCAGCCTATTTGCTTCAATTTTTCTGTCTGTGTTGATGATTTAATCCCATAGAATGGTGACATCTTCTATTTCCTTAACCGGTGCTGGGTGATGTTCATACCAGTGTTTGTGTACAGATTTTCCATAGTGTTTACACATTGTCTAATGTAAATTTTGCCCCACTCTATCGTGGCGATTTTTATATTCATTTGGGGCAAGTACAGAACAGCCTGAGATTAGATGGTCTATTGTTTCTTGGTGTTTATCACAAAACCTGCATTTTGGATCCATATTATTATGCATAATATGTGCCTGAAAGATTCTATTGAAAAGACTTTGGTCTTGCGCTGCAAGAATAAAGCTTTCAGTCTCAGACTTTAATCCAGATGCACGTAACCATCGATGAGTATTAACTTTGTCAACATTGGATTTATTGGCACGTACTGGATATTGGCCATGCAGAGGTTTGTCTTGCCAGCGCTGTTTCATCTTTTCAAGAGCTTTCTCTTTGGCTTTCATTTTCATATTTTTTGCCGCAATAGTTGGTTCTTGGCTTCTGTTTTGCTTTTCTACAGAATCTACTAACTGTAAATCTTGTTTGTATTTACTGCCTTCTTTTATTATTGAATATTGTTTCTTTTTTTTTCTTCATGTTGCCTTACTAATTGTTTCATCTAGTCCTTTGTTGTTTCTATGTATGTTAGTAAGCCAATAGTTGTTGTCTTGTATGACAATTCCAGCTGAATAAGACTTCTTCCACCTTCTTTACGGGGTATGTATAGACGGTCTACATCAGCCTTTGGATGATGCATCTTATGCTTAGAAAGAAGCTTTCTTGTTTTAGAATCCATTCGCCTGATGTCGTTTAGAATCCAGTTTAAGATGTTGAAACTATATTGGACAATTGGGATTGCAAGGCTATTAGTGACCATAATTCTGTTCTGAAAATTCAATTCAGTTTTTAATATCATTCATAGCCTTCTATAGTACTCTTTACGCACTATGTCTTTCATTTTTTTATAGTGAATTTTTTCACCCTCATTTACACCTAGGTATTTATAAGCTTCTTCTGGCTTTAATTCTTTTATTGTTACAGCAGGGTCTAATCTAATTGAGGATGTTTCTTGTAGTGATCCATGTAAAACTGTAGCTTTAGCACATTTATTCAAATTGAATTTCATTCCAATGTCTTCGCTGAAGCATTTTACAGTTTGCAGAAGACCTTCCAACTCGTTGTCATTCTTAGCATACAACTTTAAGTCATCCATGTAAAATAGATGGCTTATTTTCTTTTGGCCTATTTTATAACCACATTCTGTCTTATTAAGTTGACTGGTCAGTGCTATTAATGATATGCAGAATAGTAAGGGAGACAAAGAATCACCTTGAAATATTATTATTATTATTATTATTATTACTGTTATGACAGAAATGGCTTCATGACATTTTACACAGAACATTTTCGTAAAAATAAATGATTAAGAAGAACACACGCATTTTACATAGATAAAACCCTACAGAAGGTGTGAGACGTAAGTGTGAGTACAAATTTTGCTACTTGTTATTGCATCAATGTGTCTATCGGAACCATTTCAATCAATCCGAAGTCTCTAACTACAGGTCCTGAAACTGCATCCAGCAGCACGGCCTCTAATTGGGAGGTTGTGAGAAGCATGGAAACACCTCTGAATTGCTGTTGTTCCAAGGTCGACCCTCACCCGGGGTGGTAGCACCTGTTAAGTGCCCAGCTATGGACAAATAATTAACCCCCAAATTGGGGTCAAAACACTATGAAAGTATACAAATAGACTTTTAGAGAAATATATATGCATAAGAATAGACTTTTATATAAAAATGTACACTTTTGAAAGAAAAAATTACCATAATACATTTTTGAAGGAAAAAAAAATTATTACCAGCAGTACATTTTTTAATAAAAAAATAGAAGACAGCTTCAGTTTTCTAAGATAAAATAAAAGTTTTCATCAAAATCTAACTAAATCAACCTTCTAACTATCACCGAACTTTAAAAAAATAAATTAAAACCTCACCTTTTTGGCATTAAATAAGCCACAGAGGTTGATATGCTGTTAAACAAAACTCAATCTCAAACTCTAACTACAACTGGAACTGGAATTATTGATGTCCTCATGTACCACATTTTTAAATGTATTATTATTATTATTGTGTCATTTTTCATCATATTTCGATTTCTGCTTTGGTCTCACTACCAACCAAGTCTGCGGGGAGACCTAAGGCAGGTAGTGGCGTGTTGTTATGGCTCCATTTCATGTTTTTCTATCTTCCCTATCATCCCCAGCATTACATAGATAAAGTTTTCCTTAGTGTGTGGGCTGTACTTAATAAGACAATTTTTTGTATATCTCTTAAGCTGGGGTTTCCAGGGATTCTTTCAATGTGTTGTTTTGTTCCATTTTTTATCATTCCAAGTGCACCTACTATCACTGGCACAACTCTTGTTTTCAATTTCCACATTTTTTCTATTTCAATTTCCAGGTCTTTATATTTTGATAGTTTTTCAAATTCCTTGATTGCTATGTTACACTCCGCTGGGCAAGCCATATCAATTAATAGACAAGTTTTCTCCTTCTGGTTTTTAACAATAATGTCTGGCCTGTTTGCTTCAATTTTTCTGTCTGTGTAGATGGTGTAATCCCATAGAATGGTTACATCTTCTATTTCTGTAACCGGTGCTGGGTGATGTTCATACCAGTGTTTGTTTACAGCTTTTCCATAATGTTTGCATATTGCCCAATGTAAATATTGCCCAACTCTATCGTGGCGATTTTTATATTCATTTGGGGCAAGCACAGAACAGCCTGAGATTAGGTGGTCTATTGTTTCTTGGTGTTTATCACAAAACCTGCATTTTGGATCCATATTATTATGCATAATATTTGCCTGAAAGTTTCTCGTGAAAAGACTTTGGTCTTGCGCTGCAAGAATAAAGCCTTCAGTTTCAGACTTTAATCCAGATGCACATAACCATCGATGAGTATTAACTTTGTCAACATTGGATTTATTGGCACGTACTGGATATTGGCCATGCAGAGGTTTGTCTTGCCAGCGCTGTTTCATCTGTTCAAGAGCTTTATCCTTGGCTTTCATTTTCATATTCTTTGCCGCAATAGCCGGCTCTTGGCTTCCGTTCTGCTTTTCTATAGAATCTACTAACTGTAAATCTTATTTGAATTTACTGCCTTCTTTTATTATTGAATATTTTTTCTTTCTTTCTTCATGTTGCCTTACTAATTGTATCATCCAATCCTTTGTTGTTTCTATGTATGTTAGTAAGCCAATAGTTGTGGTCTTGTATGACAATTCCAGCTGAATAAGACCTCTTCAACCTTCTTTACTGGGTATGTATAGACGGTCTGCATCAGCCTTTGGATGATGCATCTTATGCTTAGAAAGAAGCTTTCTTGTTTTAGAATCCATTTGCCTGATGTTCATACTTATTATTATTTTAATAGAAAGTTGCTTCTGCCTTGTCTCATGAAATTCTGTACAAAAACCAAAACAGAAACAGGAATATTGTCGATCCCAAAGTGGCATATCGGTTGTACTCTCTTTCCCACTGCGCTTTGTCCACGGATACTTTCGTGATAGCTTTTTTTCAACATTTCTCATTGCTACCCTCAACGTCACGAATTTAAACGTTCTAATAAATTGGCAACTATTTTACAGCTGCAATTGCTAAATGTAAGCGCATGCGCTTCCTCTTTTCCTGTCAACTATGTTATTTAACCCATAGTTGAAGTGAATATCTGAATTAACACCTTTCTTAAGGGTATTTGTACGTAAGTGAACGCAAGGAGTTCAAATGGAATTCGAAACCTACAAATATTTAAATAAAATTCATTTGTCTTTTCTTCTCGATAAAAATGCCTCAGTGTCTGTCTGTGCGTCGTATTGTAATATATTATCTTGAGTAACTGACAGGTACATCCGGCCGTTGGTAAGGTCAACAAAAAGTGACAACCGGCTTGAAAGATGACTTGGTAATGATGTCGTTAACAGATACATCCGACCGTAGATAAAAATCAACAAAGGACAAGGGTGGTTGACAGATATATCCGGCCGTAGACAATATCAACAAAGAGCAACGAAAAAATTACTGACAACCGGCTTGAAAAGCAATGGACCGTCGGCTGTGATTGACAGATACATACGGCCGTAGATAACATGAACAAATCGAAACCCGAAAAAGTTATAATGTATGGTAATTTTAAGACTTAAAGTCTAGGGGTTTTGGCTGAAGAGACAGAAAAGACTCCTGCTGGTTTCCGATTTTCGACGACCTCCTCTTGAGTGTAACCCTTTCTGAATGCTGTCTTGCGTCACACAACCGTCAACGCCGACGAATCTGTGTGTCTGTGTGTGTGTATGTGTGTGTGTGTGTGTCCGCTACCTATAGACTCCGAAACGGCTGAACCGATTTTCTTGTAAATTTACACAGTTGTACTATAAGTGTCTGCGAGTGTTCTTAGCTAGGTTTTGTGTCGAGTTACCCTCGATAAATATCGAAAATCGATAATCGAAAAAATCGGGTTATAGAAGGAGTGGTCCGATTTTAATCAA
The DNA here is from genome assembly GCA_037127315.1 of Ascarosepion bandense. Taxonomy (NCBI): domain Eukaryota; kingdom Metazoa; phylum Mollusca; class Cephalopoda; order Sepiida; family Sepiidae; genus Ascarosepion; species Ascarosepion bandense. Next base: position 489,784 of record JBBBDQ010000653.1, on the reverse strand, counting down.
ATTTGATATACTCATAGACAAAGACATAAGAAACGATATTCAGAAGTTTCAAGGTTGCAGTTCTTACAAGAGTCCAGAAAATCGATAATATATATATATAAAAGGCAAGATGTTTGTGTGTGTGTCTGTTTATCTGCCTGTATGTCTATATTTTTTGTCAGCCCTTTTATTTTAGTTTTTGCTTCGGGTTTGTCTCTAAGTAGGTATAATTGTAGTTCTTAGTCTCAGCCATGATACTATTTACTCAGAGGACGTATCTAACCTTCAAAATTCAGTTTACGAGAATAAAACTTATTTGATATCGATACCAGGAAATCAAAATGTGACTTACGTCCATTCGTGTTTCTTTCAGTCTACGGTTTCGCTTTAACTGGAAACAACTATTGCTTTTCAGTCTTTCGTGCCAACGTCCAATGAGTGTGAGCTCCAGGATCATGGATTAGTTTTAAAGCTTTCATTACACCCGACCAACGCCGGTATATATATATACTAGCAGCAGGATTATATAACAATAGTGACTTTGTTAACTGTTAAATATGGTCTTAAAAAAAACAATAAACCGAATTTAATCTGCTCTTCTACTGAGAAGAGTCTAGCCAATTGATTTCCAACAATGTCACCAGGTGCAATCGTAATGGAAACGCAATAATAAAATAGAGAAAACGTGAATATATTTGAGTAAACATTTAAAGATAACCTATGACGGAATTGGATAGTTTTGTTGACTCTATCTAGGCCGGAATTACCAGTCAGTTACATCCTACTCGAGCCATCGTCTTTTAAATTGGCTGTCACTTTTGTTGATCTTACCTAGTGCCGGTTGTATTAATTTTGTAATGTCCAGGTTTTTTTTTTAATTCACGCCTCCTTTTCATTTTTGACGGAATGATTATCTAATTTCCTGCTCTGGGGAACCCACTTTGGTTTCTTGTATTCAAAATTACTGATGTTGAAGATGTTAAAATTTTCGCTCTTCGTATAAATCAGCCTTCGAATCTTTAACCTTTTTCTAGGTCGGATTTGAAATCCTTTATGAAGTTCTACGCTGAAGTTCTTTCACCGCTAGGATTCGTTACTACTATTTTTATGCTAGAAAATTAAATCTGTTTGTCTCGTATATTGTTGCAGAATTAGTTTCGACTCTTCTTTAAGCATGTTTTGTGTCGTAATTCCACAGCATCTAATAGGTCGCATTGTAGAATTCTTTACATCTGCCTTTACACGTCTTGAAATCTTTTGAGATTTTTAAATTTCGTTTAAATAATTTTTGCGTGTTTTTTATTTATTCGGAATAGAATGACGCCCACCAGTATTAGTATTCGATCCGATGTAAAATAATACGGTTTCGCCAGCTGGTATAACCGGTAAACAGAACATCTTTACTTGGCAATTGAGTCCACCTTATCTTGTGACGGTTGCTTTTTGAAATAGTGGCACAACTGACAGACGTTGCACAAATATTCCAGCCCCAGGAAAAATCATAATTTATAAGGATTGTTATGGTCTATATAATGGCTAGTGTTCTAACCACTGTTGTGTTGCTTCGTTTTGGTATAATTAGAAGATAACACAAACTTGAATTAATGATGTTTATTTTTGGTATAAAACTTTAGGTTTTTACATCAAGTTACAACCTTTAAATTTTGTGTGGATACAGGAGCAGACTAGCTAAATTGTCTTCACTGTGGGATGCTAGTCGTAAATGAGCCTATCCCTTCTGGACTCTAGTGGTCAACTGACTAGCGTCTTCAAATCTCCTACACAAAACTACTGTCCTTAACTCCTACTTCTTACTCCAACTCTTACTCCTACTCCTACCAAAAGAAACGGTTCCTTATTTTGCCGCCCAATTTTGAATTCTTGGCGTCAGTGTGTCTACCTTTTTCTATTTTTAGAACACTCGCCATTTTATAAACCATAACGACGGAATTGAATCATTTAGAATACAGAATATACTTTTGCAAGATTTATCAGTTCAAAGCAGTTACATATGATTAGGTTGTATCGACACCATTTAATAGGATTGTTATTGTCTACTTACAAAACACGAAATTTCGTTAGAAACAAAGAAAAGACTGTGAAACTCTTATGTCATAAGTCTCCTCTTATATATGTCACTTAATGCTGGATATTTTTCCCACTGATGAAAAGAACACATGAGGAAATAGAGATGTGGTTCTACACAAAAAAGAATAGATAAAATATGTTAGGGTGTTCTAAAGAAGCTGAAGGGAAATGAATAGTTGTATTTAGGATTACAATCATTTAAAATATCTGGCGCACATATTGAGGAAAAAAGGGTTTCCATAATTTTTACCCTCAGAGGACACACTAAATAAAACAAGGACAGTGAAACGTAGATTGTGTAGACGGATGGTGGAACAAGACCAGGGATAGATAATAAGGGGACAAACATGGCCAGGAGCTACAAAGAAGAAATAATTATGGTAACACATGAGCGATCATTTAACGAAGATACACAATACGTAAAAGAAACAGTATAATTAGATAAATATTTTAATTCAAAAATATTTTATCATTTGAAAATAAATTCAGTTTTCATTGAATCTAAAATAAAAATTAGTTTTAATTACCATAAAATTGATTTAGTAATACTGTTAGTACTACTACTACTACCAATAATAATAATAATAATAATAATAATAATAATAATAATAATAATAATAATATGAATGACTCAACAACAACAACAACAACAAAAACGAAAATGTGATTAGGTGACTTGACACTGTCTTTATTTATATGACACGAATGCTTTCACTGCAGAAAGCTAATTATTTACTCGGATATTTTAATGAGACATTTTCTGCCTTCTTTTTTATTTTCATTTTTACACAGTAGACAGCCACCAGGGACTTAAAGGATGCAACGTGGAAGAAAAATAAAAAAATCATTACGCTATTAAATTAATAATTATAAATGAGAGAGAATATAATTCGACGTTTAATTAATAGAAGCAAATTATAATGGAAAGAACAAACACACTCTCTCTCTCTCTCTCTCTCGCTATCTCTTACTCTCTGTGTTATTTTTTACTATCAAATGCACAAACACACACAAACAAACACGATAAAAGTCTGATTCAAAGCTTACTGAAAATGAGTGATTTTAAGATTTTTTCTTATTAATTGTTTTGATTTCCTTAAGAGTCAAAAACTACATACACACCAAAGTACTTCATACTGCACTAAAAGTCTTCTACAAATATGTCTCGGCGTTTGTAGACAACTTCAAAGAGAAGAAGAATAAGATGTAATGCTTTTACGCATGGCTTATGATTTTATACAGTGACTTTGTGATTAGTATCTCCGATCAAGAGGACCTGCCGAGTTTCAAAAAGAACCATTCACGTATAAAGAAAACATTGTGGCGTAATTCTCTTCTATTACAAGACAGACAGCCAGATAGATAGATAGATAGATAGATAGATAGATAGATAGATAGATAGATAGACAGACTGAGAGATAAATAGATATGAACAGACTGAGATAGATAGATAGATAGATAGATAGATAGATAGATAGATAGATAGATAGATAGATAGAAAGGAACAGGCTGAGGTAAATAGATATGAACAGGCTGAGGTAAATAGATATGAACAGACAGACTGAGATAGATAGATAGATAGATAGATAGATAGATAGATAGATAGATAGAAATAGAAAGAAACAGGCTGAGATAAATAGATATGAACAGACTGAGATAGATAGATAGATAGATAGATAGATAGATAGATAGATAGATAGATAGATAGAGAAACAGACTGAGATAAATAGATATGAACAGACTGAGATAGATAGATAGATAGATAGATAGATAGATAGATAGATAGATAGATAGATAGACTTACATTTAAAATAAACTTCTATTGCATTTATTACAGGTGGCACACACAGAAATACGCATAAGATTTTTCTACATTTTTGGCTGGAGGACATAAAGAATCATCAGCGTTTGACGAAAACACAGGTGTCAAAATTTCAGTTAGATTTCAAAAAACATATCTTCAGGATGATGCTATTCCTAGAATTCTCCCAAACTGTCCTTCACATTTATCTTTATTGACCACCTCTGGAGAGTTGCCAGATTCATGAATTTGACTGGAGAATTCTGCTCTTAAAATGCTTTAAATATTAAGTATTATTGATGATGATGTAAATTTAATCTTCTTGATATAAATTACTGGAGGGTTCTTATGAAACAAGAAACACTTTTATGCAGCAGCATCAAATCCCCATATCCAATAATTAATCTATCTTTTGTAATTGAATCTGATTTTACTGCACACGTGTTTTGTAGAGATGTGCAAATGAATACAATAGGGGACAATTTAGTTTTTTTTTTTAGTTGAGTGCCATACGTGATACACGCTTGGGCGATCATGTCTCTGTCGAGACATGACTGACTGGGCAGAAGATTATCCCGCAGTAGGTTGCCATTGCTTAAGCTTCCTAAAAATGTAACTCATCAAAATACTTATTAAATTCTGATAGCAAACATGACGAAAATTGACGCAGGACAACAGCAATCCAAATTTCCAAATATTAAAATTGGTAATGCCATTGCTATTAGTGGTGCATGAAGAATCAGACAATTATTTTAGTTAATTCAAATTTATGAGCAGCTAAATTTAATGACAGTGAATAAACTTGATTATTCAACAGAAAGTATGATATTTTCTTCATTGTTATGTAACTGATCCACTAAAAGGTGCAGATTATTACGAGACACTAAAAATATAATTTTACCAAGCTATTCAACCATTAAAAGACTAACCTTATCAACATATATAAATCCTTTGATGAGCAATATGCAAACAATTTTCTTGTGTATATTAATAATAAATTTAAGTTACTAGTGCAGGAGGGCACCAATGTATCTTTACTTGTTGATGAAATTCATCTAAAACCTTATTTTGATTATAAGGTTGGTGATATTGTTGGCTTATCTGACAACAGCAATGAAGCTACAACAAGTGCATTTGCCTTTATGGTTAGCAGTGTATTCTCACAATACAAGGAAATTGTGCATGTTATGCCAACTGTCTTAAACCTGAGAATTTATTTAAACGTATAAAAATTGGTTTAGAGGAGATAGGCTTTCAAGTATTATTAATCATAACGGATAATAATGCTACAAATAAGAAAACTATATCTTTATTTGCAGTCCCACAAAGCTTTCCATTGTATATCCACACCCAGTTATGAAGTTTAAACCTTTTTTTTCCTTTTTGACTCAGTCTATATATATAAATGCATTTGAAAAAATTGGCTTGGTCAAAAAGATGCAACTAAATGCATGCTTTTCCAAAGATTTTGTCACAATGGAAATCATGAATCAGATAGTATACAAAGTGCTCAGTTTTATAACTTACAGAAGCTTCATGCCCTTAAATCTCAGTCAGTTTTGAAATATTGTTACAAATTTACCTCAAAGACACTTTCTCCTACTAATCTTGAAAGGCTAAATGTAAATTTATTCCTGCAAATTTTTTAATGAGTACACTATTCAGGTACATCATAAAATAGGTTGTCAGCTTAAAAATAAATACTGTCATACACTTAGAGTAAATAAAGAAAATTTTAAATTTCTCTATTCAGGAATTATTGACCTTAGGAAAACAGATGTTTGCCTAATTTTGCAGAAGTTGCAGAATATATAAACATATTTTATATTTGATAGACAATAATGAATGTAAATCACCATATAAAGGTTGTCAGCTTAGAAATAAATACTGTAATTTTAAATTTCTCTCTCAATTCTGTGACTGGTTAGAATCTTGGAATAGCATTTCTGAAAGAAATGGCAAATTAACAAAAGAAACTTTCACTGCTTTGTATCATACAACCTATGCATTTCTAGAATTGACTTATATCCTAATAATACAACTAAAAATTGTGCTCTGTATAACTATGCAGTCATTGGTAAGTTGATAAAGTAGTCATGCATATAACATTGAATATTTTTGCAGATAACGAGCTTCTTTTTATTGTTGACACTTGTGATGAGAGTCTCAATGTAGAGAAAATAAAATGTTTGTCTGGAGCTCTACAAATGCTTTTGTAAATAATGTAAATAATTTTTGTTCTAGAGAAAATAACAATATTATGAGCAACAAGTTAAGAAAATAAGAACACTTCAAATATTCAACTAAATTTTGCATCTGTAATGTAGTTTTCTATAGGTATTATTTGATTTTTAAATCTATTGTTTCCATTTAAATTATTTGATTGTTTGCATTTAATTTGTTTCTTTCTTATATTCCATTGTTTTATTTACTCATCATTTACTTGTTATGTGTTTATGATCTGTTTATTCAATTATTGTTTGTTCCCTACTTCATTATTCAGTTGTTGCCTTATTTGAGTAGTAATCAACTTAATAATAATTACAATATTGCAATTTTACAGAATGATTGTTAAAATTGAATAAAAACAGGCAAATTAAAACAATGTTGATTATATAATTTATAAAAAATTGTTTTCAAATTTGAAACAATCATGAATTTATTTCAGTCTTTAAATTTTGTAATTGCAGCCTATTTATTCATAAGTATTTGTTATTAAATCTATATTGTTTGTATCGAATTTGCTTCTTATTTATATTCAATTGTTTTATTTTTTAATCATTTACATATTTACATGTGTTTATGTTCCTCAATTTCTAATTTAGTTGTTGCTGTAAGTGTAAGAGTAATAATCACTTACGATATTGTCATTTTACAGAATAATTGTTAAAATAAAAATAAAAATATGCAAATTAAAATTCTAAAAAAAAATTATTTTCAAATTTAAAATATTTAAAATAATGAACGAATTTTAGTCTTTAAATTTTAATGAAATTGTGAACATGAAAGGGCGACTAGCGGCGGCTCTGGAAAAAAGAGGGTTCGTTTGTGTCTGGCGTGCAGGGCAGTAATCTGTTCCAAAGAAAGAAGCACCGCCATCATATAGAAAAAAATAATAATAATAATAATAATACTCACCGCTGTCTTAATAATCCACCTTCAGCTCATTCTAAAGGAAAAAAGAGAGGAGGCCCTCGAGTGGAATTTTTATAGACTGAGGAAATGGATTATGGGTAGAGAAATGGATTATGGATAGATAAAACCGACCGACCGTTTTCACCGGGGGCAGTTCGTGGCGTCAATTTCTTGGCGAGAAGCTGAAGCAGAGAGAAGCAGTGAAAAGGTGGAAGGAGGAAAGTGGAGGAGGAAGAGGAAGAGGCGTAGCAAGAAGCCAGCTCGGAGAGCTTTGGATTGAAATCCAACGGTCTGTGGTTCGATCCCTGGCTCTGCACTCACTAGAAGAAAGTGTGCAACAGAAATGTAACGTGATGTTTTGTTCATTTACTTTCAGCAACAATATTATTATTATGATTATTAATCTTTTGGAAAAGAATGAATATTATTATTAAATAAAGTTCAGTATTATACAATCTTACCCTGTTTCTTTTTTAAACGTAATTTTAAAAAGTTTTCTAAGACTTCTTTAGTTTACAATCATTCATTACTCTCCTCCTGAATCAAATACTAAGGCATCTGATATTATGGAAAAGGTTTCATCTTTCTTTGAATCGGAAAATCTCTTGTGGAATAATGTCCGTGTGTGCTGAGCTAAACTCTTTACCTAATACTCACCGAGTTACTGATGTTCAAAGCGATTGGCACTAGCAGAAAAACTCAAAAATTCGCATGGACGACCAAAGTTGACAATGAACTGTGGTACATATGAGGTAACTTACAGGTCAATCCTCTAATGCACCAGTATTTTAACGTTCTGAAGCAACACCTAGTACAAAGATTAGTTTAATATCTCTTAGGGTGAACCCATTACCTACTGTGGTCACCGCATATCAACTCTTCTTACCTTAAATGTTCATGATAGACATAAATATTCTATTCAAACCACCAGCACTTTTACAGGATACTTGTCGAGATTAATTATTGAATAAATCAGAAAATACGTTTTCTTTTTACATAACACGAGAAAATAGGAATTAACTTTTTTTTCGGATGGTAGAAAAAATGTTCTCCTTTAATAAATATTTATGCGCGTTGTGATGTAATGAATCAGATCGGAATGGGAATTCGGAGAGCGGGTTTCGAATTCCAGGTAAAATCGTTGCATTCACTTATGCACAAAGGTATGAATCGATACCAAGCCCTTTGATATTATGGAATAGGTTTCAACTTGGGAAAGGCATAAATCTATCTCTTCTTCCTCTAGCTATGGTCTGAATAAGATGATAGACTGGGTTCTCTAGCCTTAGTTGGCAACCAGTCTACTACTGGCAAAAATAACAACCTACTAAGAGAAAATCTTCTGCCTAGTCAGTTATGGATCCAAAGAGACATGATTATCCAAGCGTGTATCACGGATGGCACTTAAATGATTTACTTGCAATAAAAAGCCAATCTCTATATATATAAAAGGCAATCTGTGAGTCTGTGTGTGACTGTTACCTATGCGTGCCTACATTTTTTAAGCTACGTCATTCAAACTTTCTAGGGACACATATCTACAGGGAAGCCAGGTCAACACATACATTTTGAGTTTAAGTTCAGAAATTTTACCTTTCGCAAGTTTTGGCCAATGGACACGATTGTTTACATTTGCTCCGTAAAACATCTAAGATCTAAGATGGTTGCTGAATTACGTGACAGAAATCAAATCACACGTGTCAAACGTGACTAAAATATTTTTTTATTAAAAAAAAAGAGCCTTTATATTTAATTTTTATTCCGACGTTTTAAAAATTCATTTGGTCAACAAAAAAATGTGAATATTTTTCCCCGTAATTTTGAAACAACAACCGAAATATCTTTTTAAAAAAGTGTTTTTTCAAACAAAAACAAAATATTTAAAATGAAAAGTGGCATCTTCTCCTACTACTAAAATGTTCTGAGTTGCACGGACAACGCCGGGCTATGATGCTAGTTTAATATAAAAGCAAGAATAATGCAGAAGTATTTTTTGCATCCGAAATTTATATTGATTTCCAAAGGAAATATTTATAAAATGTATAGGAATTATTTTACTGAGTAATATTAATTAATAATTGACAATATTGATTTACATAAATACATTTTTAAAACGTTTATTGAATACAATAAAGATCAGAAAAAAAAATCATCTGATTTTTCAACATCTCATCAAACTCATTTTGTTAATTTAAAGATATAAATCTTTAATCACATTTTTATTATTTTTATTTGGTAAACTCTACTGTTCTTTATTTTGATTTTATTTTTCCACATTTCGTAAACCAGGCACCAAAAGAAAGATGCACATTTGAAACAGACAAAATAACGCCTATTTTTGAAAATATAAAATATTGAAAGTAATGATAATATCTTCATGAGCATTGGAATCAGACGAAAGAACGCCTTTAAAAAGCAAAAACAATATTACCCAATAATTATTATAGAAAAATAGCACAGGAAAAATAATAATTCTGATGGTAAGTAATATTTTTGTGCGTGGAGAAAAGCAATAAATGCGTGTTTCATTACAAATAATTTAGTCTGACACAAGGACATATTAGTTGGGGTACCCAATGTAAAGTTGACATACTTTAACTTACTCAATATATTTGCGGAAGTTAGTGAACAACGTTTTTTTTTTAATCGTTTCACCCCCAACCAAAGCGGTACCTCCACTGATGTGCAGGGGACTACATAAGAGAGTTAAAGTTTTAGGCAGGAAGAGAGTGAAAATAAAGACGAACCAGTTATAGGATGTGTCATTGTGGCAAGAAAAGGATAGGATGTGAAGATAGTTGCGAAGGCAGTGAGAAAGGAAAAGAACAAGATACACAGGGTGGTATAGAAAGGACGAGGGAAGGACTGGAGTCGAGTGGATAAGAGATGGGAATTGACATAACAAAAGCTTGATTGTCTTGAATTGTAAGAATTGTTAAGCATGTTAACGTCCAGCACATTGAAAAAAAAATTTAAAAATCGGTAGATGTGATGGAGGAATAAGAAGGAGGAGGAGAACAACAAGGAGAGGAATGTAAACAAGGGAGGGAAAAATGGAGAAAGAAAGTCTGTGGAGGTGGAGGAAAAGGAGTAAGAGTATGAGAAGGAGAAAGGAGTTAGAAAACAAAAATGTCGTAAAGGTAGATAATGGGGAGATGGTGGAAAGACAAGGTACGAAGATGTCAAGAAGAAAAGAAGAACATTTATTGATTTCCTACGGTTCATCAACAAAGAGCACAATTCGAATTCCAATTGAATTTTTGCATTCACTTACGTTCAGTCTCCCTGAGAAAAGTATTAATCCGCCTCTTTTCTCTCCAGCTATGGGCTAAACAGCAGGAAAGACTGGGTTTTATTGTGGGGACCTACCTACAGATGGATTCGTCCACACCTTTATAATATGGCTACCAACAATAAGTGGTAGTCTCTGAGTTTTAGTCACAGAGTGAGTGAATGAGTGAGTCAGGACGCCTGCGAAAGAAAGTACTCACTAGTCCATGTTTATCTTTGTACTACGTTTCCCGAGAACATACTATTCAACCTTATCTTCGAATCCGTGTTATCTTTCTATGGCCCTTCGGTCATAACAGTTTTATAGCCTTGGTCGGCAACAAGTCTACCGCAGATAATAATGGCAACCTACGCTTTCGACACTGGATCGCCTAAGTGTGTATTACGTATAACACTTAACTGTCTTTTTTTGTATAATCATATCGCCCCAAGCAAGGTATTTTATTGCCACTGTTGTGCAGGGGGTTACATAGGAGGAAAGTTATGAGAAAGAGTGACAGGTTATAGGGGGTGTCAGGAAGTGGGTAAGAGAAGGATGAGAATACTGATGAAAGCGAAGTGGACGGAGAAAGAAGCATGAATGAGAGGATGCAGGTTACTGAGATAGGAGATGACTATCGACTTTACATTAAATTCTTGGAGATTGTAGCTGTCGAGAAAGCAAGTAAATGGAAGGGAATTCCACAGGCGGGAAGTTCGAGAAAAGAAGCTGATGGAGTAGAATTTGTGTTTACATCTTATTGGTTTCACAGTAAAAGGGTGGGACCTAGTTGCCAATCTTGTGGCCCGAGTAAATTCATATATATGGGGGACCAGTGAGCTGAGTACATCGGAGCAGTGGCCCTGAAAGTATTTGTAGACTGACGACTAATCAGCATTTTGCAGATTATTTAAACCAGAAAACATTTTTTAGATTGTAAGATGTTTTGGAGACAATGATTTACTTGTAAATTAGTTTGTTGCTGGAGGGAGAAGTGGATTTATATCATTTGCGTATAAGTGAACACACTGAAACCGCTAGAAATTAGAACTCAGCGCTTTGATTTCCAATACCAAGCCGTTATCAATTACACCACCCGCACATCCAAATTTACAACATCTTGTATTCCCAGGCGAAGAAAGAAAGGAGAGAGAAAGAGAGAGGAAAGATAGAGAGAGAGAGATTGGGGAAAAAGCAGAAAGAAAATGAAAACGATCATAAGAATTGAGGAAGAAGTGAAAAGAAGAAAAAAAAGAATATGAAGAAACATAACAAAAAAAAAATAAAGAAGAAAAAAAAAATTTACAACATCTTGTATTCCCAGGCGAAGAAAGAAAGGAGAGAGAAAGAGAGAGGAAAGAGAGAGAGAGAGAGATTGGGGAAAAAGCAGAAGAAAATGAAAACGATCATAAGAATTGAGGAAGAAGTGAAAAGAAGAAAAAAAAGAATATGAAGAAACATAACAAAAAAAAATAAAGAAGAAAAAATAAAATAAGAAATAAAAACGAAAAATGTTAAAAATGACTTGAAAAAATAAAGAAAAAAGAGAAATAAAATTAGTAGAAAAAATAATTTAAAATAAGTCAAAAAAAGAAAAAAAAAGTTTATATAGTCGGACAACGAAAATAGATGGAAAAGAAAAGAGGTCCTTGAAAAAATATAGAAGAACATAAAAACAAAAAATAACAAAATTTTTTTTTAATCATTTCACCCCAAGCAATGCAGTAACATCACAGATGTGCAGGGGGTACATAAGAGAAAAAGATTAGATAGGAGGAGAGTGAAGAGGAATACGAACCAGTTACAGGGGGTGTCAGAGAAAGAGAGCAAGAGAAAAATGGAAATAAAGGTGTGATGACAGTTGCAAAGGTACAGAGAAAGGAAATGATATACAGGGTGATGTAGAAAGAACTGGAGTCAAGTGGTTAAGAGATGGGTATTGACATTGCATTTAAATTCCTGGAGGTCGTAGTCGTCACTAAAGCACGGATATGGAAGAGAGTTCCACAAGCGGGAAATGCGAGTAAAAAAGCTATTGAAGTAGAATTGTTGGCTGCATTTGGTTGATCTAACTGTGAATGTGTGGGACCCTGTTGCCAGTCTGGTTGCACGAGAAAATTCTTGTGGCGGGGGCACCAGTGACTTAAGTTCGTTGGAGCTGAAGCCATGAAAATATTTATAGAACAGACAGAGGGAAGCCACATCCCGTCGGTGAGAAGGTGGCTAGAGTCGAGCCACCAAATCGGTACCTATCACATTAGGGATTCTTCTTTGGAGCCTGTCAAGAACACTGAAACGAAGAGCGGAGGCGCCAGACTATATATGACAGCAGTATTCCATGCGCGGACAGAGGGTTGATTTGTAAGTAAAATGTATAGAAAATAAACGAAAAATAGCCGACGAAAAAGAAAAAGAAACTTGCACAAATAATTTTTTTTACAAATTCATCTATTCTGGTAAGAAACACGTAAAAACAATTGTTGTGATTTCAATGATTGATGGAGGAAAAGATTAAAATGATTGATAAGAATTTGTTATTTTGAAATCAACATAAGATATGAAGACAAAACAATGTTGAGTTCAACTTCAGTACCCCAAAACAGCGTCAATATACAAATTAATGTTTTTCACTTTGATGATGACCGCTGCAAAAATAGGTTTAAATTCATGTTCATAGAAAAAAAAAACTGACATATGCATTGATCTGCAGTGGATATCGGCTCGGAACGAGAAATTAGGTAGCCGAGTTCGAATTCTAGTTGAATTCATTGCATCCACTTACGCACAAATACCCTTGGGAAAAGTATTAATCCGTGCTTTTTTTTCCAGTTATAGGTAAAATAATAGGACAGATTGTGTTCTATAGCCATGACTTGCAACCAGTTTCCCGCAGAAAGCAATGGCAACCTACTGCCCAGTCACGCATGTCTCTTTCCAAAACGTGCATTACTTAACTGATGACCACTGCAAAAATAAGTTTAAATTCATGTTAATAGAAAAACAATAACTGTCATCTCGCTATTTTTTTAAATTATTAACTCATCCACAAGAAAAGGCGGCGTTCAATATATGTTATCTGTTTTTCCCTTTTATTAGTACAAGGTCATATGCAACGGTGGTATAATGTGAGTCATTTGTATTGTTCTGTTTTTAAGCAAAAAGGATTCACATTATTTGAAAATCAGCATTTGCTATACTGGAGTCATATATTCCTCAACAGCAACCATGGCGCAGTTAGGGAATAAGTACAAAATTTCAATAATAATAATAAAAGTAAGAATGAGGCTATCAGCCTCAAGCTCTTCAAATCTATCTATCTATCTATCTATCTATCTATCTATCTATCTATCTATCTATCTATCTATCTCCGTCTGTTGAGATCTATCTATCTATCTATCTATCTATCTATCTATCTATCTATCTATCTATCTATCTATCTATCTATCGAATTCTTCCTATTTTCTTTCTGTCAGTCTATTTCAGTGTGCTTAGATCTATGTCAGTATGTCAATGGCTATTTTAGACGTTATTAAATAACTATCGACATTCATCCGAGTTAAGAAATATCGACAAATATTTTCATAGTATTTAGCGGTAATGTCTCCTGTGGCATAAATTATAGGTAGTAAAGATGAAGAAAGGAATTAATAAAAGCACGCAATAGTTCGATCCTTTACTGCGTATGGGGAACACGCAGACTAATTAAATTACATGAGGTAATCAATGCTCAGTATTCAAACCGTCTTCAGAGGTTCGGAATTGTAACTTTTAACAATTTAAAGGAAACACTTCGGGCCAATGAGATTTTTTTTCTGAATGAGTTGGACAGCAGCCTGTGGGTCGTTATCTTAGAAAAAACGAATGGCTCCAGAATGCAATTAGGAAAAATGTCGATGGAAGCAATGTGAAGGTTAGGTAATGTTCTATTGCAATGAACTGGGTCTTATTCATACAAAAGATTTTTTCTTATCTACCTCTGATGTGGACCCAAAGTGGGGGCCACGGAAAAAAAACAAGTAACACGGGTTAGAGGTAAAGGAAGATAAATAAACAGAAATGTTACAAAGAATAGTGTAAGAATAAGGGGGGCCTACAGTGGTGTCCAATATTGGTAGTCGTACGCGGATGCGTACTACTGATGCTACATTATTTAACTGTCCCTCCCAGTAAGGGCAACATGTGACACATGGTCAGTTTATTACTGGGATTTCCGGGCTATATGGCCCGGCCAAAAAATGTCTGTCTATTTTTGCCCAGTCGTGCTTCTACCCTTCGGCGGAACCACTACTGGGTTATTGCTCTCTGCTCGGAAGTAGAGAGCGCCTTCTACCTGAAGGCAGAGAGCTGACAGTGTTAATAGAAGCACTACTGGTGCTACTCCCATAATATTACCATTTACATAGCAATACAGTGCCGGAAGAGTCCATGATGTAGGTAAGTATCGGTCACACAACCTCATAGTTCAATATAACAGAACTTATAGATCCGTACATAGTAATAGTTTACTACAATGGCAATGATATTCAAGAGGTCAGTTCGCCATGCCACATTGCAGTAGTTGTATGGGAATAAACTCTGAGGCAAAAATGGGTAATTTACAGATTTACAGAGTTCCGAGATACCAACAAATTATTTGTATAACCTATACTGCGGAACTCGCAGTAGTTAAAGAATATTGTGACATCAAACCCCAAAGAAGATAATTCAGAAGATTTTAAAGAAACCATATCTGAATGTTAAGAACTGTTTTGATAATCTAAAAGGTTTTATTTTATCATTATTTTTAGACTCGTTAGTTTATCATAAAAATGTAAATACCTAGGAAGTGTTCTAACAGGAGATGGAAAGAGCGACACAGAGATCCGAAGACGAATTGGCATGTCAAAGGACGCATTCCAGAAGCTGATTAAAGTACTAACACACAGGAAAATTTCACGAGAAACAAAGAAAAGAGTGCTGGATTGCTATGTGATGTAAGTTCTTCAATACGGCAGGACAATGCTGGACAATATAATCAAAAATGAGGACAAAACTTCAAGCAGTGGAAATGTGGTTCTACAGAAGGATGCTGCGGATATTGTGGACTGAACATGCAAGCAACGATGAGGTGTTGGAAAGAATGGCAACAAAAAGGAAATTAATACTGAGCATCAGGAAGAGACAACTGAAGTTCCTGAGACACACAATGAGGAAGGAGAGCCTGGAGAACCTGATACTGACTGGCCAGATAGAAGGAAAAAGGGACAGAGGAAGGCAGCGGATAACATATTTGCAGGGCTTGATGAGGTGGATGACGGAACGGGGGTTGCCAGGAGTAACGGGAGCAAACATACTAAGAGCCACAAGGGATAGGGAGACGTGGAGAACCATGATCGCCTACGTCCTGAAGGGACAGGGCACATAGAAGTAGAAGAAGAAGAAGAAGAAGAAGAAGAAGAAGTTTATCATGTGCCCCCCTTGAGAACTGAATAATATTATTTTTCCTTTTCTCTTCCACGTGATAAAAAGTTGCTTGTTAGTTCGGGTGAGAATATCTCATTTCGGAAATTCTTAACATATTCAGTCACATTTTCTCCGTAAGAGATCACTTGAATTTTTCTCAATCACACAGACGAAACGTGACGAGCCTCTCGCTTCTCTATAGCCAATGTTTTGACTAGTTAGATTCCTTAAATTCATCATTTTATACCTTTGCAGTTAAGATTTGCCGAGTCACATACACAGGGTTAAATCATCCCTTCATTTCTTTCAAAGTTTCTTGATAAGTTTCTTGCGCTAAGATTCTATCCATCAAATTCTACCTTGTTGAACAGACTCTTGAAAGGATAATTACAGTCTTAACCTCTCCATAACCTTTTAGCTTGAGTGACTCATACACTGTCCATCTCGTGGAAAACATTCAATAAATAATCCAAAATATTTCGAAATACACTCTCAGCAGACCTCAAATGAAATGACTATATCGAATCCATTGCCAAATCCGCCGCTATCAAAGTCAGATCACTGTGCAGGGCCCGGAAGTTTTTCCAGCATTAATCTATCATTCACATATATAAATCTACCCTCCGCCCGTGTATTAAGTACTGCTGCCATATCTGGTCGGGTGCCCCTGCTACTCTCCTTGGGCTTCTTGACAAAATACAACAGAGAATCTGTAACGTGATCGATACTGACTTGGCAGACCGGCTGCAATCACTCTCTCAGCGGCGTGATGTGGCTTCCCTGTGCCTCTTCTACAAACTCTTTCATGGCTTCTGCTCCGATGAGCATAGATCATTGGTACCACGTCGGTATGAATTTGCATGAGATACTACATTAGCAACTGGGTACCACCCTTTTACAGTAAAACAGATAAGATGTAACCGTAATTTCTACTCCAACAGCTTCTTTTCTCGCGCTTCCTGCCTGTGGAATTCCCTTCCACATGTTTGCTTTCCCGACAGCTACAATCTCCAGAAGTTTAAATGTAAGGTCAATAGACACCTCCTATCACACTAACTTGCATCTATTCTCCCAACACTCTCACTATCTACCCAACCCTCATTCTCGGGATCCTTACCCGTCTATCACCCTCCTTCTGACCTTTCCTATATCTCAACATCCTTTCTCACCACTCTATGTAACCCCCTGCGCAATAGTGGCGGTGAAATGCCTTGATCGAGGTGAAACGATTATAAAAAAGAAAATACGTTTACACGTCATTGCAATTGTAAAGCAGAAATTAAGTTAACTTATTTTTATTCAAAACTTTGATACCCTCAGAATATCAATATTATCTCCACGTCATATATAATAGTGAAAATCATCAGGATACGAATTTATTGATGAATGTTGATTGAAGCCCAGTTGAATACCTTGCATTCAATTAAGCACTGGTACCCGTGGGAAAGGTATTAATCCATCCCTTCACTCCAGTTATGGGTTAAATAGCAGGGTAGGACTTGGGGACCCTGCCCTTACAAAAAAACAAATCCCAATGAGTCTTGATACTCGACAAAAATTATTACTAGACACAAAACTTATATAAAAAACAGCAATAAAATTGTTGAAAAGAAAAGTGTAAATTTAGTTGGCAATAAATGACCCACCGAGGTGTTGATTTGCTCTAAAAACAAAAACAACCAAAAATACAAAATAAGCCTGTTTCAAATTCGAAATACTATTGTATTTTCATCTGGCAATCGCTGCAGATATTTAAGCTCAATTTTAAAAAAAATAGAATTTCGAAATCTGAATTTCAAAGAAATTGAGAGATTTCACCAGTCAGTCATGATCGCCCAAGCGTGTATCGCGCATAGCACTTATGCGCGATACACGCTTGGGCGATCATGTCTCGAAAGTGACATGACTGACTGGGCAGAAGATTATCCCGCAGTAGGTTGCCATTGCTTTCTGTGGTAGACTGGTTGCCGACCAAGGCTATAGAACCCAACCAGTCCTGTTATTTAACCCATAACTGGAGGGAAGAGACGGATTAATACCTTTCCCAAGGGTATTTGCGTGTAAGTGAATGCAAGGAATTCATCTGGAATTCGAACTCGATTTACTACTTAAATTCATAGAGACAAATTTAGTGGAGGCTCAATTTTGGAGCTCAGCATTCATTGCATTTATCGATGAAATTTGTTAGAATAAAAAAATACTGACTTTTTATTACTTTAGATATTCATAATAGAAATAGTGTATTACACGGATACATGACATTTTAATTGTTACATCTAAATCATTTATAACTGCATACTACAGGTTTTTTACTTTTTCTCCAATTCGTAATATTACGCAATTATTAATGTCACAGTTTGACACTGCGTTTATATTATGAACAGGGACATTCGACATAAAATAGGAATATCGAGTAAAGAAAAAAATCTACGAAAATTGTTTTCAAAATTATACCGATTTTACGAGCGGACCAGTGAATTAAATTTGCGCAATTTCATCTTCTCATCTGTCCGGAGAGTTGCGGCCACTTCACATTGAAACGCTGTTTCTCGTACAATCATCGAAGTTAAGCAACGATCAGTACTTTGTTAGGTGACCACTTGAGAATACCAGTTGTTGTAAGCTTGGATGCGCGTGTAATATAATGGACAATGGCTGAATATTGTTAATCAGAGAGCCGAGTTTCATTTCCAGTCGGGTTCGTTATTTTCACTTACGCTCAAATATCCATGAGAAAGGCATGAATCTACATCTACTATCCCCAACTATGGTTTGAGTAGTAAGACCTGTTTCAGTATCTCAAAAAGAAAATTGTGCGCATAATAAATAATTATATTTCGGCATCAAATAACTCATAGAGGTGTTGATATGCAGCTAAATAAAAAACAACCAACATCCGTCCGGAGCCTTCACTAATTTTAATAAGTATCAAAAATTTCTCTATTTTCTAATCTTTTTCTTTTTTTAGTACAATAAGATGGCACTTGTATGTGCATTGTGGTGCATTAGATATCGACTCGGAACGACAAATCGGGGATCCGAGTTCGAATTCCAGTTGAATTCCTTTGCATTCACTTACGCTCAAATACCCTTTGGAAAGGTATTAATCTGTCTCTCTCCCTCCAGTTATGGGTTAAATAATAAGACAGATTTGGTTTTATAGCCATGGCTAGCGACCAATCTACCGCAGAAAGCAATGGCAACCTACTGCGGGATAATCTTTTGTCCAGTCAGTCATGTCTCTTTCGAGACATGATCTCCCAAAGCATGTATCACGTATGGCACTTAACTGACTGAAAGTGGTGCTTCCGAGATGAAAGTTTCCCAGAGATCAAGAATGCTTCATTGTCCCAAAGATGCTGAGATGGTTTGTTTTTAGTTGTTCCTCGACGAATGCAAATACGACGCAACATCAGGTGAATGTAGTCCTACACACATGTATATGCGTATAAAGGTGAGGATTGGCAATCTACCGCAATAGGGTTCTATAAATTTGATAACCCACAACCCTTCATTCAGTTTCAATGGAGATGTAGAACTTTGGGAATTAGAACCACGAGGGTAAGGCACTTCCCGATTGTAGAATTCCCTTTCACATGATTGCTTCCTCGACAGCTACAATCTCCAGGAGTTTAAATGTAAGGTCAATAGACACCTTCTAACACACTAAGTCGCATCCACTCTCTCAAACACTCTTCCCATCTGCGCAACCCTCAGCCTTGTTATCCTTACCCGTCTATCACCCTCCTTCTGACATTTCCTATATTTAAGCTCTCTATCACTTCACCTTCCCCTATGTAACCCCCTGCGCAATAGTGGCAGTGGAATGCCTTGCTTGGGGTGAAATGATTAAAAAAAAACGCTTGCTTCTTTTACTCAAATCGCAATGGTGAAAGAGATAAAAATGTGGATACAAAATGCATCTGTTAATTTTCTTATCTGATTAATCGTAATGGAAATTAATGTTATTTTACTTTAAAAAAAATAAACTGGTGTGATTGAAATTTGGATTTCGGGTTCTCGGCAAGACTAACGGTTTTATCTTCGAAAAAGTAATTCCTTAAATAGCTTATCCGAACAATTATCCTCGACTTTACTGTTTCGGCAGTACGACAAGCCAGTGCGTTTCCGTCATCTTATTGAATGGGTTTATATGAGAAAATGCAAATTGGATTTACTCGCTTTCAAAGGCAATTAACAAAAAATGTTTTGCTTAACAAGACAGATAGGACACTTAGAAAGGAGACCCATATTACTGACTTGCAAAGTCTTAATTAATTAACCATTAATAATATTAACATTAATGTCTCAATTAGTTATCTGAAATGTTCCGTAAAGTTGGACATATATGACTTTATAAGTGGCAATAAATTCATTTAATAGAATTTTCTGTTCAGTGATTGCATATGAACAGGCAAATTCATAGAGAAAGCAAAATCGATATTTTCATTTCATGAGACATAAATATGCTATCGGAAAATGAAATTAAACAATATGTATATATATTGTCAATTTGTTATTACAATGGTTTATAAAAGTTTATATTACGACACAAATATGTTCATTTTTTTTAATCATATCACCCCAAGCAGCAAGGCCATAACACCACTGATGAGCAGGGGGCTACGTAAGGGTAAAAAGATTGGAAAAGAGAAAGCCGGAAACCACATCCTAAACAGGAAACAAGGGATGAGCCTCTTCACCTGTTCAATAGACTTGGGTGGTGGGTGAACCGGGCGATAGTTTAGTCTATCTACTCCAATTGAAAAAAAATAAAATAAAAGAGTGAAAAGATTGGAAAAGAGAAAACCGGAAACCGAATCCTAAACAGGAAACAAGGGATGGACCTCTTCACCTGTTCAATAGACGTGGGTGGTTTGTGAACCGGGCGATAGTTTAGTCTATCTACTCCAATTGAAGAAAAATAAATAAAAGAGTGAAAAGATTGGAAAAGAGAAAACCGGAAACCGCATCCTAAACAGGAAACAAGGGATGAGCCTCTTCACCTGTTCAATAGACGTTGGTGGTGTGTGAACCGGACGATAGTTTAGTCTATCTACTCCAATTGAAAAAAAAAATAAAAGAGTGAAAAGATTGGAAAAGAGAAAACCGGAAACCGCATCCTAAACAGGAATCAAGGGATGAGCCTCTTCACCTGTTCAATAGATGTTTCAGAACAATATTGTTGTTCTTCCTTTCTCTTCCTTCCACATTTTTTTACCATCGAAGTTGTCGCCAATCATTAACTTTTTTACTAAGAAAATTGTTTATACTTTATTTCTCCGTGAACTTCCTCCTGTTCCCCCCTTTTGTTTTTTCTTACCTTTACATTTCCCTGCCACTTCTATCACTGTGACACATAGATTTTGATTCTTACAGATGTGATCTGTGTCTGCTTTTTCCCTTCCTTACGTCGTACTGGCAAATTCAAATATTTTTTTAATTCCACCCCATTTTTAACTTCCTGTGTATGGATATGTTTTTGGGATTCTTTCGGTATAGACATCTTTTAACATATTTGAATTAATAATGTTTTTGTTTTGGACCGTTGCTGATGAAGCAAGAATTTTCTCGCTGAAATGGGCATCTAACGAAATTAAATTTCGAAATTTTTAAATCACTTTATATATATATATGTATATCGCAGACAGATCTGTTTCGCTGTATCACAGCTTATCAGTACGGTTAGACATCCGATTGCTTTTTACCCAGGATTGAGACCCGACCGAATTGGCGTCAATCAGCAATTCTAGCTCTGAACTATGGACGCTCGGTAGAAGGAGGCAGATTTTTAGCGTGTATATTATCACACGCCCAATTGCTGAATGAACGATGCGTAGATGCTAGAGTAGCTACTGTTTTTCAAAGTCTACCATTCTTCCAGAGTGCTCAATCAGGGTGTGAGAGCGTAAATAGTCATCCCCAGACAGATCTGTTTCGCTGTATCACAGCTCATCAGTACGGATATGTGTGTCAGTAAATAATCCGGGATAATATTGGTAAATAATCCAGGAGTATCCTAGTAATGTAGTTTAAACATTAAAATTAATCCAATAGAGAGCTCAATGTAAATTAAATTTGCAGAGCAGATATTTATTTATTTAATTTTTGTAAATTCAGAAAACATTTAGTGGGGATGACTATAGATCCCATTGGCAATTTAACACTCTGGCCTCCACGAGACAAATCCTGGTTATGACGGCTCCAACTTTAACACACTGGCCCTTTGTGCTATTCCCAAGAGTCAACGTGCACCATACCTAACTCTTCCACTCTGGCCCCTCAACCTCTTCGGGTTGAGGTGTCTATTCGGTCTTAACCGAACTCAAGGGCTTGGCTGTAGGTCTGTGAGCATCCGGAGGTCAGTCAACCAGCTCACTGGTTTAAATCTGCTTCCTACCCACGTTGTTATTATTAGATCCAGAATGCAGACGTGTGGTTCGTTCACGGTAGGCTGAAAATGTAGACACGGCCGGGGGATCTGGTGTTAAACATTTAGAAAATAGCAAAAAGATACAATGGAAAAAATGTCCGTAGAAAGCCGAACAAACAACTGGTCGATGGTTGCACTGTTAATATTTTTTATATACAAGAATAGAAAAAGACAAAGGTTACAGAAAGTAAAATCGTTTAGCATAACAACTCGCACAAGGGATTCTAGACACAGAGAGAGAGAGAGAGAGAGAGTGTGTGTGTGTGTGTGTGTGTGTGTGTGTGTGTATAGTTAACTTGTTAAATCGTCTCAGAAGATAGATGTAACCCTTTTCAACAATGTTCTGCAGTCTCTTTTGACGGAGTCAGTTCTTCTCAGATAGAAAGCTGTGACAACGGTGTCTTGCAAAGGTGCTGATGCAATTCTGATATTGCCGGGCTGGTGACGAACATCAGGTTTCATATACTCAGCAGTTTTTCACTGCGACCGTTACGACGATACATCTGATAGTCCTTGGGCGACTATCAAATTTCAACAATCTACAACAAATTCGAGTCGAATTTAAACTTTTCAAATCATAAATCTCCTTGTCGGGAACTACTCAGTACGACCTCTTCACAAAAAATCAGTTTCATATAATAATTTCATAATCCTCTTCCTCTTCTTTGTTTTTTGTCGTCACCGCACAACACGTAAAATCTGCAACAACCCTCCGTCTGAAACAAGAGGTCCAAACGCAAGTAAAATATAAAATAGATTTTAATTTCCTTTTTCATACAGACGTCTTCGGTTAGGTGGTTGATTGGTCCAAATTGTCAGCAATCAAACCGTACGCTCACACGGTTCTGGTCTCTCTTGTCAGCGCCCTCCTCATCGGAGACATCCGATGACACCCAACTGTATGCTTTTACATTTTTCACTTTATCTGTGGGTTTAGACCATCTTCCTAAAGGAAGATGGTCTAAACCCACAGATAAAGTGAAAAATGATAGGCACGGAACGTACTCCTAATAGATTAGTGTAATCTATGTTTAAGAGAAAAAAAAAAAAAATATATATATATATATATATATATATATATATATATATATTATAAATTATATTTTAGAATATGGACATTTTTTTATATATATCCACTACAAATTGTACATTTGTTTCGACATTGAAACTATAATGTTTCATCCGTTGGTGCGAACCTGAATGGAAATCCTTTCCATTTCTGTCTACACCACCTGATGAAACATTGTAGTTTCAATGTCGAAACACATGGACGATTTGCAGTGGATATATAAAAAATGTGTACATGTTCTAAAATATAATTCATAATAAATATTCACTGCTCTATATATTACATATCGAGCACTGTTTTAAATTAATGTTTTGGACGTTGTAAAAAAATGTTTTTCTTCGTTCCTTATTCACTTGGATATATATATATATATATATATATATATATATATATATATATATATATATATAACGTGTGTTCGAAATATACCACTTAAATTAGAAACGTCTTTTTGCTATGCATCCAGATTTTAGAATTTACATAGAGTGTTTCACTGAAAAACTACCCTCACCTACTAGAGGGCGTAGTCCGAGACATTTTCACTGATGAAAATATCTAATCGATAAATAAAAGAAAATCTGGAACAAAAATTAAAAATCTTGAACAAAAAGAGAAATAGAAAATAAAATATAACATTAAAATGTAAGAGATTCAAAATATGAGTTTAGAGGTGATCGCCTTGTTTCTTGTTTAGGAAGGGGTTCCCGGTTCATCCCCCTTCTTCGGTCTTAGTGTTAGTTCAGCTGGAAGCTCTTTGCAGTTACGGAGTATGGTGGCAACGTCTTTACATTCTGAGGGTACCGGGTTGGCAGTTTCCTGGTTGTTGCTTCCGACTGGTAGTTAGGAGCCCGAACTCTTGCGTAGCGTCTTGAGAGGCTGCTCTGATCATCAGTTGAATAATACCGGGGTTCTTGTAGTGCCATATCGCGCATGGACGGGCGTCCCTGCATGAACGTTCGGTGGGCAACCCCGAGGCCACATTATGTTGAAGGCCGCGCCAGTATCCATCCTTCACAAGTTGCAAATGATTGACCGACTGATTCTATTCTAAGACCTCTCCTTAACTGAAAAACTATGGAAAACGCAAACATAATAGCAAAACTAAACCAGCTCATTTGAAAACGCCCAAACCTGTCTGCATCTCTTTCACTAACATACGCGGCATCCGCACCAACTTCTTCCCCAGCGTAGATTCATTCCTCCATAATAACTCACCTGATATATTAGCCCTATGTGAAACTAATCTTAACCCTTCTATCCCCTCATCTGAGTTCTACGTTCCTGGCTATCTTCCCCTCTTTAGAAAGGACTCCAATGTTCATATGCATGGGCTTGGTGTCTATGTCAACGAACATCTTCCCTTAGCTAGGGTGTCATCTTTTGAATCCCCAGATCATTCTTTCATGTACTTCCGCCTCTCACTTCTCAGCTCGATTAGCTATCTCTTCTTTCTCTACCGCTCTCCTTCCTCCCCTAACTGTTCGTTACTTGACATCATTCCTGACAATATCGACAAAGCCATTTCTTCCCATCCCTCTGCCCATATATTCGTGTTTGGTGACTTTAACGCCCACCACACCAAGTGGCTGAAGAACGCTGTCACTGACCCTGATGGTGTCCACACCGTGAACTTTTCAATCACCCAATCCCTTACGCAAGTAGTGGACTTCCCCACGCGTTTCTCCGACAACCCTAACGGAAGGGACTCATTCTAGACCTCTGCTTCACTTCCATCCCAGACTCTTGCACTACCAGACAACTATGTCCACTCGGAAACTCTGACCATACTGTAGTGTCCGTCAATATTTCACTCCACTCCTGTCCGACACATAAACCCAGACAAGCAGAATATCCTACTTCTATCAAAGAGCAGACTGGGATTCATTCCGAGACTTCCTCTGCGACATCCCTTGGAACAACGTCTTTAGTCTTCCCATCGAAGAATGTGCATCCGAGGTCTCCTCCTGGGTTAAAGCTGGCATCGATGCCTTCATCCCTGCTAGGAAATTCCAGCTTAAATCTCATTCGTCTCCATGGTTCTCACCCGCTTGCTCGGCTGCCATTGCCTACCGGAATCATTTCTTCCGACTCTATCGTAACTACGCGTCGGACCAAAACAGGCGCCTTTTCACTTCAGCTCGTAATAAGTGTCAAAGGATACTTAACGAAGCTAAGATGTTGTTTGCTGCCAGAATGAAGCAACGCATAGCATGCTCTAAATTCGGCTCTAAAGACTACTGGCGACTCTGTAAAAGAGTACTTACAAGAGCAAGTCCACAATACCCCCGCTAATCAACAAATTTGAGGTCCTCACCTTCCCAGCAGATAAGGCTGAATTCGAGCCTGGACTCATCTGGAGTTTCTACACCCGAATTCTCACCTAGAACCGAGGCACAACTGAATGATGTCCACATTACACCTTCGCTTGTCTCTAAGATAATCTTAAAACTTGACCCTCACAAAGCGAGCGGTAGTGACAGAATCCCAACCATAGTCTTAAAGAAATGTGCCCCCTGAACTCTCCTCTGTTCTTTCTAAGCTCTACAACCTCTGCCTATCTGCTTCCTGCTTTCCTGCCTGTTGGAAATCTTCTTCTGTAGTTCCTATATTTAAAAACAATGGAGAACCCTCTGACTCTGCAAATTACCGCCCTATCAGCCTTCTTCCGATCTTTGGCAAAGTGTTCGAAGCCATTATCAACGCCGAGGTGATTCAGCATCTCACAGCACACAGGCTCCTCTCGGACAAGCAATATGGTTTCCGCTTCACCAGGTCTACTGCTGATATGCTAACGACCATCACCGAGTACATATACCAGGCACTCGACAGGAATGGCGAAGCCCGAACCGTTGCATTAGATATATCTAAGGCGTTCGACAGAGTTTGGCATGATGGCCTTCTATGTAAACTGCGGAGCTATGGTATAACTGGACATTTCTTTGAACTAATCCAGTCATTCATCTCTAACCGCACAATGAAGGTGGTATTAAACGGACATGCCTCTCAGAACTACCATACAAATGCAGGTGTCCTCCAAGTCTCCATCTTAGGTCCTACGCTCTTCTTGATATACATTAATGATCTCCCTGATTCCATAAGAGCCCAAATAGGTTTGTACGCCGATGACACCACAGTTTAATCCCGCCTCCTACAAAAATCTGGTGTAGGCGTCAAAGCTAACCTCGCAGCCGAGATTGAAAAAGACCTCCAATCCATATTGGTCTGGGGTAAGAAATGGCTAGTAAATTTTAATGCTTCTAAAACGAAGCTACTCTCAATTAACCATCATCGACAATCTCACCTACCTCCCATTAGCATGGACCAGGCTTGCCTCCCAGAGAGTAAAACACTACGCCTCCTTGGTCTCACACTTTCAGCGGACCTCAAATGGAATGACTATATCGAATCCATTGCTAAATCTGCTGCTATGAAAGTCGGTTCTCTGTGTAGGGCCCGGAAGTTTTTTCCGTCTAAATCTATCCTGCACATTTATAAATCTACCATCCGCCCGTGCATTGAATACTGCTGCCATATCTGGTCGGGTGCCCCTGCTGTTCTTCTCGGGCTTCTCGACAAGGTTCAGAGGAGGGTCTGCAATGTGATAGATACCGACTTGGCAGACCGCCTGCAGTCTCTCTCCCACCGGCGCAACGTGGCTTCCCTGTGTCTCTTCTATAAATACTTTCACGGCTTCTTCTCCGATGAGCTTAGATCACTGGTGCCCCCTAAATACGAATTTGAAAGCGATACTAGATTAGCAACTAGATCCCACCCTTCTACAGTGAAACCGATAAAATGCAGCCGTAACTTCTACTCCAACAGTTTCTTTCCTCGTACTTCCCGACTGGAATTCTCTTCCACACGATTGCTTCCCCGACGGCTACAATCTCCAGGAGTTTAAATGTAAGGTCAATAGACACCCCCTAACACACTAACCTGCTTCCATTCTATAAAACACTCTTCCCATCTGCCCAACCCTCATCCTCGATATCCTTACTCATCTGTCACCTTCCTCCTAACATTCCCTATGTCTAACCACTCCTTCTCTTTACCTTCTCCTATGTAACCCCATGCGCAATAGTGGCAGTGGAATGCCTTGCTTGGTGTGAGATGATTAAAAAAAATAAAAATAAACAAAAAAGGTCCGTCTAAAAAAGCTACAAAAATGAAGGAGTAAAACCAGTAATAAAATAATAATAAAAATGTGAGGTCAACCGGTTTGTAATCGGGTCATTCTATGTCAAAATACGAAAAAATGTTGAAATCTGCTCCCACCGACACCGAATTAGTTCAGATTTGCACAAATGTTCCTCTTTATGAGTCAGGAAAGTGTGCTAAATTATTTTGTGCTTGTCCTTATCGTTACGATTTGGCAGGGAACTTATAATTTTCCTATTTTGTCTCTACATTAAGGCCGCACAGCGTCGCAGAATCTTAGAGTCAAAAATACTTCCATACAACCAATATCACTTAATTTTGCTATGTAAGCCAAATAAGCACTGTAAAATCCAAATATTTAACTATTTGAACTCTGTACCTGATAGAAAATTTTATTCTACTCACCCAAATGCTTGACTCCAAAAATCAATAACTTTTCACCGATGTTGATTTTGATCAGTCTGTAGAAAATATGTCAATTGTCATAATATTTTTTCTAAATCTACTATGCTTGGTCAAGTTCACCAAAGAATTTTGTGAGGGGTTCAAGTCTACTGAAGAAGATATGACACTGCCAATTTGGAGGTTTTTTTTCCTCCATACGTTCAGGATTTCAGTAAAAGATTTATAATTAAAGACAATCGTTCTAATACTCTATGTCCTCTGAAATGTTGATATTGTGCTAAGAGACTTCTTAAATTATTCAATAAGATTGTTTTTATTAACTTAAAAAAAGAAATTAAATATTTTTGCAAATATTGCTTTTTGTACGGCTGAATTGTCTTTAATAAATGGTAAACTTTGCCTCATGCAAGATAACCAACATTGCATAGAATATTTGGAGATGGCACGAAATATATGAATTTTAAAAAAAATCTTTTTGTTTGTGTTTTTAAAATTTTTCTTTTGATAAATTGTTTTCATGCAAAAAACATTTGATTTTTTTCATTCTCGAAAGGTGATAATAAAAATGAATGTGAATCTTTAAAATATAAAATATCTAGTTGGCACTAAACATATTTTTGTAGTTGAAAAATGTTTTCATTCGTTTTTTAATTCTTTTACAATTTCTTAAAAAATATTTTAGTGAAATAAAAACATTTGATTTTTTTCATTTCGGAGAAAGTGATAATAAAAATGAATATATAAAGAGTCTTTAAAACATTACAATCTAAACTACACTGTGTACTAAATTTTGTTGTGTAACAGACTAAATTGTTTTTGATATAATCTTTTGCACAGATAATTAATCTATCTAAGTGTTGTGGAACACAGACTCACCTCAACATGGACTCACCCACTGCTATATTAATAGGTGTGCGATAGCAGTAGAGGGTAAATAGACAGTAGCATCGTGCGCATGTGCTTCTATTGAAACTGTCAGCTCTCTGTCTTCGGGCAGAGGGCGCTCTCTGCTTCCGAGCAGAGAGCACAAACCCAGTCGTGATTCCGCCGAAGGGTAGAACCACGACTCGGTAAAAATAGACAGAGAATTTTTGGCCCGGCTATATGGCCGGGAATACCCACTATAAAATGACCATGTGTCACATCTGGCCTTGCGTGGGAAGGCTAGTAAATACAAGCATACAGTAGCACCGTGCGCATGTGCTTCTATTGAAACTGTCAGCTCTCTGCCTTCGGGCAGAGGGCGCTCTCTGCTTCCGAGCAGAGAGCAATAACCCAGTCGTGGTTCCGCCGAAGGGTAGAAGCACAACTGGGGAACAATAGACAGACATTTTTGGTCGGGCCATATATAGCCCGGAAAGCCCAGTTATAAACTGACCATGTGTCATATGTTGCCCTGACTGGGAGGGACAGCTAAATAAAGTAGCACCGTGCGCATGACCGCAGTCGACTACCAAGGACTATACTGGATTCGTAAGTTCTGCTTACTGTACCTTCTTCCTTGTAACCGTTTCTGTAAATACATCTTTCTTTAACCTACACCTCGTGTTCCTTGTTATATTTCCGTGGACCCACTTTTGGCTCAACATCACTAAGACAAATGATAAACACTACTAGTTCGTGTATTATGTGCGCTGTTGATGTCCATCAACAGTGCACATAATATTCCTCTTTCAAGTAAAATGAATGTGAAGGAAGAGGTGGGTACATGAACTTAATCAGCAAGTCCTTATTCTCGGTATCAATGTTCAGAACCATGCCAAACGAAATTTTATTTTTGAACCTGAAACAAATATACCCTTAAACAACCCTGTTTGTTCTTCAGCTCCAATAGAGAAGTCAAATATTAGGTCATAGTTTTTATCTTCGCTACATTATTTCTGACGAATGAAAATCAATTGATGAAAACATCTTGTACCTGGGACTCTAAATGCATTTTCAAATCTCATCGTGGGGCCTCTCCTTGGTTCCTCAACTTCTTTTTTCAACTAGAACGAATTTGATACCTTTAATTACAGATTTGCAATATTCAAACATAGA
Organism: Ascarosepion bandense; assembly: GCA_037127315.1. NCBI lineage: Eukaryota > Metazoa > Mollusca > Cephalopoda > Sepiida > Sepiidae > Ascarosepion > Ascarosepion bandense. The sequence continues at coordinate 459,963 of JBBBDQ010000653.1, read as the reverse complement.
TTCTGTGGAAAGGATTTGTTTGTTAGTTGGTCTTTTGAGACTTTCTTTTGACACTATCCCTTTCACTGTTCCACCTATGCAATCACACGGTTGTTTACCATGGCTTGTTGCAAAGAAATTATATTTTGCATTGAGTCCAAAATGTTTTTGATGGTTGCAAAAATTGGCAAAATTCTTATAATCTTTTTTTTGTGTTTCGCAACCATCAGTAAAATACCCAATATTTTTATATTTAGCAAGGTAGCCTTGATTACCTTAATAATATTTTTCTGTACCTTATAAACAAATGCTATATCGGAAACATTGCGGAAACATTGATTTTTGCCTTTCATCTTAAATAGAGTACCACTTGATGTAAAGTATATTGTGATTTTTGGTTGGATGTTTTTTTATGGCATATCAACCTGGGTGGGTCATTTATTGCCAACTAAATACCCTTGGGAAAGGTATTAATCAGTCTCATCCCTCCAGTTATGGGTTAAATAACAGGACAGATTGAGTTCTATAGACTTGGCTGGCAACCAGTCTACCGCAGTCAGCCATGTCTCGAAAAAGACATGATCACCCAAGTGCGTATCACGTATGGCACTAAACTGAAATTTTATTTATTTATTGCTGGTAATACCTTTTTTCTTTCAACAATTTATTGTTGTTTTTATATAAGATTTTGTGTTTAGTAATACAAAAAAGTATCAAGTATTTTCGAGTATCAAGATAAAATTATAAGGACAGGGCCCCCAAGTCCTACCCTGTTATTTAACCCATAACTGGAGGGAAGGGACGGATTAATAACCTTCCCAAGGGTACCAGTGCTTAAGTGAATGTAGAGTATTCAACTGGAATTCGAACTCGGCTCACCGACTTCCCTTTCCGAGCCTATATCCCTTGCCCCACAAAGCACATCCGTCACTAAACACTTACAGCACCTGGTATTCCCAAGCGGTCACCCATCTAAGTACTGACCAGCCTCAACGTCGCTTAACTTCAGTGATCGAGCGAAAACCGGTGTATTCAACGTGATATGGCCGTAAGCCCAGTGCATTGTGAGGTACTCTAATAAAAACTCTTGATCTCCTCTTTAACTACAAATTTGTAGTTTTCGGCAAAATCCCCCCACTTCACAATCACTAATCTCCTCTTTTTTTTTTTTTTTTTTTGCTTGAAGTACCTGGATTGTGATTTAGCCAAATAAGAATGAGGTGCTAATTTAATCAGTTACAAAACAACTAAATCAACGTAACCTAGACATGATTCTCTTCTGTTGTCAAACTTGATCAGTCACTTGTTGTCCATTAGTTGAACTATTGATTCAGCATTATCAATTATATATATATATATATATATATATATATATATATGGGGGTATGTATGTATTTTTGTAAATTTTCAGATACAAACAAAATATTTGTAAAAGGATAATATTAATAAAAAAAGAAATACTTATATTTACCGACGTGTGTCGTGTACTGATAACATTTGATTTATAAAGTCAAACATTTCCTTTTGATTTTATATATACACGACAGGCCATGATTATTAGACCATCCCAATATTTTAAAATATGATGCATTTTATACTATTTTTTAGTATTTATTGCCAGGTGAATAATTGTAAATGAAATTGTGTATAATTGTTATTATATACAAGGAAAATTTAAAAAACAACAATTTCTCAATCACTCCACACACACACACACACACACACACACACACACACACACACACATATATATATATACATACATACATACATACATACATACATACAAACATACATACCAGCCATGATTATAAGGCCACCCCATTTTATTTTAAGAAATTATGTATTTCGTAAGATTTTTAGTATATATTGCCAAATGAAAATAGAATGTTTCTTTTGTTATTATTATTTGCAAAATTTTACAAATCAAGGAAGTAAAGATGAACTTGTTCGAATCACCCTAAATTTTCTTCATTCTTTCATTAATGAAACTGCACATGTTATTTTGCAGTATTAATATAAAAAAAAACATTATTTTCATTTACAATTATTCACTTTTTTTTTATAATTTTTATAAACGTGTCGCTCCAAGCAAGGCATTTTACTGCCACTGTTGTGCAGGGGGTTACATAGGAGGAATGTTATGAGGAGTGAGAGGTTGCAGGGGGTGTCAGGAACAGAGTAGAAAAGGGAAGAGTTTACTGATAAGAGTGGGGTGGACGAGGAGGAATGTTATCAGGAGTGTGAGGTTGCATGGGGTGTCAGGAAGAGAGTAGGAGAGGGAAGAGAGTACTGATTAGAGCGGGGTGGATGTAGAAAAAGCATGAGAGAGAGGATGTAAGTTAGTGAAACAGGAGATAACTATTGACTTTACATTTAAATTCTTGGAGATTGTAACTGTCAGGAAAGCCACTATGTGGAAGAGAATTCCACAGGCGGGAAGTGCGAGAAAAGAAGCTGGTGGAGTAGAATTTGCGTTTACAATTTATTGGTTTCACATTAAAAGGGTGGGACCTAGTTGCTAATCTTGTGTCTCGAAGAAATTTGTATATAGTGGGTACCAGTGAGCTAAGTTGGTCGGAGCAGAAGCCGTGAAAGTATTTGTAGAAGAGACACAGAGAAGCCAGATTTCGTCGGTGAGAAAGCGACTGTATCCTAGCTACCAAGTGGGGATCGATCTCATTACAGATTCTCCATTGGATTCGGTCGAGGACATCCCTAAGAGGATAGCAGGAGCACCGGACCAGATATGGCAGCAATACTCAATGTACGGGCGGATGGGAGACTTGTATATGTGCAGGATTGTTTGGGACGGGAAAAACTTCCTGACCCTACACAGAGAACCGACTTTCTTAGTAGCAGATTTAGCTATAAATTCTATATAGTTATTCCACTTGAGGTCTGGTGTGAGAGTTAACCCGAGGAAGCGCAACGTTTCGCTTTCAGGGAGAGAACCCTGATCCATGTTAATGGGCGGGAGGAACGATTGTCTGTGGTGGTTATTAGATAGCAGCTTCGTTTTGGAAGCATTAAAATTTACGAGCCATTTTTTACCCCAGTCCACCACGGTTTGAAGGTCTTTTTCCAGTTCGACAGCGAAGTTTGCTTTGGCAATAAATTCTAAAAATTAGTATGAAATACATCATATTTTAAAACACTGGTGCCTAGTAATTATGGCCAGCAGTGTATATATATAATGATAATTTTATCCGTTTTCTTGTGTCGAAACATTCAGAAATATGTAAGAATAGTAAAAAAAAAAAAAAAAAGAAAAAAGGTTGCTGCCTGAATATATTACCGGCCATAATTATTAGGCCACCTCAGGTTTTTTTATAAAGAAATGTTGTATTTCATAATATTTTTAGTATTTGTTCCCAAATTAAATAAGAATGTTTTTTTTATTATTACTTTGCAAAAGTTTTACAAGGCAAGGAAACAAAAATGAACTCGTCCGAATCACCCTAAATTTTCTTCATTCTTTCATTGATGAAACTGTAATATAGGTCATTATTAAATATTTATGAATTCATTTGATGCACATCTTATTGCAGTATTGACAAAAGAAGCATTCTATTTTCATTTATAATTATTCACTTGGCAATAAATACTAAAAAATAGTATGAAATACATCATTTTTAAAACACTGGGTTGGCCTAATAATTATGGCCGATATACATATATATATATATATATATATATATATATATTCTATCCGTTTCTTTGCGTGGAAAACAAATAGTAAGTACTACTCGGGTTATTCTTTTCTTCGTGCTATGGTCAACAGATTGTTTGGTTTGTTTAACGGCGTATCGACCATGTATGGAATACTGTTGTCCTATCTGGTTAGGCTGTTCATTTCGGTGTTCTCGTTAAGCTCCAAAGGAGAATCTGTTATGTGATTGGTCCCGACCTGGCATCTCGACTCCAAACCCTTTTTCATTGTCGGCATTTGGCTTCCCTCTGTCTCTTCTACAACTATTTTCATGGCTTCTGCTCCGAAGAACTTATATCACTGCTTCGCTCTTCACAAGAATTTACTCGGGCAACCATACTGGTAACAAGCTCCCACCCTTTTACAATTTTAGATCAACCAAATGCAGGCGACATTTCTACTCAATCAGCTTCTTCTCTTGCGCTTCCCGCCCGTGGAACTCGCTTCCATATACTTGCTTTCCTGGCGTCTACAACCTCCAAGAATATAAATGCAATGTCAATTCCCATCTCTTATCCACTTAATTCCAGCCATTTCCATATAATGCAGTGTATCTTGGCTCTTTTCTTTTCTCTCTACCTTCGTAACTGTCTTCCATCTTGTGTTCACATCCTTCCCTTGCCCTTTCTCTTTTAACTCCTGTAGCTGGTTCTTCTTTGTCTTCACTCTCCCCCTGTTTAAATATTTAAATGCTTTTGATTCGTCAGAAAAAGATTCATTGTATATCAAGGGTGTGGCTACAGGTGCGCAATCTTCTGCTAAGTGCTGGCCATGAACAGTTTGAACAATCGTCTTAGTTCTTGCTTTGAAGCGTTTTTGGCTGAACAACTCAGCACTTGTCTAAAACTCAAATCTCCTGCCTTTTTAACATTACCAAATGCTGTTTCTAGCATAACAAAAATACAAATACATCATTTTGGCAGATAGTGTACGATGTCTAGGGATTTTTCGAAGAGAAACGATTCCACACTGCAGACGAATGTTGAAGAACTAAATGTTGTTTAGTTTAGGTGGTTTTTTTTATGGACTGCTTTAGTTTTACGTCGTTGGTGGATATATTGGTAAGGAAGAGAACTAAGGTTGGAGCAGCAGTTGATCGTCAAATGTAACATGTGCAGGAAGATAACTGGCGCAGACTGCAACATATTGTGGCCTCAGCATTACCCACCGCAGGTGCTGGAAGGGGCATTCTTACATGCGTGGCGTATTTTTCTTTCAGTAATTTTTTCCCTTCTTTCCAAATCTGTCTTCATTTTTTTCGTTTTTGATCTTGTTTCCATCTTATCGAATATTCTCCATCTTTTAGCAATTTTCTTTCCAAATTTACTTTTACATTTTTCTTCAGTGAGTGCAAATGACAATTAACCAACAATATTACCCGGATATAAGAGACCCTGATATGAGATAAACCCGAATATAAGAGAGACTCCCCAAAAAAATTGGGGCATGTGGGAATGTATATAAAATAGACCAAACTCAGATATAATAGGTCAAACCCGGATATAAAAGACCCCGGATATAAGAGAATGTTCATCCAGTCCCACTAACTCTCTTATATCAGGGTTACACTGTTAAAAGATGAAAAGAGTGCGTCTGAATCCCCTACACAGATATATATATCCATATATATATAGAGAGAGTTTATCAGATTTGGGCCGGGTTCCTCACAGTAAAGCAAGGACAAACGTTCATATAAACATACTGATCGGTAGTTTGTGCAATAAACGATCAGCAAAAGCTGTACTTGGAGTACCCTCCATGCGATACCATGAGATGTACGTCATGCTACCGACACTTGCGGCTGCCGATACCGACAACCTGTAGAATGTATTCTTTGTGGTTAGAGGTACGAGCAGATCTCGGTCTTCTTCGATCCATAGTTTTTTTTTTTTTTTGCCACGGGCCCTCTCTCAGCAACGCGATTATAAACTGTAACAATACGAATATCCTGCCATTCTTAAACGGGAAAAAGCTTCTATGCTAACTCACTACTACACACGTCAAACGTTGAAGTGAAAGTAGACATGAATGCACTCGAATAACAAACACAGTGCCATCTACCGTAAATCTTCTTTAAACTATGTGCCTTGTATTTTCAGGACGTAGGTGATTGTGGCTTTCCATGTCTTCCTATCCCTGGTGGATGTTGACACGCTTTCTCTGGTTGTGTCATCCACCTGCTCAGGCCCTTCAAATAAGTTATCCTCAGGTGCTTTCCTCTGGTCTGTTAGTATCAGATTCTCAAAGCCCGCCTTCGTTATTGCATGTCCCAGGAATTTTAGTTGTCTCTTTATGCTCAATGTTAATTTCCCTTTCGTTTAATTCCTTTCCAAAAGCTCATTATGCCGGAGCCATGATATTCACAGCATCCTTCTGTAGAACCACATCTTAGTTGCTTCCTTAATCTTTGATGATATTCTCCAGCATTCACTGCCATATTGAAGAACTGACATCACATAGCAATCCAGTACTCAAATCTTTGTTTCTAACAAAATTTTCCTGTCTCTTAATACTCTACTCAGCTTCTGGAACGCGTCATTTGCTATGCCAATTTGCCTTCGAATCTCTGTGTCGCACTTTCCTCCTTCTGTTAGGACACTTCGCAGTTATTTAAATTTTTGTGTCTACTTGATTTTAGCATCCCCCGCCTGTATTTGACATTTTGGGTTGCTTATTTTGCTGGTGAACTCAAAAAACAACGATTTGAAGGCATATGCTTGTATAATGTTTTGACCTTGTTTCCATTTGAGGAACACGCCCCTAAAATGTGTAAAAATATTTTGGATATATATATATATATATATATATATATATATATATATGTGTGTGTGTGTGTGTGTGTGTGTGTGAAGTCAACATTGCTGACTTTTACAAGTCAGTCAGTTAAGTGATTCGCGCTTTGACGATCGTGCCTCGAAAAATTATGACTGGGCAGAAATTTTCCCGCTGTAGATTGCCATTTATATCTGCGGTAGACTGGTTGCCAACCAAGGCTATAGAACACTCTCTGCACTGCTATTTCATCAATAGCTGGAGGCAGAATAGATGGATTAATAACTTCCCTTAGGTATTCGTGCGTAAGTCAATGCAAAGAAATCAACTGGTATTTTAAATCGAAATGGCATGTAAGACAATTTCAATCAGAAATGGATAGAATTAATATAAATCAAATTGTAACTTAACTGAGCAGCGTCACTTCGCTCAGGCCGACTTTGAAGTTTCGTGAATGTAAAGATAGGTTCACTACTCAGAGCTTGTCCGGTTTTTCTGCTGATATTTTTCAATATTTGTGTGTTTATATACTATGGTGAAAACGTGTTATTTGTTTCTTTTGTTAGTAAATCTAAATGTGTGTGACTTTTTTCTATATTTCCGTTTAATGAATGTCATATTACCCGGTGATCTCCATTTTTCTTCTTCGTATTATTTTTTTTCTTTTTATTCTTCTTCTACTATCTTTTGGTATCTTATTTTATCGTTTACTGATTAATAGTAGTGCCATATGCATAAATATATACTCGTGAACTGATAACATCATGAGAGTAATTGGTGACTACCAGAAACAACGCTGGACCCAGAATAGAGCCTTCAGGATTCATCAGCGTTTTAAACGGCATTCGTTTCATGATAAATGTTAACGTGATGTGCATAAAAATACTGGGAATTGACGTCATCATGAAGGCCATTAATGAATCTCAGAAATGGCGTTGGACCTAGAATAGTCTTCAGGATTCTTCCGCGTTCAAAACGGCCCTCGTTTTTTGATGAATGGTAGTGTCCTGTGCATAAATAACTATTTGGGAATTGATGACATCATAAAGAACATTGACGAATATTCAAAACAGCTTTGTAACCAGGATAAAACCTTCTGGTTTCAACTGTGTTCAAAACGACATTTGTTCCATGACTAATAGTAGTGTCAAGATCATTGAATAATATCAGAAACATCGCATGACCCATAATTGAGCCTTCGGAGTCATCCATGCTTACAACAACGTTTGTTTTATTGTTAATGATAGTGTCATTTGCATGAATACTTACTTGGGATCTGTTGAAATTATGAGTATCATTAATGATGAGCAGAAACAGTGTAAAACCCAGAATAGACCCTCGGGTGACACCCAGCTTCATGTGAAAAAACTCAGTTATAACTAGAATATTTAAAATTATTCTTCTGTATTTACAGACATATAATGTAAGCATGATAGCGTTAATGACAATCACCCCGGCTGAGAAATCGAAGTTCGAACTCCAGTCGAGTTCATTACATTCACTTATTTTCTTATACTCTTGAAATGAACGCATCTATTCTTCTCGCAATCATGAATTACTAGAACTTACTTGGTTGGCAACCGACCTTGGAGAAAGAACGTCTGCATTCAAAACTGTATGTAGCCCTGGTGAAGCACATACTATGCAGCTAAGGCAACCTTTGACTAGATGATCCCGACTGGGATCGATAGAAATGTGTACTGAATCGTTCTCATCCGACCAGGACGAACGAGGGCCATGGAACTTTTATGTTGTTCACCATCATTTACTCCACAGTCATGCGGCTCATCGTTTTCAAATTTCTTAAACCCTTCTAAACAATCCTGATAATTTATCAAAGATTTATGTTTTTGATTTTGCTATCATCTCTGAATTATCTAAACTTATTTTATAAATGGAACTTTGTCTCTGTGTGTGTGTGTCTGTGTGTGTGTGTCTCCGTTACCTATAGACTCCAAAACTGCTGAACCGATTTTCTTGAAAATTTACACAGTTGTACTATAAGCGTCTGCAAGTGTCCTTAGCTAGGTTTTGTGTCGAGGTACCCCCGATAAATATCGAAAATCGATAATCGAAAAAATTGGGTTATTTGATACACTCATAGACAAAGACATAAGAAAGGATATTCAGAAGTTTCAAGGTTGCAGTTCTTACAATAGTGCAGAAAATCGATAATATATATATATATAAAAGGCAAGATGCTTGTGTGTGTGTCTGTTTATCTGACTGTATGTCTGTATTTTTTTTAGCCCTTTTATTTTAGTTTTTGCTTTGGGTTTGGCTCTAAGTAGGTGTAATTGTAGTTCTTAGTCTCAGCCATGATACCATTTACGCAGAGGACTTATTTAGCCTTCAAAATTCAGTTTACGACAAAAATAACTTGTTATCTATACTAGGAAATCAAAATTTGACTTACATCCATTCATTTTTTTTCAGTCTATGGTTTCGCTTTAACTGGAAACAACTATTGCTTTTTAGTCTTTCGTGCCAACGTCCAAAGAGTCTGATCTCTAGAACTATGGATTAGTTTTAAAGGTTTCATTACACCCGAGCAACGCCGGTCTATACTGCTAGTATGGGATAATTACATTTATTTTTATTTCAGATTGGGTCGTCAGAAAAATAAAGATCAAAAGAGTAATTGTAAATTTATTGGGGGATTGAAACACGGCGTTAGAAAATACGAAAAGGTTGGACTTCAGATCAAAGAACAATCAAAGAAATCAAACAAATTGACAAGAAAAGAACAAGAATAGTGGACTTAATAATGTCGCAAAAAGATATTTGAAAACAATTGCGTAATTATGCGTAATACTCAACAAAAATCTCCAATATTTCTTGTTTCATTCTCTGATAAATTGAAATAAAGAAACAAAAAGCGGATTAACCATTTTAGAGATATTGGAAAATCTGGTTTTGCGAATGTAAACAGTTAAAAAAATGTATACTCTTAAGAATATTAGCTGATAAAATGACAAATAATAACCTCAAATAATCCCATTTAAGTAAAACATCATAAAGAAAAGCGTTTAAATACGGTGAAAGAAAAGCTCGTGTTCCTGTAAGTGCTTGTAATCAAATGCTCCGTTTATTGGATATCAAGAGGTTCTCATGGACGTTAGAAGAGAAACTGCTCTATTTCAGAGCGTTTTCTTGCGCACCGCGCACACCTAATTGTGAGACCCTGACAGCTATTTTAATTCTTTCAGGGTTCATTAACCTAGCCAATCTTTTTAATCAATGCTTGCATATCCTTTAGGGTTGCTCCTTTTTTTTCTATAACATCAATGATTACGAGAAATCTTTACAAGACCGTGAATATGTCAATTAGTAAATATTTGACCTGCCCCACCCTGCGTTTTAGCTTTCACATATTTTAGAATATATCTTCTTTCTGGATTTGAGACTTATCAGGTGTGTCCTCATGTGAAAAGGTGAGTTTAGGCAAAAAAAAAAAAAGAAAAAAAAATTCTTAACCTGACTCAAAATTCAACCTGAGAAATGGTCCTTAAACATTTTTGAAATTTTGAAATTATAATCACATATTAAATTTTGAAATTATAATCATGTATTAAATTTTGAAATTATAATCATATATTAAATTTTGAAATTATAATCGTATATTAAATTTTGAAATTATAATCATGTATTAAATTTTGAAATTATAATCATATATTAAATTTTGAAATTATAATCACATATTAAATTTTGAAATTATAATCATATATTAAATTTTGAAATTATAATCATATATTAAATTTTGAAATTATAATCATGTATTAAATTTTGAAATTATAATCATATATTAAATTTTGAAATTATAATCATATATTAAATTTTGAAATTATAATCATGTATTAAATTTTGAAATTATAATCATATATTAAATTTTGAAATTATAATCATGTATTAAATTTTGAAATTATACTCATATATTAAATTTTGAAATTATAATCATATATTAAATTTTGAAATTATAATCATGTATTAAATTATAATCATATATTAAATTTTGAAATTATAATCATGTATTAAATTTTGAAATTATAATCATATATTAAATTTTGAAATTATAATCGTATATTAAATTTTGAAATTATAATCATGTATTAAATTTTGAAATTATAATCATATATTAAATTTTGAAATTATAATCATATATTAAATTTTGAAATTATAATCATATATTAAATTTTGAAATTATAATCATGTATTAAATTTTGAAATTATAATCGTATATTAAATTTTGAAATTATAATCGTATATTAAATTTTGAAATTATAATCATGTATTAAATTTTGAAATTATAATCATATATTAAATTTTGAAATTATAATCATATATTAAATTTTGAAACTATAATCATGTATTAAATTTTGAAATTATAATCATATATTAAATTTTGAAATTATAATCATGTATTAAATTTTGAAATTATAATCATATATTAAATTTTGAAATTATAATCGTATATTAAATTTTGAAATTATAATCATATATTAAATTTTGAAATTATAATCGTATATTAAATTTTGAAATTATAATCGTATATTAAATTTTGAAATTATAATCGTATATTAAATTTTGAAATTATAATCATGTATTAAATTTTGAAATTATAATCATATATTAAATTTTGAAATTATAATCATATATTAAATTTTGAAATTATAATCATATATTAAATTTCGAAATTATAATCATATATTAACCAAACAGTTAACGCAGATATTAATGCTATCAGCCGGTATGAAGTGGAAAAACAATATTAACGCAATTACTAGGTCTACTGCTAAGAAAGGCGGTTTTCACTGTTTTGCGAGAGTTTTTGTCTCCAGAATCTTACATATCTATAAGTCCATGCTTATAATATTGTTGCAACATAAGGGTCCAGTGTTCTTACTATTTACTTCGAATTCCTTGATGAGATCCAATAAAGAATCAGAAATATTATTAGTCCTGATCTGGCAAATTGACTTCAATGTTTTCACCATCATAAGGTTGCCTTTCTCTGTCTTTTCTATATATACTTTCCCTTGTTCAAATGAGCTCTTTGCTATGGTACCTAGAAATTTTGAATTTATTCGCAGTACCTGACTGGCAACGACGTTACGGTAGATCGGGCAAGACGTAAGTTCTATGTTAACAGTTTCTTCTTCGCATTTTTCGCTTGTAGAACTCACTTCCAGCACAGTGCTTTCAAGACAACTTTAATTTGCAAAAATATAAATGCAAATTCAATCGCTATCTACTGTCCTCCTGAATACAATTTTTTTCTTTGCGCTCATTATTAATGTTTCTGTTATTAATTCTTCTACAACCAGTAACCCATTATGTTTTAATAGACTTAATGCCTTTCATGGAGTGATATCGATAAAAAAGATGCTAAACTAACTTTCTGCGCTAATTAAAGAAGATACTGAGAGGTTCAGAGGGTGGGACTTTAACTAGGCAGATTTCGCTGTCTATTAACAAATATTGATTTTCTGCTAATGTTTGAGTAATATTTTGCACTCGACCAATTATTTGTCCCATCCGTAATGATGTCATCCCCACTCATCTTGTTAATTCTGTAATTTACAAATTTGACTGTAGTTGTGGACATGACTACATAGGGAGGAAGTCTCAACGGTTGGACTTCAGAATTAAACAACCTATACCTCATAGAATTTTGAATCCTGCCGTTAGTAGTAGCCAACTTGTTAATACATCTGGGTCGTCCATTACACAACACGTTATAAATAGCAGGAATTGTGTATGTGAACTGAGTGTAGACCGTTTCATATTCTATCACGGTCCCACTCTTTATAATATCTAACAGTGCTAGAGTCACTGTACATCAAATCCTTCAAGCCTTCTCTCTGCAAACAGAAAGATTTCATAATGCGCTTGAATGTCGTTGGACTCTAGTTCATCTGGCAATTTCTTTCTCTCGCCCCGATTATCATCTTTCAATATACATGCTTACCTTTCCCAGAATAAAACTTGATAACCCTTGGGACGAAACCGTTTGTTGTTTTTTGTTTTTTTTTTTTAGTTGTTAGTAAAAATGTCATTGAATTTACGCTTATTCCTAGCTGTATATATATAAGAAAAAATTAAGACAGAGACGTTATTTTATGAGAAATCGGAAGTATAGGCCTATTTCAGGCAAAACATCATCAGCTTCCCTGAAATAGGCTTATACTTCCGATTTCCTATGAAATAACGTGTCTGTCTTATTTTTTTTCTTATATTTGCTCTATATGTATTTATACACATATATATTTAGAACTCTCTTAGAGAGTTATCCTACCACTTTATGGACAGGACACTCCTTTGGATTCTTCTATATCTACACCGCATGCTTATATATATATATATATATATATATATATATATATATATGTAAATTCAGATAAAACTTAGAGGGGAATAGCCATTTTCAACATATCATTTTAAGAAATGCATTCTGATTTTACATCAGTCATGAATTCTAACCCTAATCTACCGGCGCACGAATATAAAAGGCATATTTTAGCTTGCTATATATATTATGTAAACAAATTCTAGTAGCTAAGAGCGTTCAATTCTTTCCTGAAGAACTATGCATCGATAATTGTGAGTTGCTACTGTTTTTATAATCTACCCCTCTCCAAAATCTACCCCTCTTCAGAGTGCACAGTCGACGGACCAGAGCACAAATAGTCATCCTCATACAGGCCTGTTTTCAGCTCATTAATATGGTTAAACATCCGATTATATATTCGTTATCCTTCATCGGTAACACGAATCACTCTAAAAATCGATGATAGGACTTGCAAATTCCACAAACTACAAGCATTCATCACAAAGACTACAAGGAAAAAATTCCGAAACAACCAACAATATCGATTACCTAATGCAAGTAAAAATAATATTTTTAAGTTTAGTAAAGAGATCATTGAAAAAGCTTGCAAATATGTGAAAGATGCACTAGAAATTAACCTGTGGCATAAATCACGAGAAGCCATAGAATTGTTTATTAATATAAAAAAGAAGAAAGGATATACAATCATCCAATTCGATATTTGTATCTTTTTCGTATCCATCAGCGAGAATTTGCTAATGTCTTCCATCAATTTTCTAAAAAATGACTGCCTTATTAGTAATCGCTAAATCAAAATCATAAAGCAGACACAAAATCTGTATTATAACATAATGGTTATCTGTGGAATAAAAGAAATAATACAGAATTTAACATTACTATGAGTGCATTCGATTCTGCTGTGGTATGTGAAGACGTTAGATTCTTGTTATTGTGGCGACTAAGATTTACTTTCGCCATTAAAGATACCGAATTTTACAGTGATGGCAGTGTAATTCTCTTCCGTAAAATAATCCTAAGAAATATAGATCGATTGAGAAAGGAACAGATTTAATATTACAATGATCATGATGTAAATATCCCTATGCTAAAGTGATCAACTTTCTTGGTGTGACCTTGAACTGGTTATTACAAACCATATTCCAAATATCTATATAACTATAGCTAGGTCAGTAAAAAATAAAACCACACTCATAAACTTCTAGATGATCTTCATTATTTAGTCAAATTTAAAATTTCTACTAATTCCAGCGATATCTGATAAATATAAAATCGAATATATAAAATTTTCAGAGCTAAATTACTATTAATTAAATTTTGAGTGTTGTTGTGGATTCAAGGTGAGGAACCGCACAAAATAATGAACAACAAATCAGATATTTGAGATAGAAAAATAAGTATATTAAACGTAAAGATACAAATTGAACGCAGGTTAGTAATCCAGGAATACGATTAGTAAGAAATATGAGTGAAGTCCTAATAGAATTAGTATGTCAACGTCGGAAGCAGACTGATGCTGCGTAGTAATCTTATGTCTGAGTGAAGCTCAAAGCTTCTATGAACTAATGACGCTGTAATCTCTGTGAAACCTCGGTATCTTTCGGTATGTTCCGGTATCCTACGGATCTCTACGGTAATTTACGGATCTCATGACTACAGGGGTATATGTATACTCAAATCGAGTCCATTATCATAGAAAAAGGGCAGATATCACTACAAGTATTTTGAAAATAAAGGTAAAAATTAATAGCAACCCCATCGGCGTAATATAATATTGTGTAACCCACCTTTTAATCATTACCTTAGGATTTTCTAAATTCTAGCTTCATTTACTGATTCATTCAGTGAGATATATAATGCGCAGATGATTATTGGCCTGTTTAAGGTCACTTTAACAGCAGTCGCCTGTAAAGTTGTTAAATTTATGCTACTTTTAAATGCATAATTCTTAACTAGGATACATTTCAACGCCCAGTGTAGTTGTATTGCTGGTATTGTTTTTTTTAATCTTATCGCCCCGAGCAAGGCGGTAACGCTACCTATGTTCAGGGGTCTACATAAGAGTAAAAATATTAGATAGAAGAGAGTGAAGAGAAAGACAAACCAGTTAGAAAGGAGCAAGAGAAGGCTGGAAATACAGGTGTGATGACAGTTGCAAAGGTGGAGAGAAAAGGAAAGAATATATAGGGTGGTGAAGAAAGAACTAGAGTCAAGTGGAGAAGATATGAGTATTGACATTGCATTTAAATTCCTGGAGGTTGTAGCCGTCAGGAAAGCAAGAATATGGAAGCAAGTTCCACAGGCGGGAAGTGCGAGAAAAGAAGCTGAAGGAGTAGAATTGTTGTCTGCATTTGGTTGAACATTCTGTGAATGGGTGAGACCCAGTTGCCAGTCTGGTTGCACGAGTAAACACCTGTTGCAGAGGCTCCAGTGACTTAGGTTCGTTGGAGCAGAAGCCATGAATGTATTTATAGAACAGACAAAGTGAAGCCACATCCCGTCGGTGGGAAAGTGGCTGGAGTCAAGCCGCCAAGTCGGTACCTATCACATTATTGATTCTCCTTTGGAGCCTATCAAGAACACTGAGATGAACAGCAGGGACGCCTGACCATATATGACAGAAGTACTCCATGCACGGAATGGTTGATTTGTATATATGCAGGATGGATTCAGGCGGAGAAAAACATCCTGTCCTGACATAGTGACCTAACCTTCCTAGCAGTGGATTTAGCTATTGACTCAATGTAGTGGCTCCACTTGAGATAGGAAGAGAGGGTAAGGCCGAGAAGTCGCAGTGTATTGCTCTCGGGGATACTCGCTTGGTCCATGCTTATGGGGGCAGGGGAGGTTGCCTGTGCTGATTGATAGACAGCAGCTTCGTCTTAGACCCATTGAAATTTACAAGCCACTTCTTACCCCAATTCACCACAGAATGTAGATCTCTCTCAAGATCAGCAGCGAGATTATATTTGTTCACCACGCCGGGTTTCTTACTGATGCGGGGGTAAATTGTGGTGTCATCTGCGTAGATTTTGACATTTTACTTCAGGAACATTTTCTGAAGGCAAGCAACAACCAGTGACAATTATGTTATTATCGGAAGCAGTTCATTTACGTTTGCCTTTATTCCAAGGCAATTCGATTGAATTACAGATGATTGATAAAATGTTTTCTGGTTTTCGCTTATTATGTGGTTTTGAATTTATTTTCCAATGTTTTGATTTTGTAGTTTTTACTGTTTGTGGCTTCTGGTTTTCAACTTCCACTTCTTCCAGTTTGTTAAATCGATTTTGGATAGAAAATAGATTATTGTGAAGTTCTGACTTTTGTTTGTCTTCTTCAATTTTTTCTTTCTTTGTTTTTTTTGTTTTTTAGATAAGCTCTTAATTCTCTATTTAATACTTTTTGATGTATGGACGGATAGGAGTTTCCTGTGACCTTTGCTTTGTAAGAGATTTTGTATGTTTTGAAGGCCTGGTTTGTTTTCAGTGTGGTATTTATTTATTTGCTTCATCATTATTTAATTCTTTCATTTGACTTGCTTTGGGATCTAGCTTTTAATCTTTCCTTAGCGTATAATTCTTTTAGTTAGTTTTCTAAATTAGGCAGGGGCTCAGTATTTGCCATGTTGACTGGTATTCGTTGAGGTCATTTTTCCGTTATTTTTGCATAGAAATGGCTTTTCCTGCAGCATTCTGCTATTTTTCTTGCTTTTATGAATGAGAAGTTTCTTATATATTTGAACTTGTGGTGATACCGAGCAAAGCGAGGGACCGGATGTTTGTACTCTCAGGACCAGAAAGCAAATGACTAAAACTGGTCTGTGCGCAGCCGGCTCCACGCAGGGGTTCCGGCAGAAAGTCAAAAATTAATTAAATCTAATCAGGATGGACCGAAGATTGCATTCCAACTTGAAACAGTCTGCTGCTACTTCAGGTTAACATTAATAATTTTAACATAAAAAATGCATAATTTCAGATCAGAATGTAAAACAAATGTGTGAATAAGACCATTAATATTTATTTGTCAATTAAGGCCATTAGTATGCTGGACAATATCATCAAAGATGAAGGAAAAACTTGAAGCAACTGAAATGTCTTTCTACAGATGGATGCTGCGAATATCATGGATCGACCATGTGAACAATAATGTGGTTTTAAAAATGATGGAAACGAAAAGGAAATTAATACTGAGCATCAGGAAGAGACAGCTGAAGTTCCTGAGACATGCAATGAGGAAGAAGGACTTGGGGCACCTGATATTAACAGGCCAGATAGAAGGAAAAAGAGACAGGGGAAAGCAGCGGATAACATATTAGAAGGACCTGATCAGGTGGATAACATAACGAGAGTTACGCGGAGTGACAAGAGAAAGCGTGCTAAGAGCCACCAAGGATAGGAAGACGTGGAAAGCCATGATCGCCTACGTCCTGAAAAAAACAGGGCACATAGAAGAATATCTGTTTGCTAGGCATATTTTCCACTCGGATGAAATAAACAAAACCGAGTGTTAATTTTTAATTTTATTTATTTTATTTTATTTTATTCTATTTTATTTTATATTATTTTTTGTATTAGTTACGCTAATATTTAATGGGCTTGAAACTAGCCCACTCCGAGCATATCCTCGTTACTCTCTCCTTATGCTGACATACTGCATTGGACCACTATTGATATGTACCCAAGTATAAACACAGGCGCATTTGTATGTACAATGGACAGCCTTTCAGATTTGAAAAAGAAATCACTCGATCGGTGGTCGAGAGCGAGGGAAAATTTACTCGCCCCCAAATCATTTTTCTCGACCGGCGCTATTTTCTTAATAGTTGCTTTACGTAAACATAGCGTGAATCGCTGACAGAAAACAAAAAATGAAATTTTAATAAAAATTTCGAACCTGTTAGAAAGGATTTAAAAATCTTTTAAAAAATAATAACAACAAAATTTGATCTTTCCTCTTAATAATCGCATAAAAATTTTGATAATAAAACCTTGTTTTTATTAAGTTTTAACATCATGATATTGTGTTTTTTTTTTGTTTTTTTTTTGTTTTTTTTTTGGCAATTGAGTAGAGGTACCTAAATTCGTAGTTTCTTTCTTCTGTTTGACTACAACCTCCATCTCATAGATGACAAAAAAATAACAAATCCGATTTTCTCAACGATTTCCTATTAAAAAACTTACTTGCTTAATTTGTTTTTCGGTGCGTGGTTGAAAGAACTATGCGTATTTTTTTCTTTCTTTCAAATGATCGTTTTATTTTTCGTAAGCGGGGAAGAAATATAGGATAATATTTTTGAAAAATCAGTTTCTAAAAATCTGTGAGCGTCTTTAATCTGGGCGACAGAGATATATTGGCCTCCACTCTCGAAGCGTTCATTAAAAGAATGTTTACACTGACCGGGACGATAAAAGCCAAGAGTTCAATAATATCATTGTAGGTCATACTAAGTAACTTGTGAATGTTCAATGGCATACTTTTGGGTTGTAAAATGAATCAGATTTCCTTTTATTTTTAATCGACCGCGGTTGAGTAAAGCAATAAACTTTAATCGCCCAATTAAGTTTCTAATCGAATGATTCAATGAGGCGAGTGAAATCTCAAAGGCTGTGTATGGACATGTGGATATAAATAAGTATATGTGAATGTGTTAATATGTAGGGTTACATGTATATACGTATCCATGAGATTGCGAGAGGGCGTGTAATGACTTTATGGTCACTATCCAAGAATGATGACCTCTTCTCGAATGGTCTAGAGGTCTCCAAATGAGATAACGCCAAGGTCTCTGTTTTTGTATTTTTTTATATCTTTTTACTTGTTTTCCTTTTCATTATAAAGAAGTACTTATTCTGGGAAAATATTTGTCGCGAATGGAACGAACATAGTATGGGCTGATGGAATTAGCTAATTTATCGCATAGAAATTAATTATAATTTATAACCACTATAACTGATGTGTTGAGTTTTCTTTTAGAAATATTATATTACTCTGGATAACATCCATTGAGCTCTCTATAACACTTAATATTTTATATAAATTTGATCTTGTTGGATTATCCTCACCGCTTACGGACTTGATATCTATAGACACACACACACACACACACACACACACACACACACACACATATATATATATATATATATATATATATATTGCAAACACGCCGCACGTCTGGGTTAAATGTGTCTAGCATTTCAACAAACGAACAAATATGATTTATAGTTTTTCTCAAGGTTCATTCGAACATCTATGATTAAGCCCAGAGCTTTCCAGCACTCCCTCGATGATGTCATAGATAGATAGATAGATAGATAGATAGATAGATAGATAGATAGATAGATAGATAGATATGAACAGACTGAGATAGATAGATAGATAGATAGATAGATAGATAGATAGATAGATAGATAGATAGATAGATAGATAGATAGATCAGTGTGTTGAAAGTTACTGGTAATTCCTGTTTTTCAACTTGAAATCAATTACTTTTTTTAAAATCGTATTTCAAGCAAAGATATAAAAAACTCTTCATTAACTTCAGAAATTTCGGAAGGTTCGTGCGAAAATTTGCATTAACTCATTTGTTTTGTCTTTTAACGAAGTCCATCATTTTTTGGTATTTTTCTTTTCGTGTTTCATTAAGATTACGTATGTGAGTGTGGCTGCCTATAGACTATAACGTTATTTAAGGAGATAAGTATTTAGGTGTGTTTGCGTTTGTGTGTGTTTGCGTTTGTCTCTGTGTGTGTGTGTGTGTGTTTGTGTGTGTGTGTGTGTGTGTGTGTGTGTGTGTTTGCGTTTGTCTCTCTCTGTGTGTGTGTGTGTGTGTGTGTGTGTGTGTGTGTGAGGTAGCATGTCTGTACAAAAATATACGAGTACGTACCTAGATATGTACGACAGTGACAAACCATTACCGCAGAAAGAGCTGTGGTGTACGAGCTTGTGTTGTACGAAAATAAGAAAGTGTGAGTTTGTGTGTATAAACTCGAGAAAGTTTGTATGCTTATTCAATTGAGTGAGTTTATGTGTGTGTGCGTGTGTGGGTGTGAATGAAATTCTTCCTTTGTACGCATCTCAGTAGAGTATTAGCATGTGCTTAAACGTTTGTATCAGTGAGGTAAGTTTTGGAAATCTAGCATGGTTTATTGAGTATAAAACAAGGCGTTTTTTAAGTACCTCCACTAATTCGGTTTACGTTTGTTTTGAAATGATTTTTTTTAATGAAAAAGCTTTTTTGAAGCTTTTATTTTAGCGCTAATTGAAAGCTAAAGAATTTAAAATCTACTACGTTCAGAAGGTAAAATATTCTATTGTGTATTTCAAGCAGAAACTATATTGAGCGTAATCGATTTTTTCAGTATAATCAATAAAATCGGCTATTTTGAAACATTTGTAAGCAAAAGTTAATTCTCCGTTTTAAAAATATTGCGGAAATAAAATATATATTTCTGAAACGTTATTTGAGGAAAATTATCAAATTCAAAGTTAAATTAATCTAATTTGAATTAAATATTCAGTCAGTTAAATGCCATATGTGATACGCGCTTTGGACGATGCTGCGGGATAATGCCCAGTCAGTCATGTCTCGAAAAAGACATGACTGACTGGGCATTGTCCTGCAGCAGGTTGTCATTGCTTTCTGCGGTGGACTGGTTGCCAGCCAAGGCTATAGAAACTAATCTGTCCTATTATTTAACCTATAACTGGAGGGAAGAGACGGATTAATACCATTCCCAAAGGTATTTGCGCGTAAGTGATTGCGAGGAATTCAACTGGAATTCGAACTCGGCACCCCGATTTGTCGTCCCGAGTCGATATCCACTGCACCACAATGCACATCCTAATTTAGAGTATAAAATGTTATACAAACATCTCTTAATCACGGCATCTAGTTTTTTTCTGACGTATCAGCCTGTTTATTGACCGCCTAACCTGTTGACAAATTAAGTATGATAACGTAGAATCGCTAGGAGACGATATATTTTATATGAGGATTTTTTTCTTAAAACACGTTATCTTTTAATCATAATGTCATATACGAACTCGCATACTTCAAAAAGTTAGGACATTTAAACACAAAAAATTCGAAATTCTTTTAAAATAATTTGTAATAATCTTTTATATATAAGATTAGTAAATATTGTTTTACTTAATAAAAATATTTCCTAAACGTTACACTAATGAAACTGAATTTTAAAATATTGAAAATCTTAATAAATTATTGAATTAAGTATTGAAAAAATTCAAACAAATCTTTTAAAAATATATTTTTCATCGAATGTTTTTATTCATACAATATTTTATTTAATCTATGTTACTCATAAAAACAAATAAATTCTTCTCTAATTAAATACTGACTTAGTTTTATTGATTTTTGTTAGTTTTTGATTCAAACAAATATTTAGTAAACGGAGTTCGATTTTGAAAAACGGTGACTTAAATTCTTCAATGAATTTTACTTTGAACGAATATAGATTATCAAAAGTTGAATTTCTCAACTTTTCATAAAATTAAGTAAGGGGTGAAACACATGAAAAAGTAATATATTTTTAAGATTTTCTGATAACAAAACATTCGAAATTTATTGCATTCAATTTTTAATAAGTTCCGATAATTCCATTAAAATTCCACAGTTATTTGATTTTTGCAATAATTTCTAAATTAATGTCTGTCACCGCAAAAAGTGGTTAAAGTGTGCTATGCTAAAAGTTAGTACAACCGCTAACGCAAGAACTAGTCATTTAATCGACAGTTCTAAAAAAGAGAAAATAAATATTCGAAAAATACTTCGATTCTTCTTCTTAAGAATAACATAAAGATTCTGACGATAAAATATTTCTTCATAAAGTTTATGGCATGTTTTCATCACAGTTTGCTGATTTTTAGTGATTCCGTGGAGGTAACTACTTTTCTATGTGAACTATCATTATCAAATAAAAGAAATAAAAAAAAGAAAGCTGAATATTTTTCAATCTGATTAAAAAAATTGCTTTTTGATTTTGAAAAGAAAACACTTTGCAAAATTTAGTCGATATCAAAACTAGTTTTAATGTGAAATTACTACGCTTATTTAACTGTTAAGTATTGACTTTTAAAGTTATCCTTGTAATAATGAAATCCACAGGAGTTTATCAATACACAATAACTCGTGTTTAACGTGATATGTGTGGACTCATCATGAGATATTTTTATACTTACTTAGAGCGGTTTCTTTATTGTGGATAAAAACAATATCAAATCTATATTCAGATTATATAACCCTGACGATTAGCAATCTAAATGAGAGCTAAGTATTTTAACTCTCCTTGAAACAACTCAAAAGTAATAGATATTGAATTAAACCTCAAGAAGAATGTTTCAATGATAACAAACAATAAGCAGAGACAAATTAGTATCCAAATAAACGGAACGTATAATGACCGACTGACTGATTTTGTAAATGTCTTTCTATCTTGCAAGAACTATCAAAACGCTGCTTTAAAACACTATATAAGTCACTATAAAATAAGCCAGAGTACCAACTGTTATGGTGACCTCCTACGAGGAATGGACTCTTCCTCTTGTTATATGTAATTACTTGCGTGACTTCCGAGGAGCAGTTAACGAAGGCAGTTAACAGCCTTGCGTATTATCGAACTCTCTGCCATCGGGCGGAGAGTAATGACGCAGTCGAGGCTTCACTGAAGGGTAGAGTCTTGTCTGGGAAAATTAAACGAAGATTTTTGTACGGTCTATATGGCCCTGATTATCCACATTAAAAGGCCTTGTGCCACATTTTGTCTTAAATGGGAAGGCAATTAAATACTACAGTTAACGAAGGCAGTTAACGACAGCTACTAGTCAGGCAATAAACAGCGTAATAATACCTTCGGACTTACTTATTTCTATATTACTTATTATGAATACTTCCTTTGAATATCTTGTTTCTTTTTATATTAATACACACGAAGTTTCACCACAATACCAACCCATACTAAATGAAATATGACCTTATATGCATTATTCCAGTTTTTTATATGGTTTAGATTGTGAAACACGGATACAAAAACTTTCGGCTTAAATAGAATCATTCTTTATCTACATGAAAGACATCATCCCAGGCCATAAGCTGACGAAGTAAAAATAAATGGCGTCCATAAAGTCCGTGTGCACGTGAAAAAATTCATAACTTTGTATGTGTGATAGAAATAATCTGTAAAAAATGAGCTTGAACAATTAAACTTGAAAGATAATACAGTGTTTCAACAAGGTGGAGCTTCTTGTCACTTTGCTCTGCGTGTGGGACAGTTTCTAAATCAGGAATTTCCTATCAGATGGACGGAAGGAGGGGACCATTTTATCAGCCTCCACGTTCACCAGATTTGACTCCATTAGATTTTTTTTCATGTGAAAACAATGGTATATGCAACCAAACCTAGTTCATTAGAAGATTTGAAAGCTAAAATTACTAATGTGAATTTAGGCATTACTGCAAATCAGTTGGCAAATATTTCCGTGAACTGCAAAATCGTATTACCCTTTGTATTACTAATGATGGAGAACACGTGGAAACTTTAAGAAAAATTCAACAAAACCTTAAAAAATATTGATTCACTTCTTTCTAATTCTTTTTACAAATTATTTCTATCACAAATACAAATAACGTTATAAACTTTTTAAAGTGCACACGAACTTTATGGACACCCTGTTTTAGAAATGTGGCCAGTTTGGTTCCACTCTTTGATGCATCTAGTAGTAATTCTTTGAAACTACGTATTAAGGTAAGACTTGCTAGATTGTGTCTTGAAAAATGGTGCCTGAAAAAAGAAGTAGAGGACGATCAAAGCAGATGTGTGAAGAAAATAAATAAGTTTGCTCGCGATTGTAAGAAATGACAAGAAATGTTCGCAATCTGCTCAAGGCGTAAACAACGACAAATGGATTTTTAAGATCTAATCAGAACGTCAGACTATTAAATCGTGCATAGTTAGAGTTCTCGGAAAAGCCAAATTTTCAAGGATGGTTAACCTAGCTGGCATATAGCGGAAGGATACCGATTTTGAAACATATAAACTCTTAGTTTGCATTTTTGAATCTTATTATATCATTAATGGCATTAAGTATCTACAACTACTTCCTTGACGTTTCGTGTCCCTTCCAATCAGGAGCCATCCACAATTCCATATTCTTTTAGCTGAAAGCGATACTCGTCATTTTACTCTCCCTCCCATATCTTATTCTGTCATTATTTTGCGTAATAGGTAAAGAGATAGCGTAGTTATAACAGCCTAGTAAGGCAGAAAGGATATGACATAGATTGATAGATGAATTATTATTACGCAACCGGTCCCTAGCAGCCCTTTTATAAAAAGCTTTAACATTTATTTTCTTAAATTTTTTTTCAATCAAACTTTATAATCAAAAACGATTGATGGTAAAATGTTCTACTGTCTAATTTCATTTTATATAGTTTTTAATTATTTTTCGCCGTTAATTTTTTTAAATAAATTTCAGACGATACTTTTTTCAGAATTCCTAAAGTTTGTAATACTAGTACTGAGTTCGTAAAATACATCTATTTGATGCTTAAATACACATTATCAGTGATGTGTCTAGCCGAGGTTTATGAGACGTTTCAGGTCTTTCAACATCATACCCCCCTCTTCAATATGACTCAGCCGATACAAATCAGGTATCGACTTGTGTGCTTCCTGTCAGCTACAACTTTTTCCATCCTCTGAAACGCACATCATGCGACTCTTCTTGGCAATTTATTGTCCAATCGCGGATGACTTCCGATTCACTAGTAGCGTACGCTCTTCCATGAAAAAAAGGAAGGAAACCGAGCCTCAATTTTCTGTCTATCAATGATTATGAACGTGGCAGCGTGTTTGGCTTGATGCGGTAATTGCAGATTTGATTCCCCCCCCCCAAGACACATACACACACTCGCACACAGAGAAATGCACTCAAACATCACATTCTGCTTACACTTATCCCCACTTTCATTCATGTTAATATTCAGGCAATGTTTAAAAAAGATACCGTAACGCTTGCAGGGGGCAAACAGGTGCTAGATCCTAGCAAAGGATCACCCATAGGCAACAATGGTTTGGGATACCCTAATTTTGTCCCCTGGTCAAGCCTCCGTTGTCGGATGTAGTTTTAGGTCATATCCAGGACCCCCACCACCACATAAAAACATTAAAAAGAAATATATATATATATATATATATATATATATATATAAGAAACATTTTTTAATGTATATGTATAGTGCGTTTTCCTTTCATTTCCTTACTGACTACCACTTACTTGATCTCTTCAAAAACAAAAAAAAACATTAAAAAGAAATACATATATATATATATATATATATATATATATATATAATAGAGAAACATTTTTTAATGTATATGTATACTGCGTTTTCCTTTCATTTCCTTACTGACTACCACTTACTTGATCTCTTCAACCAAAGCCATCTCGAAGCAATTAAAATTTATTAAAAGGAATCGAGGTTTATTAAGGGTTTTGGGTCTTTCAAAATCATACCACCTCTCTCCGGTGACCCAGCCGATACTGATCAAGTATTGATTCATGTACTTACTACCAGCTACAATATCCATCTTCTAAAACGCATACCATACGACTCTTCTTTGCAAACAGCTGCTGGATCCTAGCTAAGGATCACCCGTAGGTAACAATGGTTCGAGGTACCCAAATTCTGTCCCCTACTCAAACCTTCATTGTCGGATCTTTAATGTAATAGGTAAAAAGGTAAGTAGGTGTAACGGTTGTAGAATTGTAGAGCTGTATCTGGAACGGACAAGCAACACAGACAGGAATTAATATCTAAACATATTTATAAATAGAACTTTATCTGTGTGTGTGTCTGTATATGTGTGTGTCCGTTACCTATAGACTCCAAAACTGCTGCACCGATTTTCTTGAGAATTTACACAGTTGTACTATAAACGTCTGCGAGTGTTCTTAGCTTGTGTCGAGGTACCCCCGATAAATATCGAAAATCGAAAAAATCGGGTTATAGAAGGAGTGGTCCGATTTTAATCAAATTTGATACACTCATAGACAAAGACATAAGAAACGATATTCAGAAGTTTCAAGGTTGCAGTTCTTACAATAGTGCAGAAAATCGATAATACATATAAAATTATATATATATATAAAAGGCAAGATGTTTGTCTGTTTATCTGTCTGTATGTCCTTTATACAAATCCACAATTTTTATCCGATTCTCACCAAACTTCACACAAATATTCTTTAGGCTGAGTTTGAGCTCCAGGACAATGGATTAGCTTTAAAGCTTTTATTACACCCGAGCAACGCCGGGCTATACTGCTAGTCAATTGATAGCTGAATGATCGTTTCGAGGCACATCACTAATTACCCTTTCATGAATCACATTAAAATGTCTACTTTTAAACCTTGCGTGTGTTTGATATAATTCACGAATTACGGCGGCTTTAGCAGGCAAATATGATGAAGTCTATCTCTGAGTGTGTCATTTAAATTAGGTGCCATACGTGATATACGCTTGGGCGATCATGTCTCGAAAAAGACATGACTAACTGGGCAGAAGATTATCCCGCAGTAGGTTGGCATTCCTTTATTCCTGGTTGCCATTCGCGTTCCCTTTTGCACTAATGATCCTGAGAAAGACATGAATCCATTTTATCTCACACATCTAATCGCAATGGACTAAATTGCAATATAGACGGTGTCTCTAGTCTTGGGTAGAAAATTTCTAAATTCAAAACCTTAGTGAAGAGAACTGTAATGAACTGCATTGTTTTTCCAAAGATTCACAGTTAATAAAGGAAAGGAAACCTATGATTGCCTACGCCGTTGATGTTTATGAAAACCTTTTTTTTTCTTTTTTTTTTAATCATTTCACCCCAAACAAGGCAGAAATGCCACTGATGATCGGGGGGCTACATAATTGTAAAAATATTAATTAGAAAAGAGTGAGGAGTACAAACTAGTTAGAAAGGAACAATAGAAAGCTGAGAATGCAGGTGCGATGACAGATACATAGGTGGAGAGAAAGGGAAGGATATACGGGAGTGGGGAGAGAGAGCTAGAGTCCAGTGCTTAATAGATGAGTATTGACATTGCATTTAAATTTCTGGAAGTTGTAGCCGTCAGGAAAGCAAGAATATGGGAGCGAGTTCCACAGGCGGGAAGTGCGAGAGAAGAAGCTGCAGGAGTAGAATTGTCGTTTGCATTTGGCTAACCTGACTGTGAATGGGTGGGACCCAGTTTCCAGTCTGGTTGCACGAGTAAACACCTGTTGAGGAGGCACCAGTGAATTAAGTTCGTCCGAGCAGAAGCCATGAAAGTATTTATAGAACAGACAAAGGGAGGCCATATTTCGACGGTGGGGAAGTGGCTGCAGTCGAGCCGCCAGATCAGTACCTATCACATTACAGACTCTTCTTTGGAGCCTGTCGAGAACACTGAGGAGAACTGCAGGGGCGCCTGACCATAAATGGCAGCAGTACCTCCATGCACGGACGGATGGTTGACTTGTATATATGCAGGATGGATTCAGGTGGAAAAAACATCCTGGATCGGCAGAGTGACCCAACCTTCTTAGCAGTAGATTTAGCTATGGATTCAATATAGTCGTTCCATTTGAGGTTTGAGGAGAGGGTAAGACTGAGGAGGCGTAGTGTGTTGCTCTCAGGGAGAATCGCTTGGTCCATGCTTATGGGAGGCAGGAGAGGTTGCCTGTGATGGTTGACAGACAACAGCTTGGTCGTAGACGCATTGAAGTTGACAAGCCACTTCTTGCCCCAATTCACCACAGAGTGTAGATCCCGTTCAAGGTCAGCAGCGAGATTATGTCTGTTCGCCACGACAGGTTTCTTACTGGTGGTGGAGTATATTGTGGTGTCGTCTGCGTAGATGCCTACTTGCGAACTGATCTCATCTGGGAGGTCGTTGATGAAAATAAGGAAGAGCGTCGGGCCCAGGATAGAGCCCTGTGCGACACCAGCATTAGTGCTGTAGGATGAAGAGACATGCCCATTCAAAACGACCTTCATTTTGTGGTTATTTATTTGGATTATGTCAAGCAGGTGACCGGTAATACCGTAACAAACGTAGCTTGCATAGGAGGCTAGAGTGCCAAACCCTGTCAAAAGCCTTGGAGATGTCCAGAGCAACCGCGCGAGCCTCGTCAGACTCATCAAGGGCCTGGAGCATGTACTCCATTACGGTTGTTAGCAAGTCGGCCGTGAACCTGGCAAAGCGGAAGCCATATTGCCTGTCAGAGAAGAGTTTGTTGAACTATTTCAGCATTGATTATGGCCTCGAATACTTTCCCGAATATCGGTAGAAGACTGAGAGGACGATAGTTGGATGGGTCCGAGGGTTCACCACAATTCTTAAATACAGGAACGACTGAAGAGAACTTCCAGCATGCAGGAAAGCAGGAAGCAGAAAGGCAGTAGTTAAACAGTTTAGAGAGGACAGGGGAAAGTCCAGGAGCACACATCTTAAGGACTATCACCGGGATTCCATTGTCTCCACTCGTCTTATGGGGGTCGAGTTTTGAAATTACTCGGGATACTATTGTCGGGGTAATATATACGTCGTGCAGTTTGACCTCAGTTCTAATAGGGAAGTCGGGTGGTTGTACTCCAGCTGAGTCAGATGTGGAGTTGGATGAGAGTCTTTTTGAAAAATGTTTTTATTCTCAGAAATGGCTTTAAGGATATTTTCAGCGTTCATGATTCATACCTTTTCAAAGATAAACCCCGACTATTTCTCTGCCTACATAGTAACTCCAGATATTTCGTTGCACCATCAGTAGGATGCCTTAAATACTAACTCAAGTCATGTATAATTTCGTTTTCCCTTCAGGGATCGAACTCTATCACAATATCTTGGATACCTACAAAATGTCGAATTGACAAACACAAAATGATAATAATCGAGGAAAAAGAGACATTAAAATAAAAGAATTATTTGTGGTAATTCCAAAATGAAATTTCTATCGGAATAACTTTTTTTGCGACAGCCTTAGTAGATTGTGTGACTAAAACAATAATGTCAGAGCAATCAAATCGTAGCTGAATTGATTGAAATGCAGCTATACGTTCATTTCCTTGACTTTATAGCCGTTCAAATTACAGGAAATTGTCTGTCTGAAAGACACTTGCCTATGACAGCATATATAATAAGCGGGTGGCGACAAATAAGGCAATCATCAATCATAAAGAAAATTGACTTTACCAACACGATCATCGTATAAAAAACACATTAGCAGTGCAAAAATAAACAGCTTTATCAAAAAAGTTATTAACATCAACGGAATTAAAGCATAATTAACGCCATCATCATCAGCACCAATAACAGCTTCATCCATACCAGAATGCCATCAGTGGAAGGAAAAAGATATTAGCTTCAATACTAGCATCAATCACGTAAATCGTATTTTCACAGAAGTTTATTCCAGAACAAATATAAACAGGCAGATACTTATGCGCACGCGTAGACCAATAATAATGTCTTCTCTCAATTTACCCTCAGTCAAGTGTCATACGTGAAACATGCTTCGACGATCTTAACTCTTTCCATTGATGACTGACAAGGCAGAAGGATGCCTTTGCTTTTGTGTAGACTGGTTGCCCATCAAGGACATAGGGCCCAATTTTTTTCCGATATTCGATAGACAGCTAGTAGTGGGGAGAAGAGACGGACTCATACCTTTCCTAAGTTATATTTTAATCAATTCACACACACCCAAGCAAGGCAATAAAACAACTAAGACGCAAGGTGTTACTGAGTAGGCGAGAATATGAGAATACACATTGTTAAGGAGAGAGAACAATAAAGGAATAAGATTTAAGATAACAGTAGATAACGACTGACATTGAATTGAAATCAAGTCAAAGTTGAAGGGAAAGCAAGAAGCCGGAAGAGAGTTACACAAGTGAGAGAAAAACAGTTAACATTAGAATTCCAATAATATAAAAAAAATTCTTAAGGAAAGATAACAACAATAACAGGAATTAAGAAGACAGAAAATAATTGTTATATCACCGAGGTGGCAGTACGATACCAAATGTTGTGTACTGAAGTATCTACAGCACAATATCCGTGCTAATGGATATTAAGTACAAACAAGACAAACACAGATAAGTCAGAGCAACAATAATTACAAAAAGAAGGGAGGTTAAGTTGTTAGCGTGGTAGATAGAACAGTCAGATAATAAACGTCAATGACAGACCGAATTATTTACGGCCACTCAACATAGACAAAAGCCCGAGGTAGATGCGACATAAGGCCAATTAACGTGGGTAATACCGATCCCATAGGCTCGGACAAAAATTCTTTGCTTTTCCCCAAACGAGACTCTACACGTTGGCGGATCCTTATCTGGGTCCCTCTCTGCTGGAAGGCAGAGAGATTCCGACTAAGTGAACGACTGACGTACACAGGCGATCCCCTCAGACTGTCATTGACAGTTCGAATCCCTGACTGTTATTAATCTTTATTTTTATAGATATTTCGGGTCACAAACTATTCCAACCATGAGAGCGCTAGAGGGGTGTCAACTGCTCTACAACATCTACCACTAAAATATTTCGTCCCCTGGACGAGATATTTTTCTTATTTTAGAATCGATCTCTATCGTTCCCTTAGTTGTCCTTTTTCGCTTTCCTAAGCAACATTGTTGTACTTCTGGAGGCATCAGCAGACCAAATATGTATATTACTTCCATGGGTTCTGTCATTTTTTTAAAAACTGATCTGATCTTCCTTGCACACATTAATTCTGCTGGAGACATTCCTTCATTATAGTTTGTTTTTTGGTGTGATATGGTAGAAATATAAGAGATTCTGTAGCTCCTCATTTCTTGTTTTTATTACCTTTTTATAAATCATTTTACCAACCTGTTAGATCTTGGATGGTAGGGAAGCGGATGACAGATAAAACACTGTCAGCGTATTGCAAAAATTTGAGAACTCCCTTGATTAGAAATGCGTCCCGTTCCCCGATACGATCGGATGCATTACACCAAACCTTTCAAACAATTCGTGTAGAAATTTTATTGTTTTTGTTGTCGGCGATTTGCCTCTGACTTCTGGCCATTTTGATAAGCCACCCACCACAACAAAGTACTACAAACTGATTATCAGCCCGGTTATCGTCTATGTGCAGTTTATACGAATGTTTGTCGGTTTTTGACCATGGGTTAAACATTATGGGTGGTGATTTTGCCGCTAACTGGTAATTCTTGCAATTATTGACCAAGTTTTCAACGTCTTTATTTATTCCGTTTTAATACACGAAACTTCGCAGAAGTTCTTGAAATGAAAGTGTCCGAATGAAAACTTTGTATTTTTTTTTATTTTCCTTTATTTTCCAAAAACCGTCTTTTGTGGGTTCTAATCTCGTCAATTGTGACTCATAGTGTTGTACATACATAACGTTTTGTTTTATTTCTGGCTAGCACACCAACGAAACTATTACTGTTTCTTCCGGTCATTCGGTCATTCTCGGAATTAGTCTTGATAATCCGTTTGCATACGCCAACTTTTTGAAGGCAAATACTCTTTTTTAAAGGAATAGATGAGTAAGATAGTCGCCCATCTTTGCCGTCTGTAGTGTACGTTGAAATAACTTTCTTCGAAACAAAAATTCTCAACCAATGGATGGTAATTCGTTCGAAAAATAAACTCTCTACCTTATACATACTTGCAAAACTTTGTTAAAGCAAAAGCCATTGCTAAACTCTCTTTTTCGATTTGGGATTGTTCCGCTAGCAGAACTGTCCTTCGGACATGATAAACATGTTCTAGTTTTCCATTATTTTGCTTATGAAGCAATACGGCCCCTAACCCAAGGTTGATAGCGTTACTTGCTACGTATATATATATATATATATAATTTTATAAAATTAATAATATATATTAATTAGGTATAATCTTTTGGATTATCGCTTGAATTTTCCTCTCCGCCTTCACGGGCTACCATTCTCTCCTCTTGCTCTATTGTTCTGTTCACGTTAGCCATAGCATTCGTCTACTGAGACATTTCAATATCTTTACACATTCTTTCATCTGGGGAAAGGTTGTATGTTTTCACGCCATTTTGAAGATTAGACATTACATAGCAGTTCAGCATGCTTTTTTGATTTCACACACACACACACACACACACACACACACACACACACACATATATATATATATATATATATATATATATATATATATATAGGCTTGTGGCATATGCTCAGTGATTAAAATGAACTAATGCCTATACAGCATTCTGTGGAATATTTGAATTAGCCCACTGTGGGAAAATCTCCTGTCTACTCAGTCGTGGATAGAAAGTGACTCGATCACCCAAACTTGCGTCACGTATTGTCTTTGACTTTTACATTGTCTTTTATCAGATGATAGACTTTCTAATCATCTGCGACGCATTTATGTCCGGCAGCGTTTTTAGAACCGGACAGCTTGATTACGATTTATTTATAGCTGAGAGGGCTTCGCAAAAGCAGACAGACTTTTCAGAAAGAACCGAATACAAAGAAATAGTACCCATTATACGCGCTAAGTTCTCCAAAAACATTCCTCATGTGTAGGTGTAGGTGTACACTACCGGCCATAATTATTAAACCACAACAGTGTTTTAAAAAATGATGTATTACATACTATTTTTTTATTATTTATTGCCATGTGAATAATTATAAATGAAAATAGAATGGTTCTTTTGTTAACTTCACAACAACACGTGCATCAAATGAACTTAAAAATATTTAATAATTACCTATATAGCAGTTTCCTCAATGAAAGAATGAAGAAAATTTAGGGTGATTCGGATGAGTTCATCTATGCTTCCTTGCCTTGTAAAATTTTGCAAAGTAATAATAACAACTTGCTCTAGTCATAATGCGTTTATGATCGATCAGAAATTGAAGCCGCTTTTTATTTCATCTTTTTTAACAATTTATTCAAAGGTGTTCGGAGATCATTCATGTTGGGAACGTAGTTACTATAGTCATCCGTTATTTCTTAGAGTGCTTAGGTGCTAGTATGTTTTTTACTGCGCTTGTTCGGCGAGAATCCGGCCTTCTACTTTTGTCATCAATGATTTTACCGAAATACTTATTTTTTGGTGGAAAGAACCCACACTTGTCTATACTGAACTTAAAACCGTAATGCTTTATCTTTTTAAACACATCGTTCACGTGCTTCGCATGTTTTTTTACGGTCTATGATTTCAATTAACACATCGTCAAGATATGCCATAGCGTAAAACAGTAATCTGTTAAACTTAAACAAACCTTTGTGCACATTTATTATTAATACTAGCAGTATAGCCCGGCGTTGCTCGGGTGTAATGAAAGCTTTAAAACTAATCCATGGTCCTGGAGCTCAGACTCTTTCGACGTTGACACGAAAAACTAAAAAGCAATAGTTGTTTCCAGTTAAAGCGAAACCATAGACTGAAAGAAAAATGAGTAGATGTAAGTCAAATTTTGATTTCCTGCTATCAATATCAGATAAGTTTTATTCGTCGTAAACTGAATTTTGAAGGCTAAATAAGTCCTCTGAGTCAATGGTATCGTGGCTGAGACTAAGAACTACAATTATAGCTACTTAGAGACAAACCCGAAGCTAAAATAAAAGTGTTGAAAAAATACAGACATACAGGCAGATAAACAGACAAACATCTTGCCTTTTAAATATATATATATATTATCGTTCTTCACTACTGTAAGAACTGCAACTTTGAAACTTCTGAATATCGTTTCTTATGTCTTTGTCTATGATTAAAAATTTGATTAAAATCGGACCACTGCTTCTATAACCCGATTTTTTCGATTATCTATTTTTGATATTTATCGGGGGTATCTCGACACAAAACCCAGCTAAGAACACTCGCAGACGCTTATAGCACAACTGCGCACATTTTCAAGAAAATCGGTTCTTGAAACACACAGACAGACAAAGTTCAATTTATAAACAAGTTTAGATTTTTGCACACTCCATGTCCATATGAATTTCTGAATATTTTTATGACAAGTCAATTTTCGAGAATAATTTTTTCTCCAATCAACTTTGTAAATATATCTTCTGTAGAAGGTAAAGTTTCAGGCATTCATTTAATCCTGTGGAATAATCGATGCAGACTCTATTTTCTTTCCTTACGTAAACTGCTGGACTCGACCATTTACTGTAATTTGTTTTTTCTATAACACCTAATTTTTCTAGACGTTCCAACTCCTTGTCTATGTTTTCTAGTCTGATGAAGGGTACCAGTCTCTTAGGTTGAAACACTAGAGTTACTTTTTCTTTTACTTTCGCTTTAACCTCAGAACAAAATCCTAGGCCTTCAGAAAAATATCTAGAAACCTTGCCTTTAAATCCCGTTTCAATTTCTTGTGTAATTAAATGATTCACAAATTTGTTACAAAATGTGCTGATAGAAATGTAGAATAAATCAAACACTTCTATCCAATCAGAACCGAGGAGACTCTGCGTTTGTTGCATGACGTAGGCTATTAATTTCTATCATTTCCAGCGAAAGCAACGTTTAAATAAATTTCACCAGGAAATTTCAGTTTTTGGCCTGAGATGTTTTTGGCAGGTCTGAGCCTGTGTCAAATTGTATTTTTACTTTCGTGTCATTCAATGGAGCGTTTAAAAAGTTTATTTTCTCTGCGACTTTTTCACCTATGGTATAACGTATACCCCTCTTATATTTGGCTATCTACTAACAAGGCCAAATCAAGTTAATCTGTTTCAACACAAAAATACACTTCACTATAATGTATTTCTGTGTTGAAACTTGTTGATTAACTTGATTTGGCCTTGTTAGTAGATAGCCAAATATAAGACGGGTATAAAACAAGAAAATCAAATTGTGTATGGAAACAACATATATATATATATATCAATAAAGGTTTGTTTGTTTTTTCGGTATCACCACAAACGAACCATACGTTTTTTTTTTTTACTTTTCTTTTACATAAAGAAGTTTTATGACTCGAATAACCACAATTGAAGCGTTTTAATCTTTGAATGGCACAATCCTAGTATAAAAGTAACTGACCACAACTGTAGCATGGATTCATTTTAACTTTCCTACTTTGTGGTTTTACTATTCTAATATGTCCCGTTGTGCAATATTTGCGGTATCTTTTAAGTTTACAATTCTCTGACATTCCTCAGTCAATTTTTGTAGAGTTATTTCCTGGTTTTCTTCCAACTTTGCTTATAGTCTCGCACGTACGTCTGTTTTGCTTGGTGAGTTTTATCCTTGTAGTAATATTAAACACTCAAACATGTCCTTGCTTAATTTATTCAATCGGAACTTTTCCCACTCTTTATTCTCTATACTTGCGAACACTGTGTAGTTTTCAGCATCGGTTTTTTGATAAATTTAAGCAACGCGATCGCGTGTTGAATAAAGAACTACGTTCTCTAAAAATTTTAGAAAATATCTGGATATTTTCTGTAAAACTAATTTCTTCATGTTGATCTGGTAGAATAGAATTTCTGTATTTTTCGTGTTCAAAATCACCAATCTTACTTAACAGCAAAAAAATTTTCTTATCGTGTTCGAGCTTTCTTAAAAATATCTCTTCACACCTGCGATAATATGCATCAAATGTAACTTCATCTTAAGTTTATATGGAAATTTTCCAATTGATTTCAACAGGGCATCCTGCGGAAATGTATCTGGTTTATCTGAGCTCGTTTCTTTTTTTCTTTTTTTTTTTTTGAGAAATGTTCTATCAACACAACAAGTGGCTTTTATGCCGTTTTTGTGCTAATTCCTGTTATTTAAAAAATTCAAGGAAAGGTTTCTGGAAGTCCTCCATTTTTAAATTTGCTGTTGTTTCTGATTATTTTGAAATCGTCTCAAACTGTTTGTTTTTGTAAATAAACCTGCAAATTTTTTTTAAAAACTGCTGTCCGAGTTGTCAACGTCAAATCTGTTTTGAAGTTGCTTTGTTTGAAATCTTCGTAGCCAAATCTGTTTTATACAGATTTTGTTTGTTGATATCCTCGTCGCCAGTCTGCTGTATCGCTGAGATGATAGTACGATATCAAATAATGTGAAGTATCTACAGCACAATATCCGTGCTAATGTACAAATAAGACAAACACAGATAAGACAGAACAATAATAATTAGAAACAGAGGAGGGATAAAGAGGAGAGTCCAATAATAATCATCTTCTAAATCTTGACTGCTATTAATTTTTTATTTATATAGTTATTTCGGTCCTTAGAGCATTCCATTTTTAGACTAATGGAGATG
Organism: Ascarosepion bandense; assembly: GCA_037127315.1. NCBI lineage: Eukaryota > Metazoa > Mollusca > Cephalopoda > Sepiida > Sepiidae > Ascarosepion > Ascarosepion bandense. The sequence goes on along the minus strand of JBBBDQ010000653.1, from coordinate 423,854 downwards.
TGTCAGCTGCTCTACAACAATAACGACTGACATTAAAATTAAATTTTCGAAGATCAAAATTGAGTGGAAATAACCCAAATTGAGACCGGAAGTGAATTACAGACAGATACCGACATCGGCTACATTGTTTCAAGCTAAGTCCTTTGGCATTTAAAAAAATGATGAAATCACATACACAAACAGAAAAATTACTCGTAAAACTTAAATTAAATGAAATTTAAAAACATAACAAAAGAATATAAATTCAATAGAGCTAATATAATAAATTCGAGAAATAAAATGAAAGAAATTAAAATTTAAAATAAAAATTAAACCCAAAATTAAAAATTAAATAAAAATTAATATTAACATTAAAATTTAAATTTAAGGCAGTAATAGATCACAATTTGTGAGGGAAAATAAAGATAAGATAACATAAGAAAAAACTATATACTTAAAGTCAATTATCAAGAGAAGGTTAATACTGTAAACAGTTTACAATGGCTATGGTTTCATGCCTTGGATTTTGTAACCCTAGCAGTTTTGTAAGGTTAATTTTTGATTTTTTCCCTAATTTTTTAATAAAAGTTTTATTACCATAATTATTAACTACCTGATGAGACAATGTCCTTTAAATATCGAAAAAATTTACAATTGTGTATTAGTTTGCAGTTTGTATATGTTCTAAAGTAATAAATATAGTAAATAAAGTATAAATATATATCTATATCTATATCTATATCTATCTATCTATCTATATATATATATATATATATATATATATATATATATATATATATGTTCAGTTTTGATAGCTTTTGGTCCCAATATTGTTTTTTACTTTTATGCGGGTAACATATTTTACCAACCAGATTTTTATTGTCAAGTGATCTATTTCGGACTTTTAACTAAAACTATATATATATATATATATATATAGTGACTTGAATTAATATGTATATGTATATGAGGGTGCACATAGGTATAGTACTATTTTTCAGCCGTTAATAAAACAACACTTAATGTATGAACAGGCTTGTTATATATATAAATATATTTATATATATATATATATATATATATATATATATATATATATATATATATATATCCTACGTCTATAACACGAATCGGAGTTTTATACGTTATGCAATCATCAAGTACATATTTTAAACTGACAGTTTAATAAATTTTAATTTAAGTTCACACGAAGTTCATGGGAATTAAATCTTATGAAGTTAAGTTACTGCTTTTTTAATAAAAAGATTTATGTTTTAAATATTCCAAGATTACATGTAAATGAAAATTTAAATTCAAATTTAAAATTAAATTATAAAATAAAATAAAATTTATTGAAAAACACAGAGAAGAATGTATAGGAGTGTAGAGCATAAAATGTGAAATTTAAAAAAAATTTAAATATTCTAAATATTCTAATATTACATGTTTAAAAAATAAAAAATTTAAATAAAAATCTACATCAATCTGAGTCTAAGAATTTAATTACGTATTTTTTCGATGAAAGCATGTGGTCATTAAATCACTTTTTGTTAAGCAAATTAAGATATGTATGTGTGCATGTATGTGTGTGGGTTCTACTATTACTAAATGTACAATTTATTCCTCTCCATTTGACACAACGCTAAAGTTCGAAGCACGTGATAATAAAGAGGTTTTTTTTTCATTCCGTATTGACGATTGCCGATTCGATGAAACTCAGTTTTATCAAACAATATGATAAAATATAATAAATTTACCTCTGATCATCTTCAGCGAGCATGTTTTCATTATCATCAACACTTTAAACGTGCTATTAGATAGATAGATAGATAGATAGATAGATAGATAGATAGATAGATAGATAGATAGATAGATAGATAGATAGATATGAACAAAACTGAGATAGATAGATAGATAGATAGATAGATAGATAGATAGATAGATAGATAGATAGATATGAACAAAACTGAGATAGATAGATAGATAGATAGATAGATAGATAGATAGATAGATAGATATGAACAAAACTGAGATAGATAGATAGATAGATAGATAGATAGATAGATATGAAACAAAACTGAGATAGATAGATAGATAGATAGATAGATAGATAGATAGATAGATAGATAGATAGATAGATAGATAGATAGATAGATAGATAGATAGATAGATAGATAGATATGAACAAACTGAGATAGATAGATAGATAGATAGATAGATAGATAGATAGATAGATAGATAGATATGAACAAAACTGAGATAGATATGAACAAAACTGAGATAGACAGATAGATAGATAGATAGATAGATAGATATGAACAAACTGAGATAGATAGATAGATAGATAGATAGATAGATAGATAGATAGATAGATAGATAGATAGATAGATATAAACAAAACTGAGATAGATAGATAGATAGATAGATAGATAGATAGATATAAACAAAACTGAGATAGATAGATAGATAGATAGATAGATAGATAGATAGATAGATAGATAGATAGATAGATATGAACAAAACTGAGATAGATAGATAGATAGATAGATAGATAGATAGATAGATAGATAGATAGATATGAACAAAACTGAGATAGATAGATAGATAGATAGATAGATAGATAGATATGAACAAAACTGAGATAGATAGATAGATAGATAGATAGATAGATAGATAGATAGATAGATATGAACAAAACTGAGATAGATAGATAGATAGATAGATAGATAGATAGATAGATATGAACAAAACTGAGATAGATAGATAGATAGATAGATAGATAGATAGATAGATAGATATGAACAAAAACTGAGATAGATAGATAGATAAATAGATAGATATGAACAAAACTGAGATAGATAGATAGATAGATAGATAGATAGATAGATAGATAGATAGATAGATAGATAGATAGATAGATAGATAGAATTTCTATGCCGATACTGTTCCTAAAGTATTATCTGCAGTTGGAGATAATTTTTCTTAAATCTCAATTGAGGATTTTTCAGCGGGAAGGTCTACCTATTTTTTATTCATTTACCTCCCTTGAATCAGTAACCAAAAATGAATATGCATAACATTTCGATTGAAAACAGAAAGAATACTTCGATATCCTGAAATTACGATGACAGACACAAACCTGCAGACGATCGATAGTTCGTGTATCCAAGAAGTTCAACTATTTCCTCATCAATTAGAATCGGTTGTAGCAAAATGGTAACACAATATAAATTAAATTTACATAGAACCAGTTCCTTGGAATCAAACAGAAGATCATATAACATTCTTAGTTAAGAAGTAAATGAAAATTTTCTATCTAGATTAATGTTTGAACTTCTTACAAAACAATATAAAGTGTACTTCTTTTTTACGTGTTCTTTCAGGTTTTTGGCCATCATTAATCGCCATAATTCCCTGTCCTTTGTAGCTCTTAATAAATTTTGGTTTTGGCTAACTGTTATAGAGATGAAAACATCTGTCCAGAATGTGATACAGACTCGTTCAATGAACATAAATACTGACATCATTTTTTATTCATTTCCCCCAAGAAAGGCAGAACCGCCACTAGTGTGCAGAGAACTGGGTACAGGGGTTATTGAAGAATGGGTAAAAGGTGGATGGGATTCAATAAAATAGAAACTTGTATTTATCAAGGAAGTACGTAAACTGAAGGCTGATTCACAAGGGAGAAGTGCGAGAAAAGATACTTTCTGAGTAGAAGCGACGGTTACATTTAACTATTTCAACGATAACAGGGTGGTACCTAGATTTCAATCTAGTAGCACACTTAAATTCAGGTGGACGGAACACAAGGGAAAAAAGCTTATCACAGCAGTTACCATGAAGATATTTGCATAAAAGACATAAGGATGTCACATCGTTGAGAAATTGAGGAAACCCAAGAGGTCAGATCATGACCAGTTACATTGCAGATCCTTCTTTGGATTTTGGAGAACCACGAGATAAATAGCGAAAGAACACGAAAAGGTATTGCAACAGTATTCAATGCACGGACAAATGGTAGATTTATAAATGTCAAAGATGGAAGCTGACGAGATCATCGAGATGAATAGCAGGAGCACCTGACCAGATATGGAAACAGTAGTCAATGCACGGACAAATGTTAGATTTATAAATGTGCAAGATGTATTCTGACGAGAACATCGAGATGAATAGCAGGAGCACCCGACCACATATGGCAACAGTATTTAATGCACGAACGCATGGTAGATTTACAAATGTGCAAGATTACAATGGAAAACGTAATTTTTCCCAGTGGCAAACATATTAATTTGGAAATTCTTGCAAAAGTCAAATGTTTGTCGAATTTTAATGAAACTTTCAGTACTCATTCAGAAATGAATGAAATTATTTTTGAAATTAATATTTTTAAAAATCTTGGTAAAAATGTATATTTTTTTACCTCTTTTTCCCCCTCCACGTAAATCCATAACATTTTAATAAATTAACTGTTGCAGTGGATAATTTTGTTAGTTAATGCAGGAGTCATTGAGGAATATAAATCATCCATTTTTTAAAATTTTGCCTCTGTATCCGAAAATCTGCTCCGAAGAGTAAAATAAATAAAGCAATAAAATTGACATTATCTAATTTGAAAAGCTTTTAATTGCTTGAATAAATAATAAAAATTAAGGACATTATAGTCAAAAAATTTTTTTCGTATTACTAATAAAATTTTAAAAGAATTGTTTCCATTTTTTATTACAATAATTTATAAAGTTTCAAAAGTGTTTTTAAAATCGTCAAAGAACTGTTGCGGTTAGATTTTTTAGTTAAGTATTGATGATTCTATTGCTTATCGAAAATTGACAAGTTTAATAAAAATTGTTTTGCCGTGATATTTTTAAAATAATTTACAATTGTTTTTTTTATGTGTGTAAAAATGTTCATTTTTATTAAGTACGATGTACCGTATGAGACATATTGATTTTAGAAGTTAACAAGTGTTATTTCCCTTATATGGAAACCACAGAAAATCGCACTATTTTCTTATGCTGATGGTATTGGCTTAACAATGAAATAAAATTAAAAAAATAATGTGTAAACATTTGTGTAAGTATTAATAAAATGAAAAGTACTATAAAAATTCAATAACTTTAACTTATCATAATAATCATGCGAATAATTCGTATTAATAAAGAATAAAATGAAAAATAAAATATTAAAAAATATAAATGAATATGAATTCATACCATAACCTTTCATGAATTTTCATAAATTAATAATAAATAAAACAAAATAACATTTCAGGAATTACTAAGATACCTCAGTATTTATTAAATTTAAAGCTGTTAAATATTTAAATTTATTTAAGAAAAGTTTACATTATTTTAAAAGAAAATTCATTTTTTCAGAAACTATATTCAAACGTAAGCTAATGCAACCAAAATTTAATAAAATATTAGAGTCCTGAAAATATTAGTTCTTTTAAATTGAAGATCACGTGTTTCAAAGGTTGTTCCCCTTAAAAAACGATTATGTTCATCAAATTATGTCAATTCTGGTGAACCGTACTTAGCCTGTCAGACATCAGGCTGTCAACTTGTCAATTAGCACTTCATAAATATCTGATTTCCGTGACTAAGAAATACATTTTTTCTTAAATCTATGCCGTAAACAATTAATTTTTGCTTCAAATAAGATTACTTTTAATTTCAATTTGCTATTTTTTCAAAATTAACAAGTAACAAAGGTACTTTTTTTGGCAAGAATCTTAAAACCGAGAATCAATTTTTGTTTACAAATATGTCTATCGTCCACAAATGGCTGCAAAATAAAAAAATTGAAAGAAAATGACAAACATTTATATATTCCAATCAATATATATTCTGTTTTAAATAAACCAGACTATTATGCTTACCGGAAATAGTAAATATAATCATTTAGCTTTCAATTAAAACTAAAATAAAAGTTTCAAGAAAACTTTTTCATTTTTAAAAATTCAGTTTAAAAAATAGATATCGAAAATACTATTAGTGTACCTAGTCTAACATCAAGCAACGATGCAGAAATACACTCTCGAATTTTTAAAAACGCTTGAATAGGATTCAAATTTAATAATACAGACTTTTGCGAATGAGTGCCAAAAATGGACAGTATAGGCAAATCGTACAAAGGGGCACATCAGAAGTATGTGGTGATACCGACCGAGCAAAGCGAGGGACCAGATGTTTGCTCTCTCACGACAAAAAGTCAAATGACCAAAAGTCGTCTGTGCGCAGCTGGATCGCGCGGATGTTCCGGTTGAAAAGTAAAAATTAATCAAATATCAAATTTCCATTTCGCAAGCCGACGTAAATGTTATTTATCAGCCAATGGGAAGCCCAGAACGAAATACATGCGTGAAATTCCAAACGAGCTGCTGAGATCCAAAAAGAAGATATAAAAAGCGGACACAGACAGACCCCAGCAGGCAGACCTCAGTAGAAGAGTGTAATCAATATCCCTTGACCTAAGTCAAGTAGCTACTACGCTTGCCTCTTTCCTTCTCCCTTGTCTCAAAACTACTTACTGACCAAAGGTGCGAAAAGTTCAAAATGAACATACCTCCGCTCCATTTTCGATTTCTTTAAGCACTAATTATCTTTTCACCATTATTGCCATAAACGAATTTTAAAAACGTGTTCGGAATAACTCGCTATAAATTGGCGACCCTGATGTTCCCCCAGATAAATTGGAGACCCCGACGTTCCATCAATTAGAACGAAAAAAGAAAATTGTATCATAATAAAGGATGTGCGTTGTGGTGCATTGGATATCGGATCGGAACGAGAAATCGGGGAGCCGAGTTCGAATTCCAGCTGAATTCATTGCATTCACTTACGCGCAAATACCCATGGGAAATGTATTAATCCGTCTATTCCTTCCAGTTATGGGTTAAATAACAGGACAGATTGGATTCTATAGCCTTGGTCGGCAACCAGTCTACCACAGAAAGCAATGGCAACCTACTGCAGAATAATCTTCTGCCCAGTCATCATGTCTCTTTCGAGACATGATCGCCCAAGCGTGTATCACGTATGGCACTTAACTGATTGACTGATCATAATCAAAAATTCAAAGTAAAAATACAATTAAATGGGCTGTGGTACTATTTTAGAAAAGACTGCCCATTTAAAACCAAAAAATATTTTAAATGGGGAAAATCAGGTTAGAAACGAAGCTGCTGAAAGTCGAAAAGCAAAAGAAATACACAAATTAACTTTCTGAAAATACTGGTACAAACTAAGCCTGGAAAATTTCAAATAATAGAAAACCTGTGTCAGTAAAAATACATGACGTTTCTGTGAGATTTCACTTGAACACTCGTAGAGATATTACAATGACTGATGTACAAAATTGAAACAGAATCTTTCAAAACCGAGAAATTTTCAAGAGAAATATCGGGTAGGACTTTTTTTCTTGGGAAAATTACATATAACATCGCACTGGCAGTTAAATCTAAAAAAGCAAATGTTTACGTACTAAAAAATTCCAATGCAAATTCACTAGGCATCGATTGGCTAGAATTATTTGAACTGTGGAATTGGCCGATTAATTCATTCTTTGGAAAAGTTAATAGATCTTCAGAGAAAAAAAAATAGATATAAAGAAACACTATGTAAACTAAAAAAAAATAAATTCACGAATATTTTCACAGAAGCTGGGAATATGCACAAAGTCAAATGCATTTTTTGCAGTAAAAGAAAGTGTGATATTAGTTTTTAAGCCGAAAGGAAATATACATTTTGCTGCGTTGGAATCTATTAATACTGAATTTGATAAGTTAAAAAATGGGGTTATTGAAAAATAGATTATTTAGAAACGGCTACGCCCGCGGTTTATATCAAAAAGAAAAACAATAAAATTCGTTTATGCGCAGGTTTTTAAACTGGGTTGAATGGCTGCCTACTCCCACATGTATATCCCCTACCAACTCAAGAGAATATATTTGCCAAGTTAAATGCTGATATTTTAAAATATTTTTTCCGCCTGAATCCATCTTGCACATATACAAGTCAACCTTCGACCGTGCATAAAATACTGTTGTCATATCTGGTCAGGTGTTCGTCTTAGTGTTCTCCACAGGCTCCGAGCTGGTAGCTCCACTCCAGCCACATTCTCATCAGGGAGATGTGGCTTCCCTCTGACTTTTCTTTAAATATTTTCATGGCTTCTGCTCTGACAAACTTAGGCCACTGGTGCCCTCTACACAAGAATCTACTCGGGCAACCACACTGGCATCAAGGTCTCACAATTTTACAGTTAAATCAACCAAATGCAGGCGACAATTCAATTCCATCAGCTTCTTTTCCATCCGTGGAACTCCCTTCCAAATATTTGCTTTCCTGACGGATACAACATCCGGGAATTTCAATGCAAATTCAATTCCCATCTCTTATCCACTTAACCCCAGTCTTTTCGACATCAACCCACTTCGTAACTGTCTTTACTCCTGTGTTCACGTCCTTCTCTAGCTCTTTCTCTTTCTCCCCACTGTATCTGGTTCGTCATTGTCTTCATTCTCTTCCTGTCTAAAACTTTAACTTTCGTATGTAATCCCCTGCATATCTGTGGCGGTAACGCCTTGCTTGGAGTAGGTCAGTCAGTCAGTTAAGTGCCATACGTGATACACGCTTGGGTGATCATGTCTCGAAAGAGACATGACTGAATGGGCAGAAGATTATCCAGCAGTAGGTTGCCATTGCTTTCTGCGGTAGACTGGTTGCCGACCAAGGCTATAGAACCTAATCTTTCCTGTTATTTAACCCATAAGTGGAAGGAATAGACGGTATTTGTGCGTAAGTGAATGCAATGAATTCAGCTGGAATTCGAACTCGGCTCCCCGATTTCTCGCCGAACCTATCAGAGGCATATCTTCAAATTGAAGGGGATGAGGAATACCAGAAACATTTGACTGTTAATACACAGACTCTACAATTTTAGATTAAACTTGGGTGTTAAAGTAGGTATTCTTTAATTAGAAGTGCTACAAAATTATAGCACGTAAAACTGATTCAACTAGTATTTCAGAGACTACATGATTACGGGTTCAAAATCAGTGAACAGAAATGTCGTCTATTCTTTATTGATAAAATTAAATATTTAAGAAACCCAAATTTCGCTCGAGCAAGTTTCATTAAAGAAATGCCCCCACTCCTAACAAATTTGGAAAATCACTAAAATCTTTACTGTGATTAGCAAATTATTATATTTATGTATCCGTTGTATACAAATTGCGAGAACCACTGAATAATTTATTTAAGGATACGATATTGAATTCATTGGTGAAGTCAAAAGTTTTTTGAAAGAATTAAAAACTACTAAATTCAAAGTTATTGCTGACACATTAGAACACACAGCAACAAATTAGAGTTGGACGCGAGCGAATATGACCTAAGAGTGGTAATAGACTATACATTCGAGAATGATAAAGTAAGAACTTTCAGCCATGCTTCAAGAAAATGGACAAATACGTAAAATTACTACAACCAAATTGAAAAGTAAGCGCTTGTTATAATTTTTGCGGTAAAAAAATTCACAGAGTGGTATATGGAAGAAAAATCTTATTGCAAACTGATCATCGTTCATTATTAAGCATATTCGGTTCGAAGAAAAATCTTATTGCAAACTGATCATCGTTCATTATTAAGCATATTCGGTTCTAAGAAAAGAATCCCCAGTCATGTTGCAAACAGACAAAGCGTTCGGCTACGATTTCATTGAACTATTATTCTTATAAACTTATTATCAAGAGGGAATGTCTATCGTCTAAAAGTTTGGAAAGCGCAGACAGCTTGTCCAGATTGATATCGCAAAGTAAAGATTTTGAAAAACTGTGATTCCTTCGATGGAAACCGAAAGCGAAATTAAAAGCTGATGTGTAACACTAGTAAAGAATTATCGGTCACGAATGACGATATCAGATTTTATTCTAAAAGGATTTTGTTCTAAAAAAATATGACTGATGTTAAGTAGATATGTAATTCCAGTATCACTATAAAAAAAAATTGTGAAACAATTCCACGTAGAACATCCGGGAATAGTGAGGATGAAGTCCCTGATGAGAACCCATGTTTATTGATTAAAATTGGACAAAGATATTCCAAATACTTATAGAAATTATGACTATTGTAATTCATCAGCAAAAGTACAACCTATAAATTATCAGGCATGGTCGAGCACTGATAAACCATGGACAAGTATACATATTTACTTCACTGGGACCACGAAATGGTTCAAATAATTTAACTAAGGTTAACAGTTTCACAAAATGGCTCGAGATATTGAAGTGCAAACGACATACAGCAGCAATAACGATTAAATTCTTGCGCGAATTTTTAAAAGGTTTGTAGTACTTTTTTAAAGGTTTGACAGCTTGGTATCTGATACTGTGACTTAATTCATATCTAGTGAGTGTAAAATTTTCTGAAAAGAAACTCCGCGGTTGAACACTTGAAAGCATAGATTTATTATCCGAGATCAAATAGTCAAGCTGAACAATTTTTGACACGTTCAAAAGGACATTAATAAAATAATGGTGGGAAGTGAAAGAAACGCCAGTAGAAGAATTGTTGAGCGTATATCGAATAACGTTAAGCGCAGACCTCACAGTTAAAAAGTTACCAGCAGTGTTAATGTTTGCTAGGAAAGCGAGATCTATTTTCAATGAATTACTGCCTGGAAATAAAAAGAACATTTGAAACTACCAGATGATTTAAGCTTGGCGATAAATTCTTGTTTATATCTTTGAGGTAGGAAGATAAATTGGAAGGAAAGAAAAATTATTCAACGATTTGGTTATACGATGTAAATTGTCGAAGGTGGGCGAATTCAAAATAGACATATAAATCAACCGAGGTCTATATATGCCCAGAATAAGAAGCCAGTACAATGCAATGCTCCAATGAACATACTTTACAATGACTTTGAAATGCGTATTCATAAAACGAATATTTTATTACAACGCCAGTGTGAACGTAAACTTAATCTAACTGAAACATAAGTAAAAGCGTAACATAAACAATATCGTCTAAAGAAAGCTTATATCTTAAAACGGGGTGTTATAGAGATGAACACATATTTCCAGATTATGAAAAGAGTCCACTCTCGCACCAAGATGCACTTACCCTTGATCCGGCACATGCGCATTCACTGTCCCATTCCAGTTGAAAATCCTTGCATTTTCAGGCTTTCGGTTAAATAACAATAATCCTTCTATTATCGAAAAATTATAGGAAGGCGGAACACATGTAGAGAGTCTCAGTCAATGGATTTTTTCAACAAAATTGATAAGGACGACACTAAATCTGTAATGAAGTGAAAGACGTGGAGAGCCACGACTAATTCGATGGACATATTAATGAGCAACGCGGACCTTCGCCAGCTTTTAATCGAATAAAGAATAGACTAGTCCAAATAGCATAAATAGTGACGCCGGTAGTCCTGGGTGGATTCGCAATTGAATTAATTTGAGTAAGCCGAAAGTGAGATTTATATTCTGGCTATAGAACTCAGCTAGAGAATGTGCTATTATTTTTCTTGGTTTTGTTATCGTCATTCAATGCAACGAATAAATAACACTATCTATCGCCAGCTTTGTTGCCTCATCCATTTACTGAAGCTCTCTAAGTAGGTTATGCATTGGTTTGCTTTGTCACATCAATCTGACCTGTGAATATCAAATTTTCCGAGCAATAGAAATTTCAACTGTCTCCTTCTAATGTAAAATATAGATGTGCTTTTAGTTTCCATTTTCTTTGAGATTTTGACATTGGTCACATGTTCGGTTCATGTTATTCGCAGTCTACTTCAGTAGCGCCACAGTTTTGTTCTTTCAGTCATATAGGATGAAATTGTCCAGTATTCACTGTCATATAAGACTGATATTACCTAACATTTCAGTAAGGCTTTCTTGGTTTCTAACGAAACTTTTCCATTTAATACTTTGCATAGCTTTTAGAAGGCTTACTTGGTTAGCGAAGTTATGCAACATTGAGCCTGGTCAGTACTTAGATGGGTGACCGCTTGGGAATACCAGGTGCTGTAAGCGTATAGTGACGGATGTGCGTTGTGGTGCAGTGGATATTGGCTCGGAAAGAGAAATCTGTGAGCCGAGTTCGAATTCCAGTTGAATACCCTGCATTCACTTAAGCACTGGTACCCTTGGGAAAGGTATTAATCCGTTCCTCCCTGCTCTTAAAAACAAATCCCAATGAATCTTGATACTCGAAAAGAAAAATGTATTACTAGACAAAACTTGTATAAAAAAACAACAACAATAAATTGTTGAAAGAAAAAAGGTATTACCAGCAATAAATGAATAAAATTTAGTTTGCAATAAATGACCTACCGAGGTTGATTTGCCATAAAAACAAAACAAACAAACAAATCATTTGGTTAGCCAATCAGATTTCACTGTCACAGGCAATTGTTGAATTTAATTTTGGGTCCACCATTTTGTAATTTTCATATTTGGCTGTTCCTTTTACTAACAAGCATGCATTCTGTCATCTTGAAATTGATGTTTAGTCCTTTCTTCTTTCTTTCCTACATTACATTCTTGTCTGCTACCAACATTGTGTCATCTGTATATAACCAATAATGAATTCTGGTCAAATGTCTAATTCTCTCATAAATTCTTCATCTGTAGCTTGAATAAGTCCTAGGAACAGATATATATTGTCTTACACTTCTTTCTATTATTCTATATTTGCTGAATTCCTTTTTTTTTTATCCCTGTGCAAGTGTTTCATAAGCCTGTACTATTATGATGTACGTTGTGGTGTAGTGGATATCGACTCGGAACGACAACTCGGCGTGCCGAGTTCGAATTCCAGTTGAATTCCTCGCATTCACTTACGTAAAAATACCCTTAAGAAAGATATTAATCCGTCTCTTCCCTCCAGTTATGGGTTAAATAACAGGACAGATTGGGTTCTGTAACCTTGAAAGCAATTGGCAACCTACTGTAGGATAATGCCCAGTAAGTCATGTTTCTTTCTAGATATGATCGCCCAAAGCGTGTATCACGTATGGAGCTTAACTGACTATTCTAATATCCTCCTTAAGTATGTTAAGGTTACCCTGCTCGAAAACAAAATTAATATTTAAAAGTGCTGTGATGGAGACTTACCTCGCCGAAGCAAAAGAAGGCGGTTTGTCTGCACGTGCGTTCGTAGACGTAATGTAACCGCGAGGCGAGCTCATGCAAGGCAGTTTTTTTCGAATGACACGGCGCATGCGTCATTGGTGAAAGTGAGGCTCTCCGAGAGTGGGAAATTACAAAACCAAAAAACACATAAAAAGAGCCTACTTCTGTTTCGGAGACACTTCGCCGTTGCACCTCGGCCTTTTGGCCGGGGAACGACAATGACCAAAATAAGACCAGTTTAGACCAGTTCAGACTAGTTCTGAACCTATCCACTGCGGTGGATAGGTAATATTTGACCAGTACCTGGGCGTACGCGCTCAGGTTCCCCACATTAAAAAAAGACCTTGTGTCACATCTCTCTCAAGTGGGGGAGAAGAGTAAATAATACTTCGCCGTTGCACCTCGGCCTTTTGACTGGGGAACGACAATGACCAAAATAAGACCAGTTTAGACCAGTTCAGACTAGTTCTGAACCTATCCACTGCGGTGGATAGGTAATATTTAACCAGTACCTGGGCGTACGCGCTCAGGTTCCCCACATTAAAAAAGACCTTGTGTCACATCTCTCTCAAGTGGGGGAGAAGAGTAAATAATACTTCGCCGTTGCGCCTCGGCCTTTTGGCTGCGGGGAGGGCGAAAATGACCAAAATAAGACCAGTTCAGACCAGTTCTGAACCTATACACTGCGGTGGATAGGTAATATTTGACCAGTACCTGGGCGTACGCGCTCAGGTTCCCCACATTAAAAAAGACCTTGTGTCACATCTCTCTCAAGTGGGGGAGAAAAGTAAATAATACTTCGCCGTTGCACCTCGGCCTTTTGGCTGAGGGGGGCGAAAATGACCAAAATAAGACCAGTTTAGACCAGTTCTGAACCTATCCACTGCGGTGGATAGGTAATATTTGACCAGTACCTGGGCGTACGCGCTCAGGTTCCCCACGTTAAAAAAGACCTTGTGTCACATCTCTCTCTCAAGTGGGGGAGAAGAATAAATAATACTTCGCTGTTGCGCCTCGGCCTTTTGGCTGGGGAGCGACAATGACCAAAATAAGACCAGTTTAGACCAGTTCAGACTAGTTCTGAACCTATCCACTGCGGTGGATAGGTAATATTTGACCAGTACCTGGGCGTACGCGCTCAGGTTCCCCACATTAAAAAAGACCTTGTGTCACATCTTTCTCAAGTGGGGGAGAAGAGTAAATAATACTTCGCTGTTGAAGACTCGAGAAGGCTACACCGGTGTTTGGGAGACAGCGTTTTGCTTACCGTGCGCAGGAAACGGAGTCCCTAGTGAAGCAGTGTTCCTAGTGAAGCAGCTGGGGGAACAGTTCCAAGTGGTTATTAATTTTTCAACGAACTACACTCTGAGAAGACACAAATACCCACAAGTGCATCGGTTATATCAAAAATATAATCAGGCTTCTTATACGGGATAAGCAGTTGGATATAATCTAAATCACTGGTAAAAAAAAATGCTTTTTGCTTCCCGGTCAATTTTGATCTACAAAAGTTTAGATGCGATATCAGTTGTAATTTTTTGTTTTAATATCTGTTCTTTCATTGTCCTCTCTTCTTGACAATAGTTTTACTCATTTTCTGAAAATTCTCTGCGTTTTAGTAGCTTTGTTACCTTGTTTGGGGTGAAATGATTAAAATAACCATATTGTATATACATACACATCTATTGAAATCAACGCTTAATGTCAGTTGGACTGACAAAATGCACAATAAAGCAATATGTAGGAACGTATCAAAGTTAATCTGCGTTAGATGAGTGAGGTTGAGTAAGTATTGCTGAAGAAGTAATGAAGTTGCGTAACGGTTCATACTATGAGATACAACTTATGGGAAAATATCAAATGGCAGATGAGTCAGAGGTTTTCATCGATTTCCAACTTTACAGCGGAATCAGAATAGAAGTATGGAGGATGGAAATGTTTGGAAAGAATTGGTCAGAAGTGTTCGTTTAAGGACGGTCATTTAGATAGAACCCGGATGTATTTATATATGTAAATCATCTGCGTTTCTTTCAGTAAATCTCTAGTAAATTGAAACTTATTCAATGTACCACTGTTTAACTCTTCTCAGTTATATCAATGAGGTCAGGTCAAATGGTCGGATCAAAGCGTCCTGTTCAGTAAAACTTGTTACACAGCTGATCTTAAGATACTTTTCTTGATAACAACCTACTGACTCTATCTTCCAATCGTTTAGGGCCATATCACGTAGAATACACCGGTTCTCGCACGATCACCGAAGTTAAACAACGTTGAGCCTGGTCAGTACTTAGATGGGTGACCGCTCGGGAATACCAGGTGCTGTAAGCGTATAGTGACGGATGTGCGTTGTGGTGCAGTGGATATCGGCTCGAAAAGAGAAATCTGTGAGCCGAGTTCGAATTCCGGTTGAATACCCTGCATTCATTTAAGCACTGGTACCCTTGGGAAAGGTATTAATCCATCCCTTTCCTCTAGTTATGGGTTAAATAACAGCGTAGGACTTGGGGACCCTGCCTTTAAAAACAAATCACAATGAATATTGATACTCGAAAAGAAAGATGTATTACTAGGCACAAAGCCTATTTAAAAACAATAATAAATTGTTGAAAGAAAAAGTATTACCAGCAATAAATAAATAAAAATTTAGTTGGCAATAAATGACCCGCCGAAGTTGATATGCCATAAGAACAAACCAACCAACTATCTTCCAATAGACTTTGTATTGTTATACACTCATTTTATTTCATGAATTGTTTTTAAAGTTTTATTGCAACAGATGTCTGAAAATTATGATTACGAATAAATTTAATTAAAACTGGTTACAAAGTTCGTGTGAATCTGACACAGATTGTTTCGAATTACCTCGTGAAAATTCGGGCTAATATTATTTCGGCTGGACGCAGTTTTTTATTGATTTCAAGCTCAATTGAGTCGATGTTTAAGATGAGCGTTCAATGGGACTAATCGTTATCAATGTTGATAATTGAATAAGACTAGAGCTTTAAATATTGTTTTCTGTTTAGGATATAGTTTACTGGTGTTTTTTCCATTATCACAAAGATTAAATGTCTTACTTTTTGTTGGTCCGGCTGATCAGTGGCTGCGACATTTTATTTTGAGAGTTACCGGTTTGACATTTTCTGGTTGCTGTTTCTTACTAGTGGTAATGAACTAGAACTCTTTAGTCACGTTTAGAAAGCATGCTTTGATCAACAGTCGCAAAATAGCGCGTTATTTGTAGTGCTATACCACTTATAGGTTGTTGTTTCTGCCTGCATTCACTTTAGGCATTAATCTTAGCCACCTTCTTGCCGTAGACGGTAGATCAGTTTTTCTAAACTGGTGTTCCCCGTACCCCTACGGATCCACACAATTGATCGATAGGGTTCCGTGAGAAACAGTGATGATCGGGCATTTTGGTGTAATTAATTTTTTCTTAAATTCTTTCTTTAGCGACATGATCGCCCAAGCGTGTATGGCACTTAACTGAAGTAAAATCTATTTCCTGTTACATGGAAATTCTCCATATATGAACCTGAATTTTTCAACATAAAAATTGAGGCCACAAAGAAGAAAGGGATGAAAAACACTGCTCTGAATGGAGACAGGGTGTGTAATTGTGGTCAGTGTGAACCTTCTGCACAGTTTAAAACCCTTGTTTTTTCCTTTCACACGAGGAATGATATTTTATCTCTCTGAAAATAAGAAAATGATTTATTCTATTTGTTGAAGTATATCCAAATACAATATCATTGTTGTGGATTTCGGTTGAGGAACCGCACAAATAATTAACATCAAAACAGATATTGAGATAGAAAAGTAGGTTATATTGAGCGTAATATACAAACTTGAACGCGAGTTAGTACATTCAGGAAAACTATTAGTAAGAAATAAATATATGCAAGTCTTGAAGTGAAGTCGTTGGAAATAGTATATTTGGTTATCATCACAGTTGTGGTACTATAGATATCAGCATAGACTCGAAGCAAAGCTAAATTAATCAACTCAGAGCAGGCGACACTCATAACTATTTGATAACACAATTTACGAAAACACCTCAGGCACATAGGGCGCTATAGATAGTGCGGCGTTAGCAGGAGTAGAAAGATGACCTGAGTGGGAAAGATAACCTGACGGATTTACACGCCCTTCAGGTTGGTTTGAGTTCCGTTTTCCAACACTCTAAGGCTCAGTCTGTGTTGCTGTTTACCAATAGCTTCGCCAAAGATATATTGCGTGTAAGTGAATGTATTCTGACCCGGATCTCCGATTTCTCATCCTGAATTGCTTTTAATTGCATTATCTGAGCTGAGTAAGTCCTAAAGGGAAAAGATTTCACTGCTTTAGGCTTCGATATGAGGTACTCCATCACATCAGTTTACGGTCATATAGCATTGAATACACAGGTTCTCGTACGATTACCGAAGTTAAGCAACGTTGAGCCTGGTCAGTACTAGATGGGTGACCGCTTTGGAATACCAGATGCTGTAAACCTTTATTGACGGATGTGCGTTGTGGTGCAGTGGATGTCGGCTCGGAAAGAGAAATCGATTTCGAATTCCAGTTGAATGCCCTGCATTCATTTACGCGCTAGTACCCTTGGAAAAGGTGTTAGTTAATCCCTCCTCTCCCTCCAGTTATGGGTTGAATAACAGAGTAGGACTTGGGAACCTGCCCTTAAATAAATTCCAATGAAACTTTCTCCGTCGGGGAGGAAGCTGGCTCTACCCACGCAGGGTGCACGCGGCTTGGACACTCCATCACATGAAAAGTTGCCGATTTATCAAGAAGATCTTATGCTTGTAGTATCAACCCGAGTCATGTACCAAATAAGTAGCAACATGCCATAAAAATCTGGATGTATTTTGTAATCATTTCATCCCAAGTGTTTAAAGCCACTAAGACACAAGAAGTTACCGTGAAGAAAGGACAATAAAAAGATCAGGATTAAAAAAGATTAAAGTTTACGATTTCAATTGTATTGAAATTTTTGTTGATTGCAATTGACAGAAAAATTATGAAGTTAAAACAGATTTTCACAGGCGGGAATTGCGATTAAAGAAACAATTAGAATAGAACTTACGAGTACATCAATGTCTCAACACTTCAAAATGAGCGGGAAAAGAAGCGAAATTTGAATACGCCAATCTATCCTTATCCTGACAGTTGATAAAATCATCTTTGATGATTTTAATGCAAAAGGAGGGCGATATACACAGACTCCTGGAAAAAGATTTTAGAAGCATTTTCAGAAAGTGCAATGACAATTCTCATCTTTTCTCTGAATTCTGGGCAACAATGTCTCATAATTTTTACTAAGCGAAAAATAAAAAAATTCGTAGATTTAATACCAGTCCAATTCATTTAAATTTCATTATTTGTTTTATTTTAGTTTCTCCACCTATACTGATGGTAAATATCTGGGCCGTACTTTTCTTGTATTAACCACTGTTTCATAATCAAATGGAAAAGGCTGTTAACAAACAAGCGTTTGGTTTATCAGGTGTGTTGCTTGATGTATTGCATTTAACCATTGTTCTTTCTCATTCTGATCTCGGGGAAGACAGCAAACACTAACCGTATTTTGTTAATCATAGTTAAAATTACAATATTTAACTCAGTATACAGTATTAACTTAAAATATTATTTTAAAATTACAAAACGAAGCTACTGTCAATTAACCATCATCGACAATCTCACCTACCTCCCATTAGCATGGACCAGGCTTGCCTCCCAGAGAGTAAAACATTACGCCTCCTTGGTCTCACACTATCAGCGGACCTCAAATAGAATGACTATATCGAATCCATTGCTAAATCCGCTGCTATGAAAGTCGGTTCTCTGTGTAGGGCCCGGAAGTTTTTTCCGTCTAAATCTATCCTGCACATTTATAAATCTACCATCCGCCCGTGCATTGAATACTGCTGCCATATCTGGTCGGGTGCCCCTGCTGTTCTCCTCGGGCTTCTCGATAAGGTTCAGAGGAGGGTCTGTAATGTGATAGATACCGACTTGGCAGACCTCCTGCAGTCTCTCTCCCACCGGCGAGACGTGGCTTCCCTGTGTCTCTTCTATAAATACTTTCACGGCTTCTGCTCCGATGAACTTAGATCACTGGTGCCCCCTAAATACGAATTTGAACGAGATACTAGATTAGCAACTAGATCCCACCCTTTTACAGTGAAACCGATAAAATGCAGCCGTAACTTCTACTCCAACAGTTTCTTTCCTCGCACTTCCCGACTGTGGAATTCTCTTCCAAACGATTGCTTCCCCGACGGCTACAATCTCCAGGAGTTTAAATGTAAGGTCAATAGACACCTCCTAACACACTAACCTGCTCCCATTCTATCAAACACTCTTCCCATCTGCCCAACCCTCATCCTCGGTATCCTTACTCATCTGTCACCTTCCTCCTGACATTCCCTATGTCTAACCACTCCTTCTCTTTACCTTCCCCTATGTAGCCCCATGCGCAATAGTGGCAGTGGAATGCCTTGCTTGGGGTGAGATGATTAAAAAAACAAAACAAAAAAAAACAATGGTGTTTCTAAAATTGTATAAACCTTATAGTTTTGAGATTGTATGATTGTGGGAATTTCTCATCTTAAGTTACTTTCCGTTGTCTTTAAGTGATTCCGTGTTTCCATATCATTTCTAAATTATTTCACTGACCAGGGTCCGTTTTATGTTGAAGATACATAGTGAACAGCACTAACCTAATTAAAATCTTATTTTATGGGGTAGAGGTTAAGAACTGTTCACCTCTTACACCATAAAATACGATTATCTAAACAAAATTATTTTATTATTTTTTAGTATATTTTAAAAAATATTAAACTGTTTAATATTTTGTTTTTTTATTTTTACAAGAATGCTAGAAAAATTCAACATATATTTATTCTAAATGCCCATGTCTAAATAAGTATTTTTCATATCAATGTTGGTCATGAAGCAGAATTTCATAGAAAAATATATACACACATACATACATATAAGCATACATATACACATACATACATATATACACAAACATATATATATATATATATATATATATATATATATATATATATATTGTTCAAATATTTTCAATTGCGCATATGTCTGTATTTTCATTTTTGAAAATTATCAGTGCAAAAAATTTATATCCATTTTTTTTTTCTCACAAGGACAATATCAGCATACTTCAAATGTTATGAAGATAACACAAATTATTCCTTAAAAATGAATTTTATAATCAAAAGAGTTGCTATTATGAAAAATAATAGCATCAATAAAAGATCATAAACTTTCTGTGAGAAAGTTTTCAATGACATTTTTGCGAATATCGCTGTTTACAATAACCGAAAAATGTGAAAAACACAAAGACAATATTGACAAAACAATGTCTTTTCCCTTATAGTTTTGTTGTATATTTCTAACATTTGTAAAGCATTAGATTTATTGAATTTAGTTTTGACATTAATTTTGAGATAAATTCTTTAGTGAAAAGCGATACTTTTGTTTTCAACGTCTTCTATTTTATTTACGAGTGACAAAACATTCAGCATATTTAAACAAAATAAGACTACTTCTGTGTTATGTCAAAACAAAATATAAATAATTGATAAAAATTAATTTATTCAATGTTGAAGAACAATATCACAGAAAATATTTAATTTATATAAACTTTTTTATTTTTATGCGATGAAATTATTGAAGACAATTTAATAATTGATTTCTTAGGCATTAATTTCTCATGGTATCTAAATTTGTTAATATTAACTATGTTAAATTTTAAGTATACAACATTATTTATTTTTTATGTTTGCTGTTAGTTGTGTATATATATATGAATATATATACTTGGGTGCATATGTTTTTCTAAGTATAAATGTATGTATGTAGGTTTGCCTGTGGGTTTATACAATAATATGCATATTTATATATTGTTTTACATGCAAGTATGTATTTTCATCTTCGTATATGTATACATATATATATGTGTGTGTGTTTGTGTGTGTATTTATATATATATATATATATATATATATATATATATATATATATATATATATATTAATGCAGGTTTCATTGAATAATATAGACAAGTTCTGTCTATTAATTTTGTGTAGGATCCGTTCATACCGTCTAATATACTTGATAGTGATATCGTTGAAAGACAACAAAAAATCACAGTAATTGTTGATTTTTTTATCGGGTCTAAGCTTTCGGCTCACATAAGACATTATCAAAGAGTAAATATTAACACACAGTAAACATAGAACATTAAGGTATTAACAATAAAGAGAATTAAATTGAAAATTCATCCCTACCGTGGCGGATGGCCGAAGACAGTGACAAAATAGTGGCGTTGTGGTCCCTGATCTGATTACAGGCATTTGAGTACGTTATTGGAAATATCAAAATTGATTGTATTCAAACCAGGTTTAAATTGTTTAATGTAGATTGCTTTTTTAGTTTCTGTTTATTATTTTCTTGTTTGAGTATGTACGTGTTATCAACGAGCGTTTTTCTCAGAAGTATATATATATATATATATATATATATATATATATATATATATATATATATATATATATATATACTGTTAAATATAACAGACAATGAATGTATAATATGTTTAATCGTGAGCCGTTCTAAACATCGTATTTTGGATTTAATTTCAGGTGAAATAGTCCATTTTCCCTTCTTTCTTTTTTTTTTCTTTTAAACAAAACAACAAAAAAAGTAAATAAATGTTCCTAAAATGTTTCTTTCTGTTTTTCTCAAAAAAATTTTTTCATCATCATCCTTTTTTTCTTCTTTCAAACAAAACAACAAAAAACGTAATTAAAGGTCTCTAAAATGTTTCTGTTTTTCTCAAAAAAAAAATTTTTTTTTTACCATAATCCTTTTTTTTTTCTTCCAAAACATATTTTTGTCGTTGTTGTACACACTCACTTAGTTTTTCTCTCTGTCACTTTTTTTTCACAAATAATGCTTTTTTCTTTTTTTTAATTTATTAAAACATATTATTCTTTTACCCACTTTTTTTTCAAACAGTCCTTTTTTTTCATTCTTCTCTTTTTCTTTCACACCGTTTGCGTTGTTTCTATCTCTCTTTTTCTTTTACTTTCTTTTCAAAATTCATACTTTTTTTTCTCAAAAATACTCACACATTTTTTTTAATCAATTCACTTTTTTTTTTACACGCACTGTTGTTTCTTGCTCTTTCCCGTCCTATTATTTTTTCCATTTTTTTTGTACATACCTTTTTCTCATTATCATATTCCATCTTCCTTTTTTTTTCTTTTAACCAAAACAACAACAAAAAAGTAAATAAATGTTCCTAAAATGTTTCTTTCTGTTTTTCTCAAAAATATTTTTTCATCATCATCCCTTTTTCTTTTTAAACAGTCCTTTTTCATTCTTCTCCTTGTTTTGTTTTTAAGTACTCATTCAGACCGTTTAAGTTGTCTCTATTTCTCTTTTTCTTTCTTTTTTTGACCAGACAAAAAGGGAGTAAATAATTCTGCTTACCTTACGGTGCTTGTTGATAACGGGTTCCCTTTCCTTTGTTTCTTGATTTTTTTTCACACCGTTCGCGTTGTTTTTATCTCTCTTTTTCTTTTCCTTTTTTTGTTTCAAAATTTATACCTTTTTCTCTCAAAGTACTCACACATTTTTTTTTCTTAATCAATTCATTGTCCTCTTTTTTTCTTTTCTTTTTTTTCTTTGTATTTTTTTGTTGTTTTTTTTTTTTTTTTTTGCCGTTAGTGGCAACCGTTCTTCTGCCTGCGAGAATTTTGGCCTGACGAAAAGGGAGTAAATAATTCTGCTTACCTTGCGGTGCTTGTTGAAAACGGGTTCCCTTTCCTTTCTTTGTTTCTTTTTTTTTTTCTTTTTCTTCCCCTGAAGCTTACACCAAGCAATCAGAATTTGGCTGTGAGAATAGTTCTTTCTTCGATTTCCTTTTCTTTTTTCTTACGGTACTTGTTGATAACGGGTTCCCTTTCCTCCCCTTGTTTCTTTTTCTTTTCTTTTCTTTTTTCTTCTTTTGAAGCTTATACCAAGCAATTAGAATTTGATTGTTAGTGTTGTTCTTTCTTCGATTCCCTTTTCTCTCTCCGTTCGTCCCGTCTCGTCCAGTCGCGTCGGTTCGTCGAAATCCAAATTAGCATCCAGTGGCACTTCCGTGGGTTCCAAATCCTGGTCACGGCACCAATTGTACCACCCCAACGTCCGTCCCGAACAATTTTCTCCGGCGGCCGTTCTCCACGCTGTGATGTTGCCGGGAGATTGTTGAAAATGTCGGCCGGACAGCTGGGGGTACAAGATTGACTATAAGGAACGAACTTCCACAATTTGGATGAGTTGAAAAGGATGCTTTATTCGTTTAGAGTTAGCCTTGTCGGTTGGGGCAGGCGAATGTGACACACAGCTCTAACTCTAATTAATGGAGATCAACAAACCCAAACTGAACGAAACAAGACGAACGGAGATCCTTACTCGGTTTTCTGATTTGTTGTTCCGAGTCGATATCCACTGCACCACAACGCACATTCTCTTAAACTAATATTCATATTAAGCAGCGCATTAAGTGATATCCTACTTCGAGTGGCTCATAATTCTTTTTTTTATGTACCTAGATCCCTCTGTTATCCTCTTCCGGATTGTCAATCGTTCATGGGAGTCTCTGCTCATGTATTCTGAAACCAGAGTCAGGCTATGACAAAAAAAATCCCATCGACATACAAATTTTGACTCTATATGAAATCGACTGTTAGTTCTAAATTACTACTAACCTAGTTTTACGAAGAAAAATTTTACAGGGTATTTTTACGGAGTATTTATCTTCCTTTTTTTCTTTGTGTGTGCGCGCACAGGTTATACCCTAAAATTAACTAATCAGCACATTTACTTAATACAAAGAACCAAATATTTTTCTTTCAAAAAGAAATTGTTTCTATCATTAAATCACTCTGGAAATCTCCCGGTTCACTCTCCTCCCGGTTCTTTTTAACACACGCAAGATTTTATCCCTTGTTCCTTCTTTAGTATTGCGCTTCTGGTTCCCTCTAAAAATCTTTATTCTCTTTTAGTCTCTGTAACTGCACGCATCAGAGTGGCATCATTGCCTTGTTTTATTTAAAGAAATCTATTAATAAAAATGCAAATTTTACTCTAACAATAAGTTTATGAAATAATGAAAATAAGTTTAACGAATAGGGAAAGAAAAATCTAAAAATTACTGCTGCTACATATTTTTGGAAATGCATCATGTTTCTAATAAAACAATAAATAAATATGAGGTAGTTCTAATGTTAACCTGGTTGTATGAGGTTTCTGTTTTCAGGAAGCAGCTGTAAAGAAGATAGTATCATCCTCACTCTTACTCATCCACAGCTGCATCTACTGCTAGGAAGTTTGGGTCACTGTGTCGGGCCAGGAAGTTTTTCTCGTCAGAAGCCATCTTGCACATTTATAAATCTACCATTCGTTCGTGCATTGAATACTGTTGCCATATTTGATCGGGTGCTACTGCTATTCTTCTTGAGGTTCTCTACAAAATCCAGAGGAGTATCTGTAATGTGATTGATCTTGACTTGACAGCCCATCTTAAGTCACTTTCTCACTGACGTGATGTGGTTTCCCTCTGTCTTTTCTACATGTACATTCATGGCAACTGTTCTGACTAGTGTTTTATCCTGGTGCCCCGACCACATATATTTGCCCTTGCTACCAGATTGGCATCAGGGTCCCAACCTTTTACTATGGAAATAGTGTAGGTGTTTCTTCTGCTCCTTAAGTTTCTTTTCTCGCACTTCCCTTTTGTGGAACTCACTTCCGTTTGCTTGCTCCCCTGATAGCTCCAGTTTCCGGGAGTTTGAGTACAACGTCAATTGCCATCTTCTGTCTACTTGAATCCCGTCAATCTTTTATCTTTTCTTCAACATGCCCTGTATTTTTTTATTCTCTCACTGTAGCCACCCGTGCACCTATGGCATTCCTACCTTGCTTGGAGTGAAAAGACTATGAAAATAATGAGGTGCCCTGTAGTTCCAATGAGTCGCCGACATGTGAAAATCCTCAGTAGAAGAAAAATAAATAAATGATTAGTCAGTCAGTAAAATGTCATCCTTCGAATATTTCCAGTGAAAGGTTTTGCTTCTGGATAAACCTGTTAAGAATGAGCGAGCAAGAAAAATAACTGAAAGTGATTCTTTCACTCCTGATCGATATTTTTTTTAATCATCTCACCCCAAGCAAGGCATTCCACTGCCACTATTGCGCATGGGGCTACATAGGGGAAGGTAAAGAGAAGGAGTGGTTAGACATAGGGAATGTCAGGAGGAAGGTGACAGATGAGTAAGGATACCGAGGATGAGGGTTGGGCAGATGGGAAGAGTGTTTGATAGAATGGGTGCAGGTTAGTTTGTTAGGAGATGTCTATTGACCTTACATTTAAACTCCTGGAGATTGTAGCCGTCGGGAAAGCAATCGTTTGGAAGAGAATTCCACAGTCGTGAAGTGCGAGGAAAGAAACTGTTGGAGTAGAAGTTACGGCTGCATTTTATCGGTTTCACTGTAAAAGGGTGGGATCTAATTGCTAATCTAGTATCTCGTTCAAATTCGTATTTAGGAGGCACTAGTGATCTAAGTTCATCGGAGCAGAAGCCGTGAAAGTATTTATAGAAGAGACACAGGGAAGCCACGCCGCGCCGGTGGGAGAGAGACTGCAGGCGGTCTGCCAAGTCGGTATCTATCACATTACAGACCCTCCTCTGAACCTTATCGAGAAGCCCGAGGAGAATAGCAGGGGTACCCGACCAGATATGGCAGCAGTATTCAATGCACGGGCGGATGGTAGATTTGTAAATGTGCAGGATAGTTTTAGACGGAAAAAAATTCCGGGCCCTACACAGAGAACCGACTTTCATAGCAGCAGATTTAGCAATGGATTCGATATAGTCATTCCATTTGAGGTCCGCTGAAAGTGTGAGACCAAGGAGGCGTAGTGTTTTAGTCTCTGGGAGGCAAGCCTGGTCCATGCTAATGGGAGGTAGGTGAGATTGTCGATGATGGTTAATTGAGAGTAGCTTCGTTTTAGAAGCATTAAAATTTACTAGCCATTTCTTACCCCAGTCCAATATGGATTGGAGGTCTTTTTCAATCTCGGCTGCGAGGTTAGCTTTGACGCCTACACCAGATTTTTGTAGGAGGCGAGAGTAAACTGTGGTGTCATCGGCGTACAAACCTATTTGGGCTCTTATTGAATCAGGGAGATCATTAATGTAAATATTAACGATCTGCCCGATGTAATAAGACCACAAGTAGGCATATACGCTGACAACACTACGGTTTACTTTCGGCTCGATTAAAAATCTGCCGAGACTGACAAAGCAAACCTCGATCTTGAAAAGGATCTCCAATCCGTGGTGGAATGGGGTAAAAAATAGCTCGTGAAATTTAATGCTTCCAAAACAAAGTTGCTATCTATTAACCATCACAGAAATCGCTCTTACCCACCATTAGTACGGATCAGTCTAGTTTCCCTGAAAGTAAAACACTGCACCTCCTCGGGTCAACTCTCACAACAGACCTCAAGTGAAATGACTATATAGAATGCATAGCTAAATCCGCTACTAAGAAGATCGGTTCACTGTGCAGGGCCAGGAATTTTTTCCCGTCTGAAACAATCCTGCACATATATAAATCTACCATCCACCTGTGCATTGAATACTGCTTCTCTGGTCAAGTTCCCCTGTTGTCCACCTAATGGTCCTTGACAAAATACAACGGAGAATGTATAATATGATCGATCCCGACTTGGCAGCTCAGATACAGTCATTTTGTCACTGGCGCAATGTGGCTTCCCTGCGTCTCTTCTACAAATAGTTTCACAGCATCTGCTCTGATGAACTTAGTTCACTGGTGCACCCTATAGATGATTTTACTCAAGCAACAAGATTAGCAACTATGCCCCACCGTTTTACTGTGAAACCATTAAAATCGAAATGCAAATTCTACTATATCAGCTTCTTTTCTCGCACTTCCCGCCTATGGAATTCCCTTTCGTTTACTTGCTTCCCCGATATCTCCAACAATGTAAATGTAAAGTCAATGATCATCTCTTATCTTACTAACTTTCGTTCTCTCTCTCATGCTCCTTTCTCCGTTCACTTAACTTTTATCAGTATTCTCATCTTTCTCTTATCCACTTCCTGACACCGCCTATAACCTGTCACTCTTTCTTTTAACTTTCCTTCTATGTAACCCCCTGAACAACAGTGGCAGTAAAATGCCTTGCTTTGGCGATACGATTATTAAAAAAAAAGAAAAAATTTCCTCTCTCTCCTTTACTGACAATAAGTAGAGAATCTCTGTTTAGGGCACTGACATCCATTACTACAGACGACATGCGTTGCGTTGTTTAAGACTTTCTCCTTCTGAAAAGCCATCTAAATTGAATCAACACATATTTATTATGTTGGTCCCAAGATGGCCGTAGAAACGAACGTTACGACGCAACTGGTTCGGTTAATTTCCAAACAACGGTCACCAAACAACCTTTCGACGATCACCAGTCACACAAACATAGGATGGATAGCCACATACCCAAACTCATACGTTGCAACATCAGATTAGAAATACTCTTCATAAATCATGGAAATTCATTATAAAAACTCACAAATCTTAATTTATTATTTGTTTGAGTTTCATTATTAATCATTATTAGATAAACAATAAAGTTGATTCTGTTTGAAAGATTTATTCGGTGTCATTTTTTCATATTTACTCTCCTAGATTTCATCACTGATTTGCTTGGTTTCGTCAAACATCAAGAACATTTTTATATTACTCGACTAAAATATTAAAGACAAATTTTTTCTTGGTACCACGTTTACATGAATTTAAACGTGCTACTAAATTGGAAAATAGGTCCCACTGTTTTACTGTTGCAGCAACTAGATACAACCGCCACTTCTACTTTAACATTTTAATTTTTTGCACTTCACACTTGTGAAATTTCCTACCGATCTCTTGTTCCCTGATGACTAAAATTTCAAAAAATTTAAATAAAAGGTCAATCTTGAATCCTGCTCAATCTTTTGTTTTGCCTAATCCTCAATCCACCCTATTCTTGTCTTTCTTTTTTTTATTATTTTTCTTTCACTTTTACCGCCAGTTACACCCTGTGTCCTAGTGGCATCATGGCCCTGCTTCTGGAGAAATATTTAAATAAAAAGAATTAAAAAACTCTTAAATTTTAAAATTACTTTGGGAGTCTCAAAATAAATTTGAATAGTAAATTTCAAAATATCATTCCTTTCGCCTCTTTCATATTTAAATGGGGAATTACGGAAGCTAACAGCAAAAATCTAAACTTATTTATAAATGGAACTTTGTCCGTGTTTGTGTCCGTTGCCTATAGACTGCGAAACGGTTGAACCGATTTTGAAAATTGACACAGTTGTACTTAGTTGTTCTTAGCTAGGTTTTGTGTAGAGGTACCTCAGATAAATATTGAAAATCGATAATCGAAAAAATCAGGTTATAGAAGGAGTGATCCGATTTGAATCAGATTTGCTACACACATAGACAAAGACATAAGAAACGATATTCAGGGGTTTCATGGTTGCAGTTCTTACAATAGCGCAGAAAATCGATAATATATATATATATATATATATATATATATATATATATATATATAAGGCAAGATGTTTGTGTGTGTGTCTGTTTAGCTGCCTGTATGTTTGTATGTCTAATCGGGTTATAGAAGGAGTGGTCCGAAACAATTTTTTCTTATATTAGAACTGTTATTCAATCAGTTAAGTGCCATACGTGATACACGCCTGGGCGATCATGTCTCGAAAGAGACATGACTGAATGGGCAGAAGATTATCCCGCAGTAGGTTGCCATTGCTTTCTGCGGCAGACTGGTTGCCAACCAAGGCAATCCGTCAACCCAATCCGTCCTGTTATTTAACCCATAAGTGGAAGGAATAGACGGATTAATACATTTCCCATGGGTATTTGCGCGTAAGTGAATGCAATGAATTCAGCTGGATTTCGAACTCGGCTCCCCGATTTGTCGTTCCGAGCTGATATCCAATGCACCACAACCACAACGAACTGTTATTAGAAAGACGAAATCTTACAAGCCTGTAACGACAAATTTTCTGACGAACTTTATTTTTGACCACTATTTCAAACCACTACAGCTAAGACCCACTATACCACGCACACTGATACGAATCACACCTGTCGTTTCGTATTCCTTTTAGCAAGAAGAAAGTTCTATTCAGGCAGCCATTTCCCAAGAACATCTGTATTGTAAAACAGTCACCAGAGTGGATGCATCCCCAAGCAAAGTTATCTTCAATTCTAAAGTTAATTATTATCATTTCCACATATCTTCATAAATTGTTTTTTTATCTCCTCTTGCCCTCGAACAACGACATCATTCAATAAAAAATTCCATCTTGAACGTGTCTTTAGCTTTGTATTGGGTGAAACGTTAGTAAGCAAAAGAGAAATAGCATTCTCATATTGTAGCACAGATATCAAATCAAACACCTTAAACTGGGGATTTCTGACATTCTACCCCCAAAAGTATATACGTACAATTTGTAGTTCTTCTGAGCATTCAGCTCGAAAGTTAAATACTTTGGATTCATTATTATATAAATATATATAATAAAACGATAGTTTTAAAGAATTTTGGTGCTCTGTATTGCTCAGTATCAGGGACAAAGCATGTGTAGATTTTAATATAATAGCATAAATATGAAAAATAAAAATGAGTACGGATAGTGAGGTCAATACTGAGTAGCAACAGGTGTAAAAACTGCCTTCAAGAATGAAACAGACTATCAGTGTTGACCTCAGTGTCTACTTCTGCATATATATATATATTTTAATCGTATCACCCCAAGCAAAGCAGTAATGCCACTGATGTGCAGGGGGCTACATAGAGTAAAAAGATTAATTAGAAGAGAGTGAAGAGGAAGACGAACAAGAGAAGGATGAGAATACAGGTGTGATGACAGTATATATTTTCCTTCCTCTCCACCATTGCGGTGGAGAGGAAGGAAAATATATAAGTCGGTACCTATCAAATTACTGATTCTCCTTTGGAGCCTGTCGAGAACACTGAGATAAACAGCAGGTGCGCCTGAACATATATGGCAGCAGTATTCCATGCACGATATGTGTGTGTGTGTGTATATGTGAGTGTGCGTACGTGTGTGTGTGTATGTAAATGAATTACTAATTAGACCCGTAAATGGTTAGTTAAAAAGGTTCTTAATACACAGTTTAATGACTTGAACGGGCAAAGCCAAAAATATATTTAAAATTTCCTACTAACCTGCTAGCTCTGTTTCATGCATGTAGGTTTCCCAAGTTGTGAGTGCAAGCCGTACCTCTTAACGCGTATTCTTCCGTTGATTTATGCACACGACCGCCGAAATTATTGCCGAGGGAGGTTTTCGAGCAAGAATGAGGTCAATCGGTCGTAAATGTGAGAAACATTAGACTTTGAAAAACAGTAGCTACTCTGGCATCGACGCATCGTTCATTCAACAAAGAATTAGAACACTCTCAGCTACTGAACGTGTATAATGATAATATCCACGGTAAAAAAGTCTGCCTCCTTCTACCGAGCGCCCATAGCCCAGCGGTAGAATCGCCGACTGAAGCCATTTCGGTCGGGTTTCAATCCTGGGTAAAAAGCAATCAGCTGTCTAACCGTACTGATGAGCTGTGATACAGCGAAGCAGACGTCTGCGGATAACTATTTACGCTCTCACACCCTGATTGAGCACTCTGTAAGAATGGTAGACTTTGAAAAGTAGTAGATACTCTCGCATCTAGAAATCATTCATTCAGCAATGAACTTAAAATAATACTTTTAAATGTTGTTTTAAAGAAAAATTTTAAATGTATCTAAAAATTATTGAAATATTTAACCTTAGCCTATATGTATTACAGTTATTACAGTTAGGTTTACGTTTAAAAATATTAAAAAAAAACTCTATCGCTATCTACATCACGTGATGTAAACATGTCGCGACAGACGCTTCTCACGACGAACGCTTCTAGTTTAAATTTTAAAATCATTTGTTTCTGATGAAAGGCCGAGTCCGGTCTGAAATATCAAATATATATATATAATAATAGAAATAAATAAATACTGTCAAAAAAATGCATTTTAAACTTGCAACTTTTTAGTAGTTTTTCCTATATATATATATCGCTCATTCAGTAAAATGAATTGGATCACTCTAGCTATTGGGCGCGTAATATGATATGCGCTAAAAAGAGTGCCTTCTTAATTTTCACATCACCCTTCTTGGATTACCTCAAAAAATCCTGTAATGGAAAAGTTTGTTTTTTCTTTAACAAACTGTCTCGATGAATCAGAAATTTCGATGTAGAGAAATATTTTTTTTTCTGCTGGGTAAGTGGTGGTGTCAGTGTTCAAGGCAGCATTGATAAATCACAAAACTCCCTTGTGTTTTTGTAGTTCGGAGAAGGTTGTTGTTGTTTCCTCTATGGCCATTTAGTTCGCTACAAAAAGCAGGTTGAATTATGTTCAGCTGAAAGAAGAACATTCGTCATTACATGGAGATGTGTCTGAATTTCTGCAAAGAAGCGACGCATTGGCTGACTGCTTAAGCAGACGACTTCACTTATAAAGAAAGGCGGGAAAAATTAGTTCTTTCAAACAGCAGCTGCATTTTGTTTTGTTTTTTTAACCTTAGTTTCCTTTATTTATTTATTTATTTTATTTTATTTTTATGAATATGGACGTGTTTGTGTCTTTTGGGTTTTTTATCTTTTTTTCTTTCGCTTATCTATCTTTTTCTTTCTAGGTTTTAAGTGTGTGTTTTTTTTTTGTTTTTTTTTATAATCATATCGCCCCAAGCAAGGCATTTAATGCCACCGGTGTGCAGGGGGTGACATAGGGGGAAAGTTATAAGAAAGAGTGACAGGTTACCGGTTGTGTCAGGAAGAAGGTAAGAGAAGGATGAGATTGCTGATGAGAGTGGAGTGGACGGAGAAAGAAGCGGAGAGAGAATGCAGGTTAGTGAGATAGGAGATGACTATTGACTTTCCATTTAAATTCTTATAATCATATCGCCCCAAGCAAGGCATTTTACTGCCACTGTTGTGCATGGGATTACATAGGAGGAAATTTATAAAAAAGAGTTACAGGTTATAGGGGGTGTCAGGAGGTGGGTAAGAGAAGGATGAGAATACTGATGAGAATGGAGTGGACGGAGAAAGGATCATGAGAGAAAGATAGATGATGTAGGTTAGTGAGATAGGAGATGACTATTGACATTACATTTAAATTCTTGGAGATTGTAGCGGTCGGGAACGGAAGTAAGCGGAAGGGAATTCCATAGGCGGGAAGTCCGAGTAAAGAGGCTGATAAAGTAAAACTGCGTCTACATTTTATTGGTTTCTCAGTGAAAAGGATGGGACCTAGTTGCTAATCTTGTGGCTCGAGTAAATTCACATATAGGGGGCACCAGGGAGCTAAGTTCATCGGTGCAGAAGCCGTGGAAGTATTTGTAGAAGAGACACAGAGAAGACACACTACGTCGGTGATAAACCGACTGTATGTTTTAGTCTTGTTTTTTTCTGAAGAAAGATTTTCATTGTTTCAATTTTTTAAAAATTTTCTCTTTTTCTTTGTTGTTTCTGAACAGAACGTTGATTGGTAAAGATTTCTTTTGCTCTAACATTGCGCAGTTTGAATATAAACGATTACTATTTTTCTCCATATATTTTTAAATTTCTGATTTCACTTGTTTGTACACAACATCCATTCTATATATACTTTGGGCTTTTTAATATTGTCTGTTGGTCTTTATATACAAACGAAATTTGGTTTTTGCTTACATTTCTAGAATGAATAATTATGGTTAACTAGCAGTATAGCCTGGCGTTGCTCGGGTGTAATGAAAGCTTTAAAACTAATCCATGGTCCTGGAGCTCAGACTCATAGGATGTTGGCACGAAAGACTAAAAAGCAATAATTGTTTCCAGTTAAAGTGAAACCGTAGACTGAAAGAAAAATAAATGGATGTAAATCAAATTTTCATTTCCTGGTATCGATATCAAATAAGTTTTTATCGTCGTAAACTGGATTTTGAAGGCTAAATAAGTCCTCTGAGTAAATGGTACCATGGCTGAGAATAAGAACTACAATTATACCTACTTAGATCTAAACCCGAATCAAAAACTAAAATAAAAGGGCTGAAAAAATACAGACATACAGGCAGCTAAACAGACACACACACAAACATCTTGACTTTATATATATATATATATATATATATATATATATATATTATTGATTTTCTGCACTCTTGTAAGAACTGCAACCTTGAAACCTCTGAATATCGTTTCTTATGTTTTTGTCTATGTGTGTATTAAATTTGATTCAAATCGGACCACTCCTTCTATAACCTGATTTTTTTGATTATTGATTTTCAATATTCATCGGGGGTACCTCGACACAAAACCTAGTAAGAACACTCGCAGACGTTTATAGTACAACTGTGTAAATTTTCAAGTAAATCGGTTCAGCCGTTTTGAAGTCTATAGGTAACAGACACATACAAAATAAGTTTCGATAGATTTCATTAATTATATTCAGACTGTTGTCTTCATTTTTTTGTTGTTATTATCACAGTGTTTAAACATCCAATTACTCAGTCACAACATTCATAAACCGACACTAAAATCTAATTCGCATGCGTCCGTGGGAATTCGGAGTGCAAAATCCCGTCTGTTTCTTCTAGCTTATGGCGCTTGGCTTCTTTCACAGACGCTTCTCGTTTATATTGCTGCCGCTGTTCAGTACTTGCTGTGAATTCTTTTCATTTATTAACGACGCCAATCTTGTATTTCTTTCTATGCTAGGCTCGCTGCTTAGTACTTCACAATTCCACGGTGGTTGGTTTACGAGATCAACAAATACCTGAAAATGGCCAGAATGTACAACAGTCGAAATGTGATAATTGCAACAAAGATGAGGTCAATTCATTGGTTTTACAGTAAAAATACAATTGAATACAATTGATTGTAAATCTGATGGTTCAGAATTCGATTGTTAATGAACTGAACTGACAATTGGAAAACTAATTACATATATATATATTTTTTTACACTTTACATTCCCCTACTCTACTCCTCTAATAAACCAAAAGAATAAAGTCTAGTCATGAGGCCATAAAATACACCCCACCCCATCATCTAATGTTAAATCTGTCTACAAAATTCCTGACACTTTCATTAACCAACTATATTGTCTACCCACCCAGCTTTCTTCAAAATTCTAACGGACAATTTCCAAGACTTATTCCCTTATCTCTAACCCCCACCAACATCCCACACACAACTGACCAAATATAAGAAAAGAGGCTTTCCATTCCTATGAGAGACATTGTAATTTCACTGTCGAAACAAAATGTACAGTTTGTAGTGGATATAAAAAAAAGTCGTACATGTTCTAAAATATAATTTATGATAAATATTCACAACTCTATATTATATATCGAGCATTTTAAATTTATATTTGCATGGTGTAAATTTTTATTCGTTCCTTATTCACTAGGATATATATATATATATATATATATATGTGTGTGTGTGTGTGTGTGTGTGTGTGTGTGTATGTGTGTGTGTGTGTGTGTGTGTGTAAATTAAGAAAATAAAATATATATAAAATTAAAATTAAAAAGTAAAAGAAACATAAAAATACGATAAATTATAAGGAATAAAATTTTAAATTTAAAATAAAATAAAAGATAAAAATATGAAAATATAAAAACATTTTATACTAAAAATTCATACAGACGTAAGCATATATCAATACATATATACACATCCACATACAATACCATACATACTTTTTTTTAATCGTTTTACTGCAAGAAACGCAGTACTGCCACTGGTGTGCATGGGGCTACTTAAGTTGAGAACGATCTTATAATTTTGTTTAAGGACATAAATTATATAGAAATATTGAGATCATAAATAATATAAAAAATTGTGATAAAAAATTGGTATTATATAAAATATTTGAAAAAATAATTTATAAAAAATTTTTTAATGAAACCTGTTTCAAGGGAAATTGCTGCCAAATATATATATATATTAATTTATTAGTCGATACTCGCATTTGAGTAGATATTCTGTTTTTAATTAAACAGTATATATATATATATATATATATATATATATATATATATATATATTGTGTGTATTTTAGCAGCATTTTTTCATTAATGCAGGTTTCATTGAATAATATAGACAAGTTTTGTCTATTAATTTTGTGTAGGATCCGTTAAATAGTGGTGTTGTGGTCCCTGGTCTGATTACAGACATTTGAGTACGTTGTTGGAAATATCGAAATTGATTGTATTCAAACCAGGTTTAAATTGTTTAATGTAGAGTGCTTCGAGGATTTTTAGTTTCTGCTTATTATTTTCTTGTTTGAGTATGTACGTATATATATATATATACACACACTGTTTAATTAAAAACAGAATATATATATACCAGCCTGATTATTAATGTGAAATTATTCAGAAAAATGTGTGTCATTCGACAGAATTCGAACCTGCAACCCCTAACAACATGTAGAAAACCTTAGACCACAGGACCACGATTGAATTCCAAAAATGATACGCCTTAAATCAATCTTTTCAGAAACGAAATTTTCTATTTCACGTAAATAAGCATCTCTTTTCTCATATATATTGTAATGTAATCAAACATAAACAGACAATATTGCAAAATGTTTAGAAGATTAACGAAACTGAATTAACAACCGATATATTTAATTTATTTGTTTCAACATTATTTTTAATTGATATTTGTATTTCAATAGATATTCTGTTTTTAATTAAATATAACGAGGCCGGTAGAAATATATATATATATATATGAATATACTTTTTAATTAAGAACAGAATATCTCCTCAAATACAAAAATTGATTAAAAACAATATTCAAAAAATAAATTCAATATGTCGGTTGTTAATATATATATATATATATATATATATATATATATATATATATATATATATATATATAAGACAAAAAGATTTACCGGTTTTGATCTTTACTTGCTCTTTACTCCTTTTTTAAGGTTTGGTATAAGGTGTGTTGTGGTGCAGTGGATATCAGCTCGGAACAAGAAATCGGGGAGCCGAGTTCGAATTCCAGATAATTTCTTTCATTCACTTACGCGCAAATACCCTTGTGAAAGGTATTAGTTCATTTCTTCCTTTCATTTATAGATGAAATAACAGGACAGATTGGCAACCTACGGCAGGATAACCGTCTGCCCATCAAAACATCTACTGGGTATAAAGTGGGGTATCGGCTTTTTGTTGTTATGAAATAATAAACTGATCCACCACTAATTATACTTAATATAATAATGTAATATAATCTATCTCTTCTTCCAATCGCTATGAAACAAATAACAACACATATTGGGTTCTCTAGCCTTGGTTGGCAACGAGTGTACTACCTAATGTAGGATAATCTTCTGCCTAGTCAGTCATGTCTCGAAAGAGACATGATCGCCCAAAGCATGTACCACGTATGGCAATTAACTGACTGACTGAGTATAATAGTTGCAATCATGATTAAGGCTTCTACTGGTCATAAAGTGGGGGATCGTTTTACTATTGTTATGAAGTGGTAAACTGATCTTCCAATAATTACTACGTAAAAATATAATACATATCTTCCTCTAGCTATGAGTCAAATAACAGGACAGATTGGGTTCTATAGCTTTGGCTGGCAACCAATCCACCACAGAAAGCAATGGCAACCTACTGCGAGATAATTTTCTGCTCAGTCAGTCATGTCTCTTTCCAGCCATGATTGCCCGAGCGTGTGTCGCGTATGGCACCTGACTAACTGATAAGGTGTTAAATTGCGCGATATCACGGATAGCGCGTATTTAAAAATAAAAGTGGATTTTGACTTCAATGTTTTCTTATATATAAGAAAATGAAAATCGTTGTTGGAACCTACAATCAACTTAATAAGAAAATATCTCGAACAAGGACACCAAGAACAAAAGGGTAAACATCTATCGACCCAATAAAGTAATGTGCTCAATGTCAAGATTACCTAGATTTATCAAAAACGCTTAATAACGTAAATTCCAAATGAAAGAATGGCCCTAGTCGTTAACCGACTTTCAAGCACACCCGAACATAAGACGACATGAACGGAAATGAATCAGTAAGCGAGGAACGTTTATAAAACGCAGGTCCGGAAATTGCATACCCTAAAGCATCAACAACAAAAAATAAAATAATATAATTTTTTTAAAAACCCGATGATAACCACACCCTCACAGAGGAGAAAGATAAATTATATATATATATATATATATATATATTAAGGATGGAATATAAAGCTTCAGATAAGCTAAGATCGTAATATACTATTATCAATAGTAAAATCAGTGTTTCATGAAGTACGAATCATCAGCCTGAAATATAAATAGTAGAATTTAGTATTGATAATAATAATGATATAATATATATATATATATATATATATATATACGTGAGTGTGTTTGTATGTGTGTGTACCATACGTGATAGGCTTCAGCGATCATGTCTCGAAACAGACCCTCAGTAGGTTTCCATTAATTTCTGCGGTAGACTGGTTGCCATCAAAGGCTATAGAAATCGACCTGCACTGCTATTTCACCCACAGCTGGTGGGGATAAATAGCGGATTAGTTTTTTTTTCCCCCCAAGCTTATTTGCTCGTAAGTGAATGCAACGAATTCGACTGGAATTCGGACTCGGCACTTCGATTTCTCGTTCTCCGTTTCTCATTTTAGTTTTCTCTCTTTCGCTCTCTCGCTCTCTCTCTCTTATATATATATATATATATATATATATATATATGGCGTGAGTTAATGTGTCTATTCAAACTGATGAGCTGTGATACAGCGAAACAGGCGTGTACGTGGATGACTTATATATATATATATATATATATATATATATATATATGAACAAATATAGTTTCAAGGTGTGCTATATTTATAGGATAAAGTGCTAAATATTAGAGATAGAGCGTATGTAAATATAAAAGAGGGAACATTGTCAACACTCAAGGGCGACAGACTGTTTCATGCTAAGCGCAATCATCAGGCCACGTCTCATATATATATATATATATATATATATATATATATTGGCAATCATGTCTCATGACAATTCCCACTTTGTTGTAATCAACTTTACTATTATCTTTGACTTTATATCGTGTGAACGACATTGAAGTGGTTTACGCGTTGTTTTCTCACTTCTCCTAGTCTAGTTGACAGTTTAACTTTAGGGAGTCCAGTCTAAACTGTTATTTAACCCATAGGTGAAAGGGAGAATCACAAGTTCTATTCTCTGCCTTGAGCGTCAGTGCGAAAGTGAGCCTCACAAACAAGGCCTGAATTTAAAAACATCTTGTTGATTCCATTACCTGTACCAAAAAGTGTTACATTAGAGAATCATCCAACTATTTATAAAAATGTCGCAATTTAACCAAAAATGATATTTTTCCTGTATCTTGCAGTAATGTTACATGAACAGAAATAAAGTTACCATTCCTCAATAGAATTTTGCAATGATGACTGGTTTCAGCCGTTTCTAGTAGTTATCGATAAGCTTCTTTCTGGCGTCAGCGGATACTTTAACTCATGGCCGTATCTGACTACCGGGTACACCGGGCACGGGTCCGGGCCAATCCAAGCAATCATAGTGAAAATCCAGGCAAGGAAAAATGTCTTCGTCAGGAATCAAACTAAACAATTCACGAAGAAAGAAAGAAAGAAAGAAAATCGAAGAAAACAACCCAATTGAACGAGGTAAAAATCTGTTTGTTTAATTATTGATTTTGGGAGAAAAGACTGGTTACACTCAGAAAGTCCGAACCCGATTTCCTGCTTTCGTTCACGTTTTGTGCCCAATTTCCATAGGAATAGCCCAAAAAATCCGCAAATATCATAGTTTCTGGAAACGGATGACACTGATGACGTCATCACATTGTTAACTAATAAATCCGGGCAATTTTCTCTGTGCCCGGTGTTTTTTTAGCATCATCTACGGCCCTGCTTTAACCATCACACCATTTCAGTTACTATACTAATTGTTCAGTCCTTTGAGTATTTGCAGGATTCTTTTAGCCAATGGCAAATCTCAACTTCCTCACAAGATTTCCAGTAGGAATGAAATCAAAACACATTTCCGAACAGATTGAAATCATCGCTGTCAAATTTTGAATGTGAACTATGGGTGATTCTCGCGCTGATCACTCTATTAATCTTCAACACTAAGTTAGTTTTTTTTACACGGTTAGCGGATTTTCTTCTTCTATGTGCTCTGTCCCTCCAGGATGTAGGCAATCATGGCTTTCTACGTTTCCCTATGCTTGGTGGCTCTTAGCACGCCTTCTCGTGTTACACCATGCAACCCTCGTTCCATCATACACCTGATTAGGTCCTTCAAATATGTTATCCGTTGTTTTCGCCTGTCTCTTTTTCCCTCTATTTGATCTGTTAGTATCAGGTTCTCCAAGCCCTTTTTCCTCACTGCATGTCCCAGGAACTTCAGCTGTCTCTTCCTGATGCTCAGTATTAATTTCCTTTTTGTTTCTATCGTTTATAAGACTTCATTGTTGCTCACATGCTCGATCCATGATATTCGTAGCATCCTTCTGTAGAACCACATTTCAGTTAAATTTCCTGGTTTTTTCGATTTACTTAAGAGCTCCTCTATCAGAGGCAATATAAAAGCCTCTCAGCGTAACTCAAACTTGACTAAAATTAACAATAGCTATAATGTCCTTTTTTCTACTGTGCTACTAGTTTTGCATTTAGGTCAAGCACTATTACTGCTGAAATAGCTAAATGTAACTACCACTTCTACTATAACAGTTTCTTTTCTCGCACTTTTCACCTATAAAACACTTCCGTTTTCTTTGCCTGATAAATACAAAACGTTAGATGCAACGTAATCGAGTTATTTTGTCCACTACAAACGAATCACGTTTATTCATTGACAAAACATTAATCTCTGTTAATCTATTCAGAGAGCATTTGCATGGAAGGATTATTAAATGTCCAGATACATTTTGGCAAAGATTACTTATGTCTTCTTTCTGCCATGTAGACTAAGTTTATCCTCCAGAATATGGTTAGCTTTGGTTCTGCATTGTTTCAGGTCAGTCTCTCATTGAATGGATTGGTGATAACGAGGTTAGTATTCAAGATAAATCAGTTACCCAGAGAGAAGATTGCACCAGACGTAAGTTTATCCAACACTTCAACTTCTTTCAAATCATTTCCCTAACACTCAATTGTATAAAATCACTTTTTCAAATCAATAGTTAAAAAATCTGTTCCAGTGATTGATAGTCTTAAATAGGGTCTAAATTCTAATAAAGTTGGAAAATAGTAGCACAAAATTATAAAAAAAAAATTTACTAAGTAACAGAAAGAACATCAAATGAAAACTTTAAATGACAACTAAAATAGAAATGATGCTTAATACGAAGTGAAGATAAAAGCAAAATCATGATTTTCATATTCCACACTATTTCAAATAAATTAATTTTTGTTTGCTTTTTCATCATTTCACCTCGAGCAAGGTGGGGGCACCATCACTAGGTAAAGGTTTACACGAAATGAAAATGAAAAAGAAGACTAGAAATTAGTCTTCTTTTCTTACACTTCTCGCCTCTATATTTCCCGTGCATTTACTTGCTTCCTCGACAGCTAAATTCTCAAAGAATTTAAATATAAAGTCAATAGTCATTTCCTATCTCACTACCCTGCGTCCTCTCTCACATGCTCCTTTCTCCGTCCACTCCACTCTCATCAGTATTCTCATCCTTCTCTTAACAACTTCCTGACACCCCCTATAACCTATCACTCTTTCTCATAACATTCCACCTATGTAAGCCCCTGCAAAACAGTGGCAATATAATGCCTTGCTTTGGGCGATATGATCATAAGAATTTAAATGTAAAGTCAATAGTCATTTCCTATCTCACTACCCTGCATCCTCTCTCTCATGCTCCTTTCTCCGTCCAGTCCACTCTCATCAGTATTCTTATCATTCTCTTACCCACTTCCTGACACCCCCTATAATCTGTCACTCTTTCTCATAACTTTCCTCGTATGTAGCCCTCTGCAAAACAGTTGCAGTAAAATACCTTGCTTTAAACGATCTGATTATGAGAATTTAAATGTACAGTCAATAGTCATCTATATCAATAACCTGCATCCTCACTCTCATGCTCCTTTCTCCGTTCACTCCACTTTCATCAGTATTCTCATCCTTCTTTTACCAACTTCCTGACACCCCCTATAAACTGCCAATTTTTCTCATAATTTTCCTTCTATGTAACCCTCTGCAAAACAGTGGCAGTAAAATGCCTTGCTTGGGGCGTTATAATTATTAAAAAAATGCTATACTTTCATAACGTAAATATAAAATGGGGGATCAATTCTACATTACAATCAATATATAAACTGATCCCTCACTTTATCGCCACATTCATCCTTCTCTTACCCACGTCCTGACACCCCTATAACCTGTCACTCTTTCTCATAACTTTCCTCCTATGTAACCCCCCCTGCAAAGCAGTGGCAGTAAAATGCTTTGCTTGGGGCGTTATGATTATATTTTTTAAAAAAATAGGATTTTGGAAAGGACAAAAGTTTGACAGGATTAAAAAAAAAACACGGAAGAAGGCGATTACGTTGCATCTAAATTTTTGTATTTATCAGGCAAAGAAAACGGAAATGTTTTACAGGTGAAATGTGCGAGAAAAGTAACTGTTATATTAGAAGTGATAGTTGCATTTAGTTATTTCAGCAGTAAAAGTGTGGGACCTAGATGCAAAAGTATTAGCACACTAAATTCATGTAGTCGGGGCACCAGGGAAAAATCAAAGAAATGTCTATCAATACTGGAAAAGTGTGGAAACAGCTACTAAACTTAAGGTAATAATTTTTTTGAAAAATTGTTTTAAGAGAAAAATTTTATAAATTCCAACCGAAAGTAAGACTGGATGATCTTTCAATGAATGATGAATATTTCCTTAAAAGGAAAAATCTATTAATATTGCCATTTGTCATTAACCCTTTCAGAATTTTACATGTTTTTTTCCCACAGTTAACAACGTATTTAAATTATTTGCGTATATTTTTACATGAGTTATTGTAAATATTTACAATTTTTACATTGTTCTAACTGTTGCCCTCATCTTTTTATTTCAAAGACTTATCGATTTTCCACTAATCCTAATACTTAGACGTTTAGTAACCGTCTTAATACTGCTTTGTACTCTTGTAACGTAGTGGCGCAAAGGATATCGGCTCGAAATGAAATGTCGAAGATCCAGGTTCGAATTCCAGTTGAATTTGTTGTATTTACATACGCACAAATACTCCTGATGTATGAATTAATCTGTTCTTGCTCCAACTATGGGTTAAATAGCAGGGCTAACTGAGGTTTATAGCCTTGGTTTGTAACCAGCTACCGCAGAAAGAAATGGCAACCTACTGCGGGAAAATGTTCTGGCTAGTCAGTCAGGAATCATGATTGCCCAAGCGTGTGATGCGAGATGGTAGTTAACTGACTGATCTGTACGAAAGAATTGAATTGCCGAAAAAACTGATTCCTATAGCCTTGGTTGACACCCAGTCTACTGCTAAATGAAA
Source organism: Ascarosepion bandense (assembly GCA_037127315.1). Classification (NCBI taxonomy): domain Eukaryota; kingdom Metazoa; phylum Mollusca; class Cephalopoda; order Sepiida; family Sepiidae; genus Ascarosepion; species Ascarosepion bandense. The sequence continues at coordinate 380,944 of JBBBDQ010000653.1, read as the reverse complement.
TGGTAAACTAGTACGAAAATATATTCTGCTTAATGAGAAAGAGACATGATCGTCTAAGCGTGTATCACTCATGACATAACTAACATTTGAACAAAAGGATTGAATAGCAGGACATATTGGATTCTATAGCCATGATTAGCACCTAATCTACTGCAGAAAGAAATGGCAATCTACTGTAAAAATATATTCTGCCTAGTGAGTTATGGATCTTAAGAGACATGATCTTCCAAGCATGTATCACGCACGACGACTAACTAATATCTGGATAAAAGAATTGAATAGCAGGACACATTGGGTTCTATAGCCTTGGTTAGCATCTTAGTCTACTGCAGAAAGAAATGGCAACCTACTGTGAAAATATATTCTGCCTAGTGCGTCACGCATCTGAAGAGACATGATACTCCAAGCGTGTATCCGTCATGACCACTAACATCTGGATAAAAGAATTAAATAGCAGGACATATTGGGTTCTATAGCCTTGGTTAGCACGTGGTCTAAGGCAGAAAGAAATCGCAATCTACTGTGAAAATGTCTTCTATCGAGTGTATCACGGATCTTAAGAGACATGATACTCCAAGTGTGTATCCCGCATGACCACTAACAGCTGGATAAAAGAACTGAATAACAGGACATATTGTGTTCTGTAGCCTTAGTCGGCAACCAGTCTACCGCATAAAGAAATGGCAACCTACTGCAAAAATATCTTCTGCCTAGTAAGTAATCATCGAAAGAGTCATGATCGCTCAAGCGTGTATAAATTATGGCACATAAATACCGAGATCTTTGATATTGTTTTTGCATCTTTAGAATTCTGTAGGTTGGTGATAACAACCCTTTCAGACAATTCGCTTTTTTCATTATTGCGCCAACGAAGTAAACAATAACAACCGGCTAATTTTTATCATTTCCTCACAATCAAGGGAATAAATCTGCAAAGGTCTTTCCGAGCGAATGAAACAGTGAAAGATCAATAACAACGAGCTGGATTCTATAACGGTTGACGTTGCATTTAAATTTTGATTTTAATTTACGGGAAAGCAAAATCTAAACTTAATTATAAATGGAACTGTGTGTGTGTGTGTGTGTATGTTACCTATAGACTCCGAAACGGCTGAACCGATTTTCTTGAAAATTTACACTGTACTATAAGCATCTGCGAGTGTTCTTAGCCAGGTTTTGTGTCGAGGTACACCCGATAAATATCAAAAATCGATAATCGAAAAAATCGGGTTATAGAAGGAGTGGTACGATTTTAATCAAATTTCATACATTCATAGACAAATACATAACGATATTCAGAAGTTTCAAGGTTGCAGTTCTTACAATAGTGCAGAAAATCGATGATATATACATACTTATATATATATATATATATATATATATATATATATATATATATATATATAAAAGGCAAGATGTTTGTGTGTGTGTCTGTTTATCTGCCTGTATGTCGTTTTTTTTTTTTTTCAGCCGTTTGTGCTTCGGGTTTGGCTCTAAGTAGGTATAATTGTAGTTCTTAGTCTCAAACATGATGCCATTTATTCAGAGGACTTATTTAGCTTTCAAAATTCAGTTTATGACGAAAAAAAACTTATTTGATATCGATACCAGGAATTCCAAATTGGACTTACATCCATTCATTTTTCTTTCAGTCTACGGTTTCGCTTTAACTGGAAACAACCATTGCTTTTCAGTCTTTCGTGCCAACGTCCAAAGAGTCTGAGCTCCAGGACCATGGATTAGTTTTAAAGCTTTCATTACACCCGAGCAACGCCGGGCTATATTGCTAGTACTAAATAACGATTTTACCAGTGACAAGTGCGATAGAAGAATCTATTAAAATAGAACCTACGTTTAGAATAACCAATATTCCAATATATTAATATTACAATCATGAAACCTAGATGCGAATCTCGTATTGGCTAATTCAATTCATACGGGTACTGACAATTTATCACAAGTGAGTTAAATCTAATTACTTTCACAAACTCGTTTTAAGATTGATAATACCAGTGTCTTGACAACCATTATTTCTTTAGTTTATTTCCCTTACTATTGTTTTATTATAATTCTTATTTGTTTATCTTTTTATTATAATTTTTTTTCCTGTAGCAAACACAATTCTATCTACGTCAAATATATTTCACTTAATTGGATTTTTCAGCTCTCTTATAAAAAGTATTTAACTTTCATCGATGCCAATAATGGAAACTAGAAATTAATTTTGGAAGAAGGGCTGTATTAAAAACAACAATGATGAAAATAGTTCCACACTACCGATGTAATTATTTAAATATGACACTCGGAATATCATAGAAAATAACTGCCAAAACGTTATTAGGAAAGCTGAAGACGATGTTCTGAATAATATATAGAATATGGAAAATACTATATTTATAAAAGTCAAGCAATAAACGACAAAGAAAATATTGGAGAATAATTTTAGAGTTTGTGGTTTGCTGAAAAATTCTTTTTGACCTATTCAGTTTAATATCGCCTTATGAAAAGATTTTCGGCCTTTTTCCGTTTGAAGTTTCTTAAATATTTCATCGGTTTCTGATTGCCACGATATAAATATTGTTGGTGTTTTTTCGGCGTGATATTACCTACATTTTATTTCTACTTTGGGTTGCCTCGATATAAAACTGTGTTGTTATTTTTTAGCTTGAGGTTACCTAAACATTATTATTTATTATTTCTGGTTGCTTCGACATAAATTGTGTTAGTATTTTTTCAGATAAATTTTACCAAGATATTTTTCGGTTTCTGAATCAGCCAGTGAAGAAAGAGACATGACCGACTGGGAAAAAGATTATCCCGAAGTAAGTTGCCATTACCTTCTGCGGTAGATTGGCTGCCAGCTAAGGCTATAGAACCCAATCTGTTCAATTCTTGAGCAATTTAACACCTTACCAGTCAGTCAAGTGCCATACGTGATACACGCTTGGGTGATCATGTCTCGAAAGAGAAATGAGTGACTGGGCAGAAAATTATCCTGCAGTAGGTTGCCATTACTTTCTGCAGTTGACTGGTTGCCGATCTGTACTGCTATTTAACCCATAACTGGAGAGAAGAGATGGATTGATACCTTTCCCAATGATATTTGTACGTAAGTGAATGCAAGGAATTCAACTGGAATTCGAACTCGGCTCCTCGATTTGTCGTTCCGAGTCGATATCCACAACGCACATCGATGAAAAAGAACAATCAGAAAAACACAGAAATACCGACTGGCCGTAAATATTGACAAGTGAAGTGGAAGCTGCCCTGTCCAAATTGGAAAGAAAAAAAAGTAGCAGGACAAGATGAAATCGTGATGGTGACGATAGCAACCTTAGACGATTTCGATGGAGACAAAATTACAGAAATAATAAATGAAATCTACAAAAGCGGTGTTACATCGCAAAACCTAATCAGATCTATTTTCAAAGCCCAAGAAACCAGGCGAAAACGAATGTAAAATCTACCAAACAATCAGCTTAATCAGACACATAATAAAACTTACCATAATAATATTAAGCGCAGCAAAATCAGTCTCTTCCCTCCAGTTATGGGTTAAATAACAGGACAGATTGGGTTTTATAGCCTTGGCTGGCAACCAGTCTACCGCAAAAAGCAATGACAACATACTGCGAGACATAATCGCCCAAAACGTGTATCAAGTATGGCATTTAACTGATTAACTGACTTTGTCATCGTGAAAGTGATCTTCGATATATTCGTTCCATCGATGAAGTGATTTGTCTGTTTGTCAAATGAGTGTTTCTTCTTTGGATTTGATGCACCATGTTGATGATCATGACTTTTAGTTCGTTTATTTTTATGCATATTTCTTTTATTTGTGACTAGCAGTATAGCCCGGCGTTGCTCGGGGGTAATGAAAGCTTTAAAACTAATCCATGGTCCTGGAGCTCAGACTCTTTGGACGTTGGCACGAAAGACTGAAAAGCAATAGTTGTTTCCAGTTAAAGCGAAACCGTAGACTGAAAGAAAAATGAATGGATGTAAGTCCAATTTGGAATTCCTGGTATCGATTGGGTTCTACAGCCTTAGTCGGCAATCAGTCTACCGCAGAAAGCAATGACAACCTACTGTGGGATAATCATCCGCCCAGTCAGTCTTTCGAGACATGATCGCCCAAAGCGTGTTTCACGTATGGCACTCAACTGAAATAAACAACTACATTCTTGAATATCTTGATAATTATGTAGTCGATTTGATCTTTATTTTTTTCTTCTTGTGTTTCTCCGTGTGCATAAACGTCTTGGAACCAAGTGTTGTCTATTTCTGATCATTCAGTCAGTTAAGTGCCATACGTGATACACGCTTGGGCGATCATGTCTCGAAAGAGACATGACTGACTGGGCAGAAGATTATCCCGCAGTAGGTTGCCATTGCTTTCTGCGGTAGACTGGTTGCCAACCAAATCTATAGAACCCAATCTGTCGTATTAATTGATTCATAGGTCGAGAGGGGAGAGATGTATTATATTTTTACGTAGTAATTAGTGGGGGATCAGTTTATTATTTCATTACAATAGAAATCCGACCCCCAACTTTATAACCAGTAGTAGCCTAAATCATGATTCCAACTATTATATTCAGTCATTCAGTTAAGTGCCATACGTAATACACGCTTGGGCGATCATGTCTCGAAAGAGACATGACTGACTGGGCAGAAGATTATCCAGCTGTATGTTACCATTGCTTTCTGCAGTAGATTGGTTGCCGACCAAAGCTATAGAACCCAATCTGTCCTGTTATTTAAACCATAACTGGAAGAAAGAGACGGAGTAATACCTTTCCCAAGGGTATTTGCGCGTATGTGGATGCAATGATTCGGCTGGAATTCGAACTCTGCTCCCCGATTTCTCGTTCTGAGCCGATATCCAATGCACCACAAAGCACATCATTCACCAGCGCGTTTGTTGCTGGTTTCTAGTCTGAATTTACCACCTATTTTCCTTTCCCTCACCTTACCTACTTTGGTACTTAGGTCTCCCCCATGATAATCATAATTTCTTGTCGTTTCTTGTCTCCTATGGCACCTAACTGACTGACAACACGCCATGTTCCTTACATGGTAGCAAACCACCCGCATCCTCTCCGTATTCTATTAACGAGAAGTAAATCCTTCTCCACTACAATCTTAACTTGTTGAAGTCTTATGCTAACCGCTACATTTCCCTCTTATCCATAAAAACTACCCCTTTAACGTAAACCGCTACCACGAGTTACCCCCGGCTTTGTACAGGGTTAAATTATTGTAAAATAAAGTGTTCGAGTCGCGAAGACATTATTTTCGGAAACAAACAGCATGTGATACTAGAAGGATTTTTTTAATCTCCACAGTTTCAAGATATATAATTGATATTATTTTTTTTTAATCGATATCATTCTATCTAAGACAGTAAAGCCACTAAGACACAGGGGTATTAAAAACTGGTTACATAAACATTAATAATGAGCAGAAAGATACAAGGTAAATGACGAGCCGGAAGAGAGTTCCACAAGCGAAAAGCGTAAGAAAAGAAAATGTTAACATAGAACTTACGGCTACATCTAGCCTGCTGAACTATAAATTGATAAGTTCTCGATGCCAGTCTTGTGTTGTGCCTAAATTTCAGAAGTCTAGTTTCCACAGCAAAAATCTCATCCGAACAATTAGCCTGGAAGTATTCATAGAAAAGATACAGTAACGCAACCTTACAGGAATGGAAAAACTGACTGAAGCCGAGACGCCAGATCAGTACCAATAATATTGCTGATTCTTCTTTTGATCTTATCAAGTAACTGAAGGTAAACAACAGAGAAACTGGACAATATATGATAGCAATATTTTAAATATTGACCAATGGTAGATTAATACAGATTCTGCAGAGAAAATTTTTCCGCACAACAAAATAAAATGACTTTCTTGACAGCTGATTTTCGGCTATGGAGTTTCAGTTTGAGTTTTGTTCAACGGCATATCAACACCTCTGTGGGTTATTTAATGCCGAAAAGGTAGAGTTTTAAGACATTTTTTAATATTCAGTTATAATAAGGAGGTTGATTTAGTCGGATTTTGATTATTTTATTTCTTTTAGAAACAGAAAATGTTTTCTTGTTTTGTATTCAAAAATGTATTGCTGGTAAAAATCTTTTCTTTCAAAAATGTGTTATGGTAATATTTTTTTCTTCAAAACTTTATTGTTGGTAATATTTTTCTATAAAAGTCTATTTTTATAGTTTCATAGTGTTTTGACCCCAGTTTGGAGGGTTAACTATTTACCCTACCAGGAGCTACCACCACGGGTCAGAGTGAACCTGGAAACAAAAGCAACTAAGAGGTGGTTTCATGCTCTTCACAACTTCTCAATCAGAGACCTTGCTGCCGGATGCAGTTTACGGTCATGCCAGGACCATTTTTGGCTATGGAATCGACAAGAACATTTTATGAAAGAATCCAAGTGAGGATATTAAGTTGGCGTTTGGGAAAAGAAAGTCTAACCGTTCTTTGAAATGTCAGAATACGACTCGGTTTTCAGATGTCTAAAGTTTATGTTTACCAAGATTATTGGACTGTGTCCAGAAGTGTCAAGCAGACGCGAGCTGAAGTGAATTTTCTGATAGGTCGTGAGTGTCTGTGAATTCGGCTGAAAGATTGGGTCAACGTCGCGAGACTCTTGTTCGAGAAGGTCACCTGCTGACAAGTAGTCGAGAGAAAATGAACTTATTTCCCATCACCTTAACATGTCTGAAATAGTTTGCTTTGGGAAGTCATTTTGCTTTTAGAGTTTGGAAAGGTTAACTGCTGTTGCCCGGATCAATATTAATAAGAATTTTTTTTAAATACTAGTTAAAATTTACCGATAAGAAAATACGGAGACATTTAAGTAATTTCGCAGATCGATTGTATTTATATAAAATCTAAATTATAAAATATTATCTTTTTTTTTTAATTGAGTAAATCAAGTTGCGTTGCAGTAAGGCTGTAAAGCAACAATGATATTTGCAACTAAGACACACGGTGCTTGTTTGTGTAAAAAAATTATAAAACAGAAAAATTAAACAAAAGGACAGTGGATAGGAACTGACTTTGTAATTAATTTTTAAATTACATCAAATATGTGGTAAAATTTCCCTTATATTTTTAACTACTTTTTAAAGATGAATTTAAATTTCAACTATCGATTTGTAGTGGTTTCTGAATTATTTTTGTCAAAATAGAATATTTTCATTCCCAAAAATGAGTTTATATATATATATATATATATATATATATATATATAACTTATACTTTAGAAAAATGACTGTAGAAAAATTATAAAACAGAAAAATGCTATGGAGTGAGATAAAAAAAAAGTAATCAAGAGGAGAGTGAATAGGAACTGACTTTGCATTTAATTTTTTTACATTACATCATCAATTATGTGGTAAAATTTCACATATATTTTAACTACTATTAGAATTTAAATTTCACTTGTCTATTTGTAGAAGTTTCTGAATTATTTTATATATATATATATATATATATATATATATATATATATATATATATATATATTATAGTTTAGAACATACACAAATTATAATTTACTACGAAAGTGTATATTTGTAGTAAATTAAAATTTGTGCATGTTCTAAGCTACAACTTATAATAAATATTCATTGCTCTCTCTATATATTTCTATATTGTGTCCTGTTTTAAATTAATGTTTTGAATGTTGTTAATACTTTCTTCGTTTTTTATTTACTTGGATATATATATATATATATATATATATATATATATACAAACTAAATCTAAAAGTGAGCCAAAAGTCGATCGCGGTTTCACTGACGATCCGGCGAGAGCGAAGTCCTAAAGATCCAGCGAGTGTAACCGGAGTCGACTTTTGGCTCACTTTTAGATTTAGTTTGTATTTTTTGCTCTACTTTCGTACTTTCGTATTGAGCTCTTTCTTGTTAAGCTTTTCGTTTTGTGTTTTTTTTTTCTCTTTCGAACACGGCTTATGCTTTGTTTGTTCCTTTTTTTATTCCCCTTTACTCATTTGGTAGTACCTTTTGGGCTTGACGACTTACTTTACCGATTTGTGAGCAGTAGGTTTTTCTGATTTCGGTCGTGATTAGTGCTACTCTTTTATTGGTACGTTTTACAATATATATATATATATATATATATATATATATATATATATATATATATATATTAAACAAGTTGTATTAAACTACAGAGACAACTTAGTCTTGCAGATTTACTTTTGTATTTTCTCATATTTTCTAATGAGGCTTTTTATTTACAAATCACATTATGCAAATATTGTCCATAGGTTAACCGAGTATTTTCGAACGTCATCATTCATCATCAGGGTCGAATTTACAGTTTTAAACATCAACAATTGTCTTGTAGCAGAAAACGTGTTACGACATTTTGAAGAACTGAATAAACATTCAGAAATTTTATTAAAATTCAATGGAAGTAACAATGTGATCACGTGCAAGCGTGAAAATATGTGATCACGTGGAGGGGTGTATTATATGATAACGTGGAATATTTAGAGTTGCAGAAAATTGTTAAATACCATTAAAATGCACTAGGGAATTTAAAAATTCAAGGGAAGTAATGATGTGAATTATCTAATTACGCAGAAGCAAGAATCATTTACCTTAATTATATTTCAAATATTATATCTATACACATTGAATAATGTGTCCAGAAACATAGGAAGCTGAGCGATTGATAAGAGGTTCATAACTTTTGATATGTAGTGCCTCTAAAGTTTTAAGGCGTCTATGTGCGTTGTGGTCCAGTGGATATCGGCTCGGAGCTAGAAATTGGGGAGCCGAGTCGAAATATCAATAGAATCTAAAACTGGACAGCATGTAAAAAAAGAACACACATCAAAGGAAGAGATTAGAGTATATATTGGTACTCATTCGAAAAAAAAATACGGACAAGATATGTTTTTAATCCTTTCACTCCAAGCAATGCGGTGACGCCACTAATGCGCAGGGGGCTACACAAGAGCAAAAAGATTAGATAGGAGGAGAGTAAAGAGAAAGACGAACCAGTTACAGGGAGTGTCAGAGAAAAGAGTAAAAGAAGGATGGGAATAAAGGTGTGATGACAGTTGCAAAAGTAGAGAGAAAAGAAAAGATATACAGGGTGTCAAGTGGTTTAAAAACGGGTATTGATAGTGCGTTTACATTCCTGGAGGTTTTAACCGTCAGGAAAGCAAGAATATGGAACAGAGTTCCACAGACAGGAAGTGCGAGAAAAGAAGCTGAGGGAGTAGAATAGTCGGCTGGGTTTTGTTGATCTAATTGTGAATATGTTGGGACCCAGTTGCCAGTCTGGTTGGACGAGTAAATCCATGTGGCAGGGGCACCAGTGACTTAATGACCCGGAGCAGAAGCCATGAAATATTTATAGAACAGACATTATTTTTTTAATTATTTCACCCTAAGCAAGGCAGTAACGTCACTAATGTGCAGGGGGTACATAAGAGAAAAAGATTAGATAGGAGGAGAGTGAAGAAAAATACGAACCAGTTACAGATGGTTTCAGAGAAAGGAGCAAGAGAAGGATGGAAATACAGGTGTGATGACAGTTGCAAAGGTAGAGAAAAAGGAAAAGATATACAGGGTAATGTAGAAAGAACTGGAGTCAAGTGGTTATGAGATGAGTATTAACATTGCATTTAAATTCCTGGAAGTCGTAGCCGTCAGGAAGGCAAGAATATGGAAGAGAGTTCCACAGGCGGGATATGCGAGTAAAGAAGCTGCCGGATAGAATTGTTGGCTGTGAATGTGTGTGACCCTGTTGCCAGTCTGGTTGCACGAGAAAGTTTTTGTGGTGGGGGCACCAGTGAGTTAAGTTCGTTGGAGCAGAAGTCATGAAAATATTTATAGAACAGACAGAGGAAAGCCACATCCTGTCGGTGAGAAAGCGGCTGGAGTTGAGCCGCCAAGTCGGTACCTATCACCTTAGTGATTCTCCTTTGGAGCCTGTCGAGAACACTGAGATGAACATATATGTGCCTGACCATATATGACAGCAATATTCCATGCACGGACGTATGGTTAATTTGCATATGTGCAAGATGGATTCGGGCGGAAATAAACAACCTGGTACGACACAGTGATCCAACCTTCCTAGCAGTGGAGTTCGCTATTGACTCAATGTAATGGTTTCACTTGAGATAGGAAGGTAGGGCAAGGCCGAGAAGGTCCAGTATATTGCTCTCAAGGAGACTCGCTTTGTCCATGATTATGGGAGGCAGGAGGGGTAATGACTGACAGACAGCAGCTTTGTCTTAGATGCATTGAAATTTACATGCCACTTCTTTCCCCATTCAACCACTGAGTGTAGATCCCTTTCAAGATCATCTGCAAGGTTATGTGTCCTCCTCGCCGCTGCAAGGTTATGTGTCCTCCTGGCCGCTGCAAGGGTATGTGTCCTCCAATGCAGGAGTAAAAAAGCGACTGGGGACAATAGGTCTGCTAAGTACATAGATTGCGCAATCATAGCTACTCGCAGATGGTTTTGATATAAACGTAAGCCACCATAAATTGTAGCTTCTGCCTACTTTTGATGTAGAAATTAGCAAGAACCAAGATGTCGTTAAATCATATAAAAGAGTGACAAATTGCCGTGTGATTACAATCTTCCATGGCAGTGTTTGCCGGATGAACAAAGTTTGAGCTTGAGTTTTGCTTAATGGCATATCAACCTCTGTGGGTTAAATAACAATGTCAAAAAGGTGGAGTTTTAAGGGTTTTTTAATGTTCGTTTATAGTGAGAAAGTTGATTTAGTTAGATTTTAATGGAAATGTTTGGTTTTTTATTCATTTTTAGCTTAGAAAACTGAAAATGTTTTCTAGTTTTATATTCAAAAATGTTTTGCTGAGAATAAAAAATGTGTTATGGTAATATTTCTTTCTTCAAAAATGTATTGTTGGTAATATTTTTCTTTCAAAAATGCATATTTTCTATAAAAGTCTATTTTTAGGTATATATGTCTATAAAAGTGTATTTTTATGTATATATTTCTATAAAAGTGTATTTAAATGTATATATTTCTATTAAAGTGTATTTTTATACGTTCATAGGGTTTTGACCCCAGTTTGGGTGGGTTAACTATTTGCCCATAGCTGGAACCCTAATAGGTGCTACCACTCCGGGTCAGGGTGGACGTGGGAACAACAGCAATTAATAGGTGGTTCCATGCACCTTACAACCTCACAATTAAATGCCTTGCTGCTGGTTGCAGTTTACCGTCATACCCAGGACCGGATGAAGAAGAAACTAGATGCAAAATCAAACTGCCTCTAAAGAAGCATCCTGAAAATTCCATTGATGACGCGAGTAATCAACGAGGAAGTTTTAATAGAAATGGTAATGACGGAATATATAATCAAAACCAGAAAGAGAATTCTTCTTTGCATAATGAGGAAAGAAGTTTCAGAAAACCTAAGGCTCACCGGGGGAGAGAGATAGGCCGCCTACTTGACGAACTGGACGGTGGAACGTTTGTGCGAAATGGCTAGAAGAAAGAGAAGCGCTGCTAAGATAAGAGGTTGTGGAGAACCATCACTGCCTAGTTGTTTATTCGACATTTTCAGTTGAATTCTATATGTGATACACGGTTGACATGACTAACCTGACATGACTAACTGGGCAGAAGATTTTCCTACAGTATTTTGCCAGCCAAGTCTATAGAAACCAATCAGTCCGGTTATTTGGCCCACATCTGGGGGGAAGGACGAATTAATACCTTTCCAGGGGTATTGGCGCGTAAGTGAATGCAACAAATTCAGCCTTATGTCTCCAATAAGGGTTGGTATGCCGTTATATTAACCAATATTTTCAGAATCAGTGGACGCTATCACGTGTACAACTTGTGCCACCCTTTTCCCACGAAACACCTTTTTTTCATTACAGAAACTTTAATTTCTAGAAAACAGTAATTAATCATGCGTGCACAAGAAATCTTTGTATTTTTGAAATTCCATGCCCTTTTCTTTGCTAAACTATTTCCGATCTTCCAAATAAAATTGTCTTATCGGCGTCAAAACAACCTCACAGAGTTTAAATGAGCCTTTCAAGTTGAACACATGGCTTTTTATCATGCAATCTATTTTCGCTTTTCTAAGCTGGGAATTGCGAAATGAAAATTCTTCCAAAGCCAAAAAGCTATTCAAAGCTTCAAAATTCAAATGTACTTTTCAATATTATCTTTTCTGCAGTCTCTAAAAATTATTTCGTTTGAATTTTTGTGTGAATTCTCTTTAATTCTTTCGATTTTTACTTTCGAAAATCAGGTTTGATGGAACTTGCCGAATTTAGATAAAGAAGAAGCAATTTATTATTCATTTCCAGTTTTTGGAAATGGAGAAATTGTTTTTTCTCTTAATTTTTGACTTTTAAAACTTTCTGTTCGAATACACAAAAAAAAATCATTGTAATTCTTCTTTATGTGCCATGTCCCATCATGATGTCAGTGATCATGGCCCTCCACTTATTTCCATCTCTTTTCGCTCTTAACACTTTTCCTCTTGGTATCTCTCTCAAAACCCGATACGCTATCTATTTGCTTAAGCCCATTAAATATGTCGTGCGCTGCTTTTTCCTCTTGGTATCTCTCTCAAAACCCGATACGCTATCTATTTGCTTAAGCCCATTAAATATGTCTTGCGCTGCTTTTTCCTGTCTCTCTTTTCCTTTATCCGTCCTGTAAGTATCAGATTCTCCAAACCGTCCTTCCTCATGACGGGTACCGGGAGCCACATCTGTCTCTTCCTGGTGGAAAGTATAAATGTTCTTCTGGTTTGCATTCTCTATCACACTTCTTCGTTGCTCACGCACTTAGTCCATGGTATCGTCAGCATCCGGCTTTAGAACCACATTTCTGCTGCCTCCAGCTTCTCCTTCATCCTTGAAAAGATCATCCAACATGCCAGATATCACTTACCAGTCCAGCACCATTTTCTTTGCTTCCAATGCGATCTTCTTGCCTCTCTGTACACTAGTTAACTTTTGAAATGAGTCTTTGGCCATGCCAATGCGTCTTCGAATCTGAAAGTCACACATTACATCCTCAGACCGAACGCTTCCCAGGTATTTAAGTTTCTTTACTTGTCTTATTTTAGATTTCCTAACCTGTGGTTGGCATATTGGGGTCTTCCTTTTGCTGATGACCATACGTTTAGAATGCTAGATATCACTTACCAGTTCAACACCTCTTTCTTTGTTTCCAGTGAGATATTCCTGCCTCTCTGTACACTAGTTAACTTTTGAAATGCGTCCTTGGCCATGCCAACGCGTGTTCGAATCTGAAATTCATACTTTTCCTCCTCAGACAGAACGCTTCCCAGGTATTTAAATTTCTTTACTTGTCTTATTTTAGATTCCCAGACCTGTATTTGGAACTTTTGGGTCTTCTTTTTGCTGATGGCCCTACCTTTAGTTCTCGTGAAGTTTATGCTCGGTCTTATCTTCGCGATTTCTCTTGCTACCTTCTGTAAGATGTCCTGCATTTTTCTTTCTGTTTCTGCTATCAGCAATGTGTAATCCGCGTATCTTATATTGTTGAGATTGTGGCCGCCGATGACGAATCCTGACAAGGACGCCATCTCTCTCAGAATTGTTTTGTTGTGTAGGTTAAACAGATCCGGTGAGAAAACAAAAATTCTTGTTTTATGCCCCTTTTAATTTTTGTATACTTGCTGAACTTATTTTCTGCTGGTACGCAAGCGGTTTGCTACCAATATAGAATCTTGATTATCTTAAGGTCTTTTCTTGAAAATGTCGTGTTTACCGACTATTGCCAGCAAGTCCTTGCGGCTTAGATTTAATTTCATTTGTTTTTTCTTTTTTTCCTTTTTTCTAGATTTTATATGTTATGACTACACAGTAAGTATATATATGTATGCATTTAAAGTGAGTGTATTTGGGTAGTAAATATATTTATGCAAGTTTGATTAAAGACCAAAGGAACGTTTTTTGTTCCGGGTTTTACTTTATATTTTTTCTAAATTTCAGCCTATTATTTTAGTTTTTAATTCAAATTTAATGGCGATTGATTCAATGTCTGAATTCTTTCTGCTTTCATAAACTATTGTTAGAGAACTTTTTTTTATGCTATGTTGGTTTGTTTAAAAAAGCAAGATCACATGTGAAGACACGATATTTGGAAAACACAAAAACTATTGATAATGACTTGGGCTAAAATGTAAAAAAAAACATTAAACATTCTTTTTCAGCCTTTAGACAACCTGATATGTAAATCTCCCTATATTTATGAAACGCGATAGATTACAGTATTTACACAGATTGTTGTCGTGAACTTTTTTCATATCTAATACGACTATGAAGATTAGGTCAACATTTTGACCAATGTAAATAGTGATATATATATATATATATATATATATATATATATATATATATATATATATATATAAATTAAAAAAAGGATGAATTCAATAATGTTGGATGATCATTTCGATATGAAAATCCCCACGGGGGATAACACATCACCTCAGCAACAGAAAAATCCTTTCAGAAACTGGAGAAAAATCAGTCTAATTTTCCTTTTTAAATAGATTTGCAAAGAAATTAAAAAAGAAAAAGAAAAAGAAAAAAAAAGAAAAAAGATAAAACAAAATAAAATTTGCTCTGTAATATTTTATTATTCTTCCTGTATCATTTTTTAATATTAAAATAAAATGTTTAATATTAATTAGGATCGGGTTTTTGTAATTTACCTTCCTGCTTTTTCCGCTTGGATTAAAGTATCTGAATTAAAATATATATATATATATATATATATTGTATGCGTGATAATCTTCTGCTCATTCAGTCATGTCTCTTTCGAGACATGATTGCCCAACGCATGTATCACGCATGGCACTTAACTGACTGAATCAATCAGATTCTAATGCTATTTAGCTTGGTATACATTCTATGAAATATAAATAAAGAAATCTAGGGTGATTAAAAAATGAGAGATCAGTTTATATATTGACTGTAACACATCACTTCATAAATCCCGGGTCTGACATACAAAAAGCGTTACTTATAATATCCATATAATTTAAGTGAAGTACTTACCTTTACGTGACAAAATTTGGGCCTAATCGGATATCTTTAGTTTACAAAATAAAGTTAAGCTATTATTGCAAAATTTCAAAACAATTGAAAAATCAGAAATTCGTCTGTTGATAAAGCATTGATTTTTGATGGCAAAAAATGTTCAAGCAAAGCAATGACTTGCTAAGTCTAATTCGTACTCTGCTCTGCCGGAAACAACGGTTAAGAAGTGGAATGCTAACTTTAAACTCGGAAGTACACAAATGATGCTGAATGTTCAGGTCACCCAAAATCGGCAGTTGTCCTGGAAAACACAAAAAATTCCAGAAAATCTTTTAAGCCGATCGTAAATTGAAGTTGAGCGTGATAGCAGAAGCGTTGAAAATATCAGAAGGCAGTGTATTCACCATTTTGCATGCACATGTGTCAATGAGAAAGCTGTGTTCAAAATGGTTGCCGTGTTTACTTACAGTCAATTAAAAACAAAAACGCGTAGACGATTCAGAGCGTTGTTTACAACTGTTTCAACGCAACAAGAAAGTTTTTGCTTAAATATGTGACAATAAATGAAACTTGGATCCACCATTTCACTCCGGAGTCATATCGGCGGCCTGCTGAGTAGACAGCATCCGGTGAAATTCTCCAAAGCGATCAAAGACGCAAACATCAGCAAGCAAGGTTTTGGCCTCCGTATTTTGGGATGCACAAATTATTTTGTTTTTGCTATTTTTGAAAGAATGAAGCATCAATAACGAATATTCTATCGAATTATTGGTGCGTTTGAAAGAAGAAATCGCCAAAGAATCGGTACAAATGAAAATGAAAAATGTGATCTTTCACCAAGACAACGCAATGGGTCACAAGTTTTAGCGCAAACTACATGAATTTCACTTCGAATTGCTTCTGCATCCACCCTATTATCCAGATACGGCCCTTACGACTACTGGCTGTTTGCCGACCTCAAAAGAATGATCCAGGGAAAGAGATTTGGTTCCAATGATATTGAAAACTAAGGCGTATTTTGAGGCCAAATAAAAATCGTTCTATAAAAAAGACATCGGATTGTTAGAGAAGCGTTGGAATCAGTGTATCACCCAAGAAGGAGACTATGTTGATGAATAAAGTCGAATTTTGCCTAGAAGTTGTTGTTTTATTAGTGAGGACCCGGATTTATTGAGTGATGTGTTAATATAGAATTGATTCCCCTATTTATATCCACCTCGTAATTTCTTGTTTTCAAATTCTGATAATAAAGTCTGCGTGAAAAAATCTATCTAAACTGAAACTTTGTGTGTGTGTGTGTGTGTGTGTGTGTGTGTGTGTGTGTGTGTGTGTGTGTGTGTGTGTGTCCGTTACCTATAGACTCCGAAATGGCTGATCTGATTTTATTGAAAATTTACACAGTTGTACTTTAAGCGTCTGCAAGTGTTCTTATCTAGGTTTTGTGTCGAGGTACCCCTGATAAATATCGAAAATCGATATTCGAAAAAATCGGCTTATAGAAGTAGTCCGATTTTAATCAAATTTGATACACTCATAGACAAAGACATAAGAAACGATATTCAGAAGTTTCAAAGTTGCAGTTCTCACAATAGTGCAGAAAATCGATAATATATATATATATAAGGCAAGATGTTTGTGTGTGTGTCTGTTTATCTGCCTGTATGTCTGTATTTTTTTCAGCCCTTTTACTTTAGTTTTTGCTTCGGGTTTGGCTCTAAGTAGGTATAATTATAGTTCTTAGTCTCAGCCATGATACCATTTACTCAGAGGACTTATTTAGCCTTCAAAATTCAGTTTACGACGAAAAAAACTTATTTGATATCGATACCAGGAAATCAAAATTTGACTTACATCCATTCATTTTTCTTTAAATCTACGGTTTCGCTTTAACTGGAAACAACTATTGCTTTTTAGTCTTTTGTGCTAAAGCCCAAAGAGTTTGAGCTCCAGGACCATGAATTAGTTTTAAAGCTTTCATTACACCCGAGCAACGCCGGGCTATACTGCTAGTTCTTGATATTTGCACCGTTTATGGTGGATGATTTTCCTAACCAATCATCTCTACTTTTTTTCACTTCCTGATATGATTTGGTAGTTTCTCAATTATTTCTGCATATATTTTCTCTCGGTTTTAACGTTGTTCTTTTCCAATATAAACATTATTATTCATGTCATTTCTACTATCTAGATTTCGCGACTTCCACGCTTAAAAGATGGCCAATTTTCAGTAATGTAAGAATAATCAGGCCAAGAAGCTGTCTCTCTGCAGATTCCTTTGGCTATCGGCAAGTAGCAGAAATAGCCTCAGGTTTCCCGTAAAAGAAATAATTTCTCTAAAAGCTAGGAATTACTAGAACTTTGGTAATTTGAATGCGACAATTTTGAAGATGAAATCGAAAGATCAGGAGAGATGAGAAATTTACGGCTAACTATGGAAAACAGTGTAATACGATAAACACCAAAACAATTCTGTTATATATTCAACTAGATTTCTCTTTATAGAGCATCAAGATGTTTAACCCATAGATAATATGTTAGAAAAATAAGGACAATAATCAGTAACACGACGAGAAAGACGGAAACCAAATAATTTTCAGGAAAATCGTTTCAGCTTTAAGCGGAAATTTAAAAAAAATGAACGACAGAATAAAAACAGTGATAAAGCAGGAAATACATAAATAATTTTGGTTATGAATATGTAAACAGGAAGCAGGCGAGGGACCCAGTATAGCGGTATGTCATCAAATTCGACACAGCTGGGAAGAAAGCTAGGGTAGTGCCCTCCTCATCGAGACCAGATAGTAGGCGAAAGCGGTTGCCCTTTAGGTTCGTGATAAGGAACTCCACGGAGTTGGCCCCTAGTTTGAATTAAACTCTATCGCACTTTGACACATTGGGATCAAGAAGAACTTCATCCTCACAAGTCAACACAAATGAATCTGATTTTTAAAAAATGCAGATAGGTATTGTGATGATGAAGAAAAAGATGTAGGAGCAGAAGGTATATAAGAAGAAGAAAAGGAAAATAATTGGAAAAGGAGGAAAAACGAAAGGGGAAGAAGAACAGGAGGAGTAAGACAATGTAGACAGTTATTGTTAATGTTTAAACCTACAAGTTGAAAAAAGTGAAGAAGAGGGGTAGGCAGAGGAGAGGTGAAGGACAACAGCGAAAAAGAAGAATAGAAGGAGGAGGAGGGAGAAGAAGACGAATATAGTCAGTTATTGCTAATGTTAGAGCTTATAAGTTAAAAAAATGAAGAAGAGATGTAGGCAGAGGAGGGGCGAATGACAACAGCGTAAATGAAAAATACAATGGGGAAGAGAAGAAGGAGGAAGGAGAAGATTACAAAAAAGAAGATTGTAGTCGTCTATTGTTAATGTTAAAGCTTACAAGTTGAAAAAGGAAAATGAAGAGATGCAGATGGATAGGATGATGACGTGGTTGAAAAATAGAAAGAAAAGTGGGGAGGTGGAAGAAAAAAGGAGGGCGATGAAAATAAAGAAACTGTAGACAGTTAATGTTAAAGCTTATAAGTTAAAAAGTGAAGAGGGGATACAGGAGAAGGAGGAGGTGACGACGAAAAAGAAGAAGAGGGAGAAGAATAGGTGGAAGAAGACGAAGAAGAAAAGAATGTAGTCAGTTATTGTTAAGGTTAGATGCTATTGGTGAAGAAGAAGAAGACGAGATGAAAATAAGAAGACGAAGAAAATGAATTTAGATATATTTTTAGTGTGAGAGCTTACAACTTGAAAAGGGAAGGTGAAGAAGACAAATGTGAGCAGGAAAGAAAAAGAGAAGCATTTAGAAATGTATTGTTAGATTAAAAAAATGAAGACAGGATTATGGGAAAAAAAAGAAACATTCGTTATTTTACGGAAATTTAAAACGAATATATATCTGCACGATTAAATTCTCTGTTATGACCTGTGTAAAAGGAGCTCTCCAAAATGCTCCACATGCTCCAGAGACGAGACTAAAAATGAAAAATTTGAAACAAAATTGGATTGTCCAGATTATGGTTTCTGCAAGAATGCTAATAAATGTGTGTAATGTTCTCAATTTCTAACAAACTAATAAGTATTTTGATATATATATATATAAAAAACCGAATCATCTGTCACAATAGTTTGGTTATTTTTTTCATAGTATTTTTATCTTCATTGGGGATCTCGTTTTATTAAATCTATAGTTTAATAAAGCCAGTCATAAAGTAAACCATCGCCAAAATTCTCAAAACTCAAGGAAAGTGAAAATGTCTGACTTGAAACTACTATCTTTATTAAACTGATCAAACGTCTGTATTTTTATTTGTGTGCTTGTGTGTGTGTTTTTTACTGTACTACAGCAAAGTTGGTATACTATAGTGCTATTTATATTAGGTCGATAGTATTAGTTGGCTCTAAATTAGTTTATACTGCATTGCTTTAGTGTCTAGTTACCACTATTATTCACACTTATAAAATACGTCACGTTGTCTATAGCTTTACCGTAGCAGTAGCAGCTTAAGCCGTGTGTATATGTGCGTGTACTGTACAATAAAGTAAAAGAGGTAGGTTTGTTGTCATATCCCGCGACCTAATAACAAAATTTCTAGCCTCGTTTACACTCTTGGCCATTATTCAGTTGGTCTTTTCTGTTTACAATGGATACAGGGGCCTTTAAAGTAACTTTAATTATTTTTTATAATTTTTTAATCCCTTCTAACATTTTCGAAATTTTGTCAGAAAGTTTTGTTTTGATTTGAGTTAGCGGCTAAAGAAACGTTACGACTGTTTTACAATGGAAACGTAATGATTGCATCACCCACTTTTGTTTTATTTATTCAACGCAGGACTCATTGAAGAATATAAATCATCTATTTGTTTTTATTTTAAGTTTGCAATCATCCGAAAATCCTTTCCGAAGAGTAAAATAAAAATGCAATAAAACTCCAATATAATTTGATTTGATAAGCTTTTAATTGCTGGAATAAATAATAGCTGTTAAGGACATTATACCCTGAAGAAAAAAAATCGATTAATAATAAAACGATTTTTATTAAACTTTTCAATTTTAGATAGGCAATATAATCATCAATTCTTAACTAAAAAGTCTTCTTGCAGTAAAGTAAAATTTCTCCCGGAAATCATACTTATCCTTCCGTGGAAAGTTCCCGGGTTCCCGCTAGTATAATTCTGATTCTCAGATACACACTGATTCTCAGATACACACCCACACCCGATTGCAGGTAGCAGTCGGTGGCGGGGAATTGTTTATCATGCACACATACTAAAGCATTCAAATTAAATATTGCTGCATTTCAATAAAAAAAACAAGTCATTCAATTTAAAACCTAAAGCATTCAAATTAAGTGTTGCTGCATCCCAAACAAAAAAAACAAATCATTCAATTTAAAAACTAAAGCATTCAAATGTAATATCTCTCTATTTAAATAAAAAACAAGTTATTCAATTTAAAAACTAAAGCATTCAAATTAAAAATTGCTGCATTTCAATAAAAAAGACAAGTCATTCAATTTAAAAATAACGCATTCAAATTAAATATTGCTGCATTTCAATAAAAAAGACAAGGTATTAATCCGTCGCTTCCTTCCAGTTATGGGTTAAATAACAGGACAGATTGGGTTCTATAGCCTTGGTCGGTAACCAGTCTACCGCAGAAAGCAATGGCAACCTACTGCGGGATAATCTTCTGCCCAGGCAGTCATGTCTCTTTCGAGACATGATCGCCCAAGCGTATATCACGTATGGCACTTAACTGACTGATTGATGGCGAGGCACATATATTTATCATTTTCTCCGTTAATTGTCTTTGAAGCCGGCTGCCTTTGACCTCATCACATTTTTGTTTGTCACTGTTTATACTCCTACATTTTACGTCAAGCATATTTTGTGCATCACAGAAATATTGTACAATATTACGACATTCAAATTAAATTATAAACCATTCAATGTAAAACACTGAAATAATTTAGTTATCAATATAAAATGACATCAAATTCATACTCTAAAGTAAATTCGCAACTGCCAAAGAAATACAGAGTTCAGATGAGCACCAAGAGATGCAAAAATATACTATGAAATTATATGGTACTAATGTAATAATTATCTACGGCTATATCGTGTTGAATACACCGGTTTTCTTCCGATAACCGAAGTTAAGCAACATCGAGCCTGGTCAGAACTTAGATGGGTAACCATTTGGGAATACCAGGTGCTGTAAACGTAAGGACCAAGAATGGTCCACCAAACCTCGAGATTTGAGGGTTGGGCGCAGGGCTAACAACCTAACAACCCTACCCCATAAAAAACAGTTTGTTACAGAAAAGTAACAAAAAGTCATTGCCCTACACATCATTGCGTGTAAAAGGGTGAGATGACAATGAATGTAATAATTGTATAATTAAATTAAAATTAGTGAAGTGCAAATTCATTCTTTAAATTGAATGCTTTAATTTTTAAATTGAAGGTCTTGTTGTATTCTAATTTGAATACACTATTTTTTAATTTGAATGCTTAGTTTATAAATTGAATTGCAAGTAGTGCAGATTTGCAGCAAATGAGTTAGCTTGTAATTTTCTGCAGTCTAATATGACAATAAAAACAAAAAAAAATTAACCGGTCGAAAAATAATGTCGGAATAAATGACAGATGGATGAAAATGAGATCATATTTTTCAGAAAGAAAATGCTAAGTGAGCGAAAAAATGAATTCCGATTATTACGCTTTCTGCTCAGTCTTACAGTAAACATAGACGGGTATTCAAAGCTTGGAGGCAACGATGATTCACCGCTTTAATTATTCAGGTGACTGGAATTTTTTTGTGAACTAGGGTAGTTTGCGTTTATTCCATAAGTCATGCCACTTTCGGATATCGTCTATCCTTTCAAATCAACTCTCTAAGTTTTTGTTTGCCAATACTGTCCCTAAACTATCACCCGGTTCACACTCCACCCACATCTATTGAACAGGTGAAGAGGCTCATCCCTTGTTTCCTGTTTAGGATGCGGTTTCCGGCTTTCTCTTTTCCATTCTTTTTACTCTTACGTAGCCCCCTGCGCATCAGTGGCGTTATCGCCTTGCTTGGGGTGATATGATTAAAAAAAAAAAAAGTCACCAACGCTTTTTTCAACTGCGCCATATGTTCTTTAGTGTGTGACTTACAAACCTAATCTATCAAACAATGTCTCTAACAGTCCGAACAAGCGGAATAATGTAAATGCCTAATCTCAGAAATATGGACAAATATTCTGAAGGCAACCGAGGTAAATTAATTCTTTCTTTTTAATTACACTCCAAAATAAAGTGATAAATAATATGCTTTGTTCAGTACGCTTTATGATTTTTGAGGTCCAGAAAACATGTTACGGCATTTGTGTAAATACTTTATGTTGGCAAACAGAGCAAGTCGTAAGCAGAGTAATACTGAAAAAAGACCAACAAATAAATACTGAGTCATTTAATTCGTACAGCTCATTTCTTAAGTTAAAAAGTTTTTATTTTATTTTCTAAAAACAAATCTATATATTGACTATAAGTATAGCCCGCCTTTGCTCGGGTGTAATGAAAGCTTTAAAACTCATCCATGGTCCTGGAGCTGAGACTCAGCCTAAAGAATATTTGTGTGAAGTTTGGTGAGAAGCGGCTAAAAATTGTCAGTTTGTATAAAGGACACACAGACAGATAAACAGACACACACACAAACAGCTTGCCTTTTATATATATATATATATATTATCGATTTTCTGCACTATTGTAAGAACTGCAATCTTGAAACTTCTGATTATTGTTTCATATATCTTTGTCTATGAGTGTATCAAATTTGATTAAAATTGGACCACTCCTTCTATAACCCGATTTTTTCGATTATCGATTTTCGATATTTATCGGGGGTACCTCGACACAAAACCTAGCTAAGAACACTCGCAGACGCTTATAGTACAACTGTGTAAATTTTCGAGAAAATCAGTTCGGCCGTTTCGGAGTCTATAGGTAACGGACACACAGACACACAGACACACACACAGACACACAGACACACACACACAGACAGACAGACACACACACAGACACACTCACACATACAGACAAATTTCCATTTATAAATAAGTTTAGATTTAGATACCGTATTACTTATGTGCGCCACACTCTAGAAAGAGATAGGACCGCACATATAGATACAAAATATTAAACATAGAAACGCTAGACGATGTACAATCAAAAACGCATGAAATATAAAGCGAAAAAGAATTACTGTAAGATATACATCAGTCAGTTAAGTGTCATATGTGACACACGCTTTGGGCGATCATGTCTTGGAAAGAGACATGACTGACTAGGCAGAAGATTATCCGCATTATGTTGCCATTGCTTTCTGCGGTAGACTGGTTGCCAATACTGTAGAACCCAATATGTCCTTTTATTTAACACATAGAGGAATAAGAGTTGTATTATATAATATTAAGTAGTAATAAGGGGTCAGTTTATTACTTCAAAACCATAGAAAACCGATCCCCTACTTTATGCCCAGTAGAAGCCTTCATCATGATTCCAACTATTATATTCAGTCGCTCAGTTAAGTGCCGCACGTGATACACGCTTTCGGCGATCATGTCTCGAAATAGACATGACTGACTGGGCAGAAGATTATCCCGCAATAGGTTGCCATTTTTTTGCGGTAGACTGGTTGCAACTCACGGTTATAGAACCCAATCTGTCCTGTTATTTAAACCATAACTGAAAGAAAGAGACGGATTAACACCTTTCCCAGAGGTATTTGTACGTAAGTGAATGCAAGGAATTTTACTGGAATTCGAACTCAGTTTCCCAATTTGTCGTTCCGAGTCGATATCCACTGCAACACAACGCACATAATCTATTATAAAGAGAGAGAGTGTGTGTATTATTGTACTTATAGCGTTTTTGTGCTTTAAATAATAATTTCAAGATTTTCTTTACTGTCTTCTTTATAAGTCTTCTCCAACTAAGAAAAATACTTTAAACCCGTTTATTTTATCCAATCAGTCCTTCAGTTCTCGCTGTGGACAACATAGCAAATGGTAGTCTTTATATTATAGCACAGTAATACCTACCTAGGTACTTCCGTATGTCACGCTTTTGTTGTAATGAATGTAATTAAATGTATTTTGCAAATGCATTATACTTCCCGAGAAAATCATTGTAAATAAAGAAAGAATAAGACAAAAAAAAAGAGGCAGGAAAATAACGACAGAAAAGACGAGAACGATTTCGAGCAGAAAAGAGAAAGCAATCCGTAAATATATTAGAGAACGAATGCAGGCAAGGAGGAAATATATGAATGAAGAAGAGAGATAACTTTATATTTATGATTGTGATTGCGATATTTTGTTGAAGTTGTTAAGTTCAAATATTTAATGACGCAATAGAAAGATTTCTACGGTTATTTTATTGTCGTCGAATTTTGCTATGCACTTATTCAATAATTAATTGAATAATTACGATTCATCAGAATATTAAAGTAAGAAAACCACGAAATTTTCACAGATTAAAATTAATTGTTATTATTACAGGAAGTACAAATGATCAAAGTAGGGAGCTAGTAATTAGTATTGCTGCTTTTATCTCGAATAAATTGTCTCAGAATAGTGAAGCATTCAATGGAACAACATACTGATTTCATTGAGATCTCTTTTTTAATTCTTCGAACTAATTCCTAAGCTCTTGGATATTGCATGCTTTTTGTTGTTTTTTCAGTTCCTATCACAATGGTTTGATTATATCGAAATCAGGACTTTCTGCTAGCCAGTCTTTCAAGACTTGAAACCATAACACTATTTTAGCCTGGCCGAAACGGAAGTAATTATATAGTCTCTATTATTAATCAAAAAGAAAAAAGAGACGTCATAAAAATATTGATATAGAAAGAAGTAACTCCGCCCCAAAACTGGGAGCGAGAATGATTTCATTGGCCGCAAGGGCCAGAAAGTAGATTTGCGTAGACACCCAGTGTTTATCGTGCCCCGCACCAGTAAAGTAGGGACAGGCATAAATACAGAGCCCCGAGAGGGCCACACAGCACAGTTCATTCGCCTCTCCGCCCAGAGATGTAACGACGAAGTTAGGCGCCAAGACACTGGACACCCACCGTAGGGCCGGCTGCCACCCATAGAGTTACTGCATGAAGATGTACAAAGACAGAGATATTTGTCACGCCGTTGGGTGCCAACCGTAGAGAAGCCTGCCGCCGACCGACTTAAATGAGCTAATATTTAGCTAGATTTAAAGACAGACAAAAAGTAATTTTGCAGACGAAGTTTGAAACGGCCAACTAAAGTTGAAGCCATACAAGATGTGATTTTGCAGACAAAGCCAGTTGAGACCCAGCAAGGATCGAAGAGCCAGTCTGGAGTACGGAAATGAAGACGTCTTACCACCGCTGTCAGCCTTGCCCACCACACACAAAGACAATCATTTGGCAGTTTCCGTAAAGCTTCGGTGTAAAACGAAACATTTTAACATCGCCACAAAGTTAAAACTGCGATTGGAGAGACGTGATATCGCCAACAAGAGACTTGAATTAATGATAAGAAGAAAAACGCTTCGCAAATTACTACTTAGAGAAATTGATTGAAACTTCCGTTCCGTTGCCAGCTTGATAGGAACAGGGTTTGGGACGAAGACGATTGGTGATTGTTTATTTATTTATTTATTTATTTTTGTATATAAAGACTTTTCTACCACTGATTCAGGTGTCATTTTAATTATTTTTTATGCCATTTTTTTTTTTTTGCCCAACTGTGCGCGTTCGTCCGGATTGGTTTTACTTAGCGGTGAGACATCTAGCTAGAATTCCACCTTGAGATCAAAGTTCACAACGTGGGCAAGGGAGATCAACTTTGGAAGAGTCAACTTGAAGACCAGGTACTGAATCGACTCCATCAACGACCAGCCGCGGGAGGTTAGATTAGTCCTTAGTAAACTAGAATAGTTTTCACTGTTTAGGTTACTAGTAATTCTTACTATTTTTTTAATTATGCATTCTGATGCAATCTCACGTCATTACGTGTCCAACACCAAAGTTTACCGTCTTTCTGATGTATCTTGTATGTTCGTTATTGCTGTATGATGTATTCTTTTTATATAATCATATCGCCCCAAGCAAGGTATTTTACTGCCACTGTTTTGCAGGGGGTTACATAGGAGGAAAGTTATGAGAAAGAGTGACAGGTTAAAGGGGATGTCAGGAAGTAGGTAAGAAAAGGATGAGAATACTGTTGAGAGTGGAGTGGACGGAGCATGAGAGAGAGGAAGCAGGTTTGTGAGATAGGAGATGACTATTGACTTTACATTTACATTGTTGGAGATTGTAGCTGTCGGGAAAGGAAGTAAGCGGAAGGGAATTCCACTGGCGGGAAGTGCGAGAAAAGAAGCTGAGGAGTAGATTTGAGTTTACATTTTATTGGTTTTACAGTAAAAGAGTAAGACCTAGTTGCTAATCTTGTGGCTCGAGTAAATTCATATATTGGGGCACCAGGGAGCTAAGTTCATCGGACCAGAAGCTGTGAAAATATTTGTAGAAGAGACACAGGGAAGCCACATTGCACCAGTGAGAAAGTGACTGTCTCCGAGCTGCCAAGTCGGGATCGATCACTATATATTCTCCTTTGGATTTTGTTAATGACACCCAGGTGGATAGCAAGAGCACCCGACCAGAGATGGCAGCAGTATTCAATGCATGGGCGGATGGTCGATTTATATATGTGCACGATTGTTTCAGGCAGAAAAAAAACTTCCTGGCCCTACACAGAGAACCGACTTTCTTCTTTTTTTTTTAATCGTATCACCCCGAGCAAGGCGGTAACGCCACTGATGTGCAGGGGGTTACGTAATAGTGAAAAGATTGGAAAAGAGAAAGCCAGAAACCACATCCTAAACAGGGAACAAGGGATGAGCCTCTTAACCTGTTCAGTAGACGTGGGTGGAATGTGAACCGGGCGATAGATAGATCTATCTACTCTAATTGAAAAAAAAAAGTGAGAAGATTGGAAAAGAGAAAGCCGGAAACCACATCCTAAACAGGGAACAAGGGATGAGCCTCTTCACCTGTTCAATAGACGTGGGTGGAATGTGAACCGGGCGATAGTTTAGTCTATCTACTCCAATTGAAAAAAATAAAAAACAAAGTGAGAAGATTGGAAAAGAGAAAGCCGGAAACCACATGCTAAACAGGGAACAAGGGATGAGCCTCTTAACCTGTTCAGTAGACGTGGGTGGAATGTGAACCGGGCGATAGATAGATCTATCTACTCTAATTGAAAAAAAAAAAAGTGAGAAGATTGGAAAAGAGAAAGCCGGAAACCACATCCTAAACAGGGAACAAGGGATGAGCCTCATAACCTGTTCAATAGACGTGGGTGGAGTGTGAATCGGGCGATAGATAGATCTATCTACTCCAATTGAAAAAAATAAAAAACAAAGTGAGAAGATTGGAAAAGAGAATGCCGGAAACCACATGCTAAACAGGGAACAAGGGATGAGCCTCTTAACCTGTTCAATAGACGTGGGTGTAGTGTGAACCGGGCGATAGATGGTGGAGTGTGAACCGGGCGATAAACCTGAGTGATCGAGTGATGTAATTGAAAATAGCACGGAATCAGAAATCGAAGAGGCAACTTCGAATTCCTGTCGGATTCATTTTATTCACTTACGCATAAATATAGTTGAGAAAAATGTGGAACTTCCCTTCGCCAAGCTAAGCTAGTTATTTAGCAGTATTTATATCAGTAAATCATCATTGTCTTCAAAAAATTTACTACATCTTAAAAAACACTTTATTAATTTAAATAATCTGAAAAAGTTGATTAATCGTAAAAATCAAACCATTAAGCAGCGTGGCAAGAATCTTCTATGTTAGCTGGTATATCAGTCAGTTAAGTGACATACGTGACACACACTTGTGCTATCATGTCTTGAAAGAGATATGACCGTCTGAGTAGAAGATTTTCCCGGTAGACTGGTTGCCAACCCAGGCTAAGGACCCAATTTGCTCTGCTATTTAACCCATCGTCGTCATCCAGCGGCCTTGGTCGAGATAGAACTCACTACACCCCTCCAGTATTCCCTGTGCATTTGGAACCCTGGCGCAGTTTATAGCGAAATTCATAATCTTGTCAAATAGCTGAATACTTGATGCTTCGCCAGGGCTACCAAGGGTATTTTTTGTGACATCAACACTGGATGGGTTGCCTCCAGGCCCCTATCCCGTTATTTAACCAATAACTGAAGGGAAGTGACGGATTAATACCTTTCCCAAGGGTACCAGTGCTTAAGTGAATGCAGGGTACTCAACTGGAATTCGAACTCGGCTCACCGATTTCTCTTTCCAAGCCGACATCCACTGCACCACAACGCACACCCGTCACTGAACGCTTACAGCGCGTGGACTTCCCAAGCGGTTACTCATCTAAGTACTGACCAGTCTCACGTTGCTCAACTTCGGTGATCGAACGAGAACCGGTGTTTTCAACGTGATAATCCGTAACCCATAGCTAGAGGGATTTGTAACGGATTATATTATTATATGAATAAGTAGTAATTAGTGGTGGTTCACTTTATTACTTCATGACAATAGAAAACCTATCTCCAAATTTATGCCCAGTAGAAACTTTATTTCTGTTTCTAACTATAATATTCTCTCAACCAGTTAAGTGCCATACATGAGATATGTTTGGGCGATCAAGTCTCCAAAGAGATATGACTGATTGGCAGAAGATTTTCTCGCAGTAGGTTGCCATTCCTTGCTGCAGTTGCAAGGCTATAGAACTCATTCTGTCCTGTTATTTGTCTCATGGCTGGAGAGAAGACGAATTAGTACTTTTCCAAGTGTATTAGCCAATAAGTGAATCCAACGAATTCAACTGGAATTCGAACCTGGTTCTCCGATTTCTCCGAGGAGTGAAGGTAGTTAAAAGAATAGTGTCGAAGGAATACGCTATCCTGACATCGTTTATATGCAGGCACGAAGGTCTGTTTAGCAGCAGTACTTTAGTATTCATTCGTATGATTATAAGACGTATTGTATCACCTTTAGTAATCTTCACTAAATACTAGACCAAAGGTCCACTCAAAATATAGGGTTTTATAAATGAAGTACATGGTATAAACATATGTGAAGAAAGTAACAAGTTAATACTTTGGAGATAGGGAGGATATATAATACAGAAGTGTCATTGGAAGCACCTACGCGGGAACGTTTTTAAAATGTAGCGTGTCCTGTAAGAAGCTCTCTAAGTGGAACTTCATCTTTACAAATGTAACACAAAGAGGATGGGGCTGATTCGACACTGAGTGCGTAGCATGGCGTGTCTAAGCTGTAAATATATGAAATAGTGAAAATAATGAATGAAGCTTACCCGAACATTCTCCATTGAAAAAACGACAGAATACCGATAGACTTATGAAGTTGCCTTTGAAGGAAATTTGAAAAGTTAGACATCAAGGTCTATGAAAACACTTTTGAGCTAATTTAAAAATTGTAATTTAGTCACTGGGTAGTTTTAGCCCAGATATAGCAGCTATACTCCAGTTTTGATCTAATATCGCTCTGTAAAGATAAATCAGGAGGAGGCACTATCTTTTACTAATTTTCTCCCAAGAGCCACTCAAGGCAGGGTGTTACTTTGCGGTATTATAGTACTGTAAAAAAAAAGAGTAAGTGAAGTTTCTTATCATTTTGATATGAGTGATTTATCTATTTTCATAATATTCTTGTCAAAAAATATTGTATGTGTAATTTTAATTTTCTCTTCGTCCTATATATATATATATATATATAGGACAAAGAGAAAATTAAAGTTACTCATGCAATATATATATAGGAGTTAGGCACTATCTTTTACTAATTTTCTCCCAAGAGCCACTGAAGGCAGAGGTGATACTGTGCGGTATTATATTACTGTAAAAAAAAGGAGTAAGTGAAGTTTCTGTGGCCATACAGGAAAGAAAACGGTCAGGACTAAACTTAAAGTTGCCAAGATTTAGTTTTTAGAATAGCATTTCAGATATAAATAACTATTACGTCTAACGTTTCTGACGTTAGATGAAATAGTTTGGAATTAGAACTAGAAACTCATTTCTAAACAACAAACAAAGGATATACATCTACTCCTGTTCATAAAACTTGGGAGGAGCGTGAATCGGATGATAGACAAACCTTTATACTCCTGGGGGCGATACTAGGAACCGGTCATTTTTTTCCAGCAATGGCCTTTCTTATCAGTTCCACTTGAGGTTTTACCTCTTCTTTTTGTTTTCATTTTGTTTAATTAATTTATTTTTTTTATTTTTGTAAATTAAAATCTCACTTTACTCAGTTGATAAGTATTGTATTTTAAAGCTGGATTATCTGCCTTCTGGTAAGACTTTTTACTGAAATATTATCATTTTGATATGAGTGATTCATCTATATATATATATATATATATATATATATAGGACGAAGAGAAAATTAAAGTTACTCATGCAATATATTTTGTGAAGAATATTATGAAAACAGATATATATATATATTAATGTTTTGAACGTTGCAATTATTTTCTTCGTTTGTATTCATTTTGGATATATATATATATATATATATATCATTACCATTTTACATTCTTCTTTTCTGTCATCCTTTTTAATGTTTCAAACTTATTCTTCTTCATTTCTATTTACCTTCTCCCGTCATTTTCCACTGAAAACCTTCTCACTGTTTTATTTCATTCTATTTTTAATGTTTTTTCTTTCTTTCTAACCCTTTCTTTCTAACCTCTACCTTCCATGTTCCTGGGTATGACAATAAACTACATCTGGCAGTAAGGTATCTGATTGGAAGGTTGTGAGGAGCATGGAACCATCTCTTAATTGCTGTTGTTCCCAGGTCCAACCTGATCCGGAGTGGAAGCACTTGTTAGCTATGGGTAAATAGTTAACCCCCAAACTGAGGTTAAGACACTATGAAAGTATACAAATAAACTTTTATAGAAGTATATACATAAAAATAGACTTTTATGGAATAATATACTTTTTTCAAGGTAAAATATGACCAACAATACATTTTTGAAGGAAAAAAATTATTACCAGCAATATATTTTTGAATACAAAACTGGAAGACATCTTCAGTTATCTAAAATAAAAATTAAAAACTTTTGAAAATCCAACTCAAACTACATTATCACTATCAGTCAGTTAAGTGCCATACGTGATACACGCTTTGGGCGATCATGTCTCGAAAGAGACATGAATGACTGGGCAGAAGATTATCCCGCAGTAGGTTGCCATTGCTTTCTGCGGTAGACTTGTTGCCGACCAAGGCTATAGAACCCAGTCTGTCCTGCTATTTAACCCATAACTGGAAGGAAGAGACGGATTAATACCTTTCCCAAGGGTATTTGCGCGTAAGTGAATGCAATGGATTCAACTGGAATTCGAAATAACTGAACATAAAAAATACCTATAAAACCTCATCTTTTGGCATTAAATAACCCACAGAGATGTTGATATTCCGTTAAAACTCAAACTCGAACTCTTCCAGCATTCCTTCCTTCGTGTTTTTCATTCATTCCTTCTTTCTTACTTCCTTTTAATGCCTCAAAGTTATTTCTCAACGTTTTTCATCCTTTTTTCTTTTTCTTTATTTTTTCTTTCATTTTTCTTTTTTTCTTTAATTTTTTCATTTATCTTTCATTTATTTCATTTTTCTTTTCATTTTTCTTTCATTTTTCTTTATTTTTTATTTTTTATTTCATTTTTCTTTTTTGCTTTCATTTTTTTCATTTATATTTCATTTTTTTCATTTTTCTTTATTTTTTTATTTTTTATTTCATTTTTCTTTTTTATTTCATTTTTCTTTTTTCTTTCATTTTTCTTTCATTTTACTTTTTATTTTTATTTTCATTTTTCTTTATTTTTTTATTTTTTCTTTCATTTTATTTTTTTCTTTCATTTTTTCATTGATCTTTCATTTTTCTTTCATTTTTCTTTTCATTTTTATTTTTATTTTTATTTCATTTTTCTTTCTTTTTTTTTTTCATTTTTTCTTTTTTTTCTTTCCTTTTTATTGTTTTCCACTGTCTGTTAACCGTTTTTTTACTTTCGTTTTTCACCATATTCTCTTTTCTTTCTTTAATCATTTCACCCCTCGAATTAAATCAAGCAATCGTACTTTCTTTCTTTCTTTCTTTCTTTCTTTCTTGTTAAGTCCGCCTCCTTCTCTGTTATCTCTGTCTTTGATTAACGTCGCCGTCCAAGAGCCGAAGGTTCACAAACCGACACTTACACTAACTGACCCAGACACCTCGGCGCTTTAACTCAGAGACAATTCCCACATTTAAGCGAATCTTCTCTTTTCAAATTCACTGACTTCCGATTAATTACTTCCTAAACGTCATCACCCGAATAAGAATTAAAAGAAACTTTGTATAAATAATTCGCCGAAATCCATTTTCGAGTTTACGTTGCATTTGCCTGAGACAAATATTTTCAGGAAGAATTTCGTGCCGATACAAGAAAACGTTTTATATTATATAAAAAAATAATGACACCACCAAAAAAGACACATTTTTCCGAAATATTTTTTTTTAATCATATCACCCCGAGCAAGGCGGTAACGCCACTGATGTGCAGGGGGCTACGTAAGAGTGAAAAGATTGGAAAATCGAAAGCCGGAAACCACATCCTAAATAGGGAACAAGGGATGAGCCTCTATAATAAAATAGATATTATGTAAAATACAAAAAAAAAAAATTTTTAAAAAAAACGCTACACATTGTTTCTCAAACTTTTTCAAATTCAGTTAATTAAGTGCCATACGTGATACACGCTTTGGGCGATCATGTCTCTTTCGAGACATGACTGACTGGGCAGAAGATTATCCCGCAGTACGTTGCCATTACTTTCTGCGATAGACTCGTTGCTAGCCGAAGCTATAGAAGCCACTCTCTCCTATTATTTAACCCATAACTTGAGGGAAGAAATGGATTAATACCTTTCCCAAGGGTACTTGTACGTAAGTGAATGCGAGGAATTCAACTGGAATTCGAACTCAACTTCCTGATTTGTCGTTCCGAGTCGATATTCACTGCACCACAACGCTCATCCTATCGGGGTGATCTCGAATGCAGATCCCACACTTAGAAATAGCGCACCCGAGTCGCCCACATTTGGGACGATTGCAAAAGTCAACCCAACCGGAGTGCAATGTAAGGACCTCGCTCTGGAAGAACGGCTTATCTGCTCACCGTTAACTCCTGTGCCAGGTAATCCGATTAAAAATGCAATTTTAGTAAATATACGTTAATGAATGAATAAGCGTTGTACCATACCTAAACTATGCTCAGTAAATCGCGACAAACGAATGAATTGTACACTGATTAGGTTATTTTATAGGGATAAAAAAAAAAATAAGAATTAAAAACATTTTGGAAAAACCCAAAGTAAAGTTGCACACCCACAAAAAAGAAGGAACGAAGACTTTACATTCTGCTAATACAAAACCAAGAACTCTAAACTTCTGCGGACATTTTAAAAACCTACATTACTACTACGAACATTTTCTACAAATATTGATGCCCGTAACTTTATCATTAAACACGAAATCTACCCTTAACTTCTTAATAATGTTTCTAATTGCACATTAAATCCTACAACTTATGTTAGTCTTTCCTTTTAATAAATTTATATTTTAACATACAAAATGTATATTTTTATTCTTAAACTATTCTACACAATTCCATAAATTCCAACCTGCCGACAACCAACCTTCTGATGATAATTCTGCATAAATCGTGTAAGCTGTAGGTAGCTCGGTTAAGTCTGACACAAGGCCGAATCAAAGAAACATTAACCGGCCTCTATAGCTTCAATTTTATACAGATCTCTTCATTGAAATGTTTTGGAGTTCAGTTTTACACACCGTTTCTCAATATTATGTAATTAGATTTTAATTGTGGGCGGGACGTTCGAGAAATATATTTTACATAGTTTTAGTTGTAGAAAATCCATAAATATTTTATCTCAGTAAAGAAAAAGAAATGAAATATCATGTCTTAATATACTGAAATCTAAAAGTCATCCCGAATTTTAACAAAAATAATTGAATAACACTCAGAATATAATTTATAATTCTTCTGAAAATTTATGGTTGCAGAATTTCATAAAACGCATTGTCTTTCTGTCAGAGGTGACTGAATCTTCACGGAATATTTAAAATATTTAAAAAATGACTAATTAATTTTGTTATGGGGAAACAAAGATAATGGACTCTCCCTCCTATATTAATAAGAGTTAACAGGAAGTTCTTGAGAAGTACTTGGGAAATTCATAATAGTTCTTTAGACTTCTATTGGAGTTCAGTAGAACTACTAGGCAGTTGATATTAGTCGGCAGTTAGCCGAATACTAAGGAGTCAGCTTTCAGTGGAAGATAACAAAGTCCTTAAAATTTTGTGTACGTTAAGTCGATTAGCAACCGACATAGCACGATTATAACCTTCAGTGTGAAAACTACTTCACAACAAATTTGTTGTTCGATTTTAAAACTCATACCATTCCGTATTATTAAAATACGCTTGAAGAATGAAAAAAAAAATTAACATTTAATACCATTTTCGAGTTTTAACATTTTTAAATGAATTTTATTTTACATTTTTACAACAGATACATTGTAGCGTAGGAAGCTCGTTAATATTTCTTTGATTAGGCCTTGTGTCAGACATAAACAAACTCCTTACAGCTTACAGGATTTATCCAGAATTATCATCAGAAGGTTTGCGCTAGAAGGTTGGTTGTCGGTTGGAATGTATGGAATAATAGTGTAAGAATAAAATATACATTTTTCATGTTAAAATAGAAATTTATTAAAAGAAATGAATAATAAGAATTCGTAGAAATTAATGTTCAATGAGAAAGTTAAGTATATCAAGAGTTCGTACAAAATGTTCGTAGTAATAATCTAAGTATTTGAAATATTCGAAGCATCAATTTAATAAGTTTTATCATTTTTTTCTAGTACTTTCTGAAATTTTAAAATCACAGGAACTGAAAATGTTCTTTTTGGATGAAATTAAATAGTTGATGAAATCCAACACATGAAAATAAGCAATTAATTGGAATAAAAGTATCATTTATATTTTAATTATTTTCTCTTCTTTTTAATTAACTTCTTTTTTCTACTTTTGATGTAATATAAATTCTCTTAGTTTAGAAACTTATTGATAAATATCTTAAACTATTTGTGAAATGAAATTAGATAATTTATTTTTAGCATAAAATACCAATTTCTAGATTCTAGATTCTAGATTCTAGCAATTTTAACTTGGAGTGGTATATATATATAACAGTATAGACAACACTAAGACGCACACAACATGCACTTAACACAACAACAAAGGTCACACACAAACGCAAACAGTAACAATAACCACACACACACTTCCTCCCTTATAACAAACCGCTAACCAGGGTAAAGCACACACACACATACACACAGATAAATAAGTTAGGTAGATTTAATTACAATACTACACATAGCCTTTACACACAGAAAACGGGTCATGCAAACACCTCCCGACCTTCCTTTATTTCATTCAACGCATTGTGACAGCCTTCAAGACATAACACATACAACTATTTTACGCAATGCTTCAAGCAAATTACAAAAATTTACTATATATATATATATATATATATATATATATATATATATATATATATAAATTTCGATGTTCAATCTTAACATGAAATCCGAAAGAGAAATTTTCTACATGAAATCCAAACGAGAAATTTTACGCATCATCAGCAACTTCTTTATTTCAAAATAAACCGAGATATTTTACTGGCGGAAGTTAAAAAAAAAACTCATCACAGAAAAATTAAACGGGTGGGATTAATAAGAATGTAGCCAGAAATCAATGTCTATTTTTTAGATTTTTTGAAAACCTTATTTTTAAACTGTTAAGAGTTGTAAGTTAAAAGTTAAAATTTAGCCTTGTCTGGCTCTAAGAAATGGAAAGATAAAGGAAAGAAAGAATTGAAAGAAGTGGGAAGGGGTAGTTGACAGGGAAGTAAGCTAAGAAAAAAAAAGAAAGAAAAAAGAAAAAAAATTAATCTCCATAGAAACGTTAACAGACTTGTTGACAAATAAATCATAGCGGTTTTTGGTTTAAATAAATGGGATGAAGTTATTAGAAAAAATATTTGGGGAAAAACCTTGACATATAATTTAAATATAAAACTAGATTTAAATTAAAATTAAAATTTATAGAAAATTAATAAAATTTATAAAAACATAGAATAAAAAATATAAAACATAAATGTAAAAATAAAGATGAAAACGTTTTTACTTAAGGAATATAATAAATTAATAAACTCAACAAGTGTACATTTACACACACCCACACACGCCCACACCCTCCACACATATACATATATACATATATATACATATCACACATACACACATAAATTTTAAATGGCTATACAACTGATTTGAACATAGAACTCATGGCTGAAGATGTAAAGAAAAGTAGAAAAGCCTGCCGCCGATCAATTTAAGAAAAGTTAATGTCGAATAATGCGCTTCCGATATGAATGCCAAAAGAACTTTATTGTTTTAAAAGTTATTTGGAGAATTGAAAGCTCTGATTATTCTTAACGAAAATAATTTTTAAGTTAGTTAATGAGAGAGATTTTCAGGCGACAAAGACCAAACGACCCCACACCGCCCACCGCCACGTCGCACTGTTATTCGACTCTCTCTGCAAAGTTTGAGAAAATCCGAAAAGACGTGTTTTTATGTGGAGAATTGACAGTCTGATTATTTCTAAACATTGAAGGCTTTGATAACTTTTAACGAAACTTCGGTAGGACTTATTTTTATTTGAAGATTGAACAGCTGTGATATTTTTAATGAAACTACGAAAAGACTTATTTTTATTTGAAGATTAAAAGCTCTGATATTTTTAAACGAATCATCTCTCTATTGCAAACTTGAATCTCGACAATCGTCTTTTCTGTTCTTGTAATTAATTATTTTTTTATAAAGACTTTCTTTCGTAACTCCTACAGGCCTCTTCGAGCTTATTCATTTAGTTTTGGTGCCATAATTATTTTATCTTAACACACGTGTACACAAGTGCCCGGTCTGGATATGGTAGAAATAAGACTACCGGGTTTTCACAACGTGACTTTCTGAGATCAAACGAACACATCGTGGACAGTGTGTTAGTTGTTGTAATAGACGTCTTGAGGACCAGCTACTGTGACGAGATCATCTCGACTAGCGGCCCGAAAACGTCGTCATAACTGGTGCCGTGTGGCCCTCATCACCGTGGCAGGCTCCAGACCATAGAGGCAGTGAACCAACCAACCAGCCGAGTAACAGTATCAAAATTGGTTGCCGTGACCGCGGATTGGCCCTGAATAACCACTGAGCGAGAACCGAAAAAGACTTTAGTCATTTTTGGCTGTTTGGTTCAAAATGCTCAAAGCGAGAGAGGGTGAAAAAGACGCAGATTTCGTCGTAGGTAGAAAATTTTTGGTTTCTTCCTGAAATTCTTGTTGATGCCATTTTACCGTAAACTGATTTCCTTCTCAATTCTTATTAATCACGAATTGTATTGTTTAAATGTCTGACCACGGGGAGGAACAGGGAATGGCAGGGTCGGAGGTGGACGATAGAGAACACAGACCGTCCGAGGACTTGAGGAGTCTGTTGGGGGAACCAAGGGTGACGAGCTTTGGGGAAGATGCGAAAGAGTTAAAAAATTGGTTAGCGACCATAGAAAAAAGTCAGCTGATTTACGAGCTGATGGAAAGAGAAACTGCGTGCATGGCATTCCACACCGCGACGGGGGAACCGTCGGAATTTATAGACCGACTAATAGAAAAAGACCCTTATCAGACATGGGAGAGGCTGAAAGAGTAATTAGTGAAAGAATACGCTAATGAAGAAACAGAGAGACCATGAGAAGTCTCATGGAACTAGTTCAGGGAAAAGATGAGAGAGTAGAGGAATTGGGCAAAAGAGCGGAGAGATTAGCAGAAGGACCTAGGAGGGAACCCTAGGTGGGCCAGGGATCCTAGAAGTGATCACAGAAAGGATCATAGGAAGATTCCCCCTGTAGTATACAAATGAGAAGAAAAAGAGGAATGGGGGAGGACTCCAATAGAAAAGAATGGTCCCGAAGAAACGGTTTTTGTAAATCCACGTCAGGTAAATATGGCCTGGTGTGTTGGAAGTGCCAGCATAAAGGCCACTGTGCGACAGAATGTCCCACAAAGTGAGGTTTGCTATCATGCAAGAAAGATGAGGCGGTAGGGGGCATGTGGCCAAATGGTGCGGGTTAAGAAGAGGCGCTCCTCCATAGTGCCAAAAGTGAAGATGAAACCTCGAGAGTTGAACCAGGAAACCGCAAAAGGATCGCCCCGAGAAAAAAGAGGTAGGGTGGCCCGTATGCATAAAAATCAGTTGTATTGTTGGCGCTGCGGGTAGGTAGATAATTTTGCGGAGAAATGTCCAAGAAGTTGTTGGTTTTGTTGGAAACCAGGGCACCTGAAGAGAAGCTGCCCATCTAGAGACAGAAAAAGGGGCAGAAATAAAAGATCCCGATATGGGAATAGAAGTCGTGGGGTCCTCGTAAAGGTATTAATGAAGGACTGATGCTCCCAGCACTCATGGCTGGGTGGACAGAGAGACAGCCACGCAGAAGTGGAAGAGCAAAGCTATTCTCCTTGTTGACAAAGGAAAGAGAGCTCTCCTGTGAGGTAGTGGTAGGTGTTTCAGTGGTGAATGCCATAGTAGATACGGGGGCGTCTATATCGTTATTGAGGGAGGAAGAATACAGAAAAAATACAGAAAATTGAAAAATCAAGGAAGAATGAGAAGGCCCGATATAAATCACACAGGTTGATGGTGGTTCCATGAGAATAATATGTATGGTGAATCTTCAGATGAAGGTAGGAGGGACACAGAGTCTCCAGAAAGTTTATATCACTCCCTGACTTTGTGCAGAAATGATCTTGGGAGATGATTGGCTACATAGAAATAAGGCTAGAATTGAGTTTAACCCTGCTGTGTTGGTAGTGAACGGTGTAAAGATGCCATTGGGAGGCTCACCCAACAAGGATTTAACAATAGTGGCAGAAGAAGATATAAAGTTACCCACCAGAACTGCAGTAACAGGCAAAGGGAGATTAATGACAAAGAAAAAGGTGAAGAAGGGGATCATACAATTAGTTCCCATAGAGGAAACTAGATCTGAAGAGAGTGAGGCGGTCATGTGTGAGACGGTAGTAAATGCAGCAGAAATAGTTTCCATGTTATTGGTGAACGAAGCCTCTAAGACCATTAAAGTAAAGAAAGGGGAGGAGGTAGGTAGAGCGTTACCCCTTAAGGACCAGACAACAAATAAGGCTAGACAAAAGGGAGTCTTTAGTAAATTTGACACTGGGGTGCTCAGCATTCGGAGTATTTATATCCATACCCGACCATATTACCAAAGAAAATAAAAATATTAGAAAAAGGACCTAGTTCTAGAATTGATTAACAGGAATTTGGATAATTATACAGAAATATGGGATCCGAAGAGTAAAAAATCCCCATTATTGTGTTAAGGCATAGTCTGGGTGGATGGTAACAAAATTCTAATTGGTCAGTCGTAATGTGCACATTGATATTTTTAGCTTCAATAGTAGCAGCAATATGGACATTTAAGGATTACAGAGGGAAATCGGTCGAAAGTGATCTGGTGGGTGGCACAGAACAAGGGAAGTTACCAGACAGTGTCCACATTCCAGATGAAACGAACCCAGACCAAGAGAAGATTGCGTTGGCTTCGGCGTATAAGGCGGGGATGCAGCCAACGCCATAGAAACCAAATCTATAACCCGAGCAGTGCAGAAAAGAACAGTCTCTAAGAAAGACAAATCATGATGAAATAATATATATATATATATATATATATATATATATATATATATATATATACCTCCATTCACACACACACGCACATATACCCATATTTCTTATTCTTTTTCAGGTTGACAGTAGAGACTTTTTTCTGTTGAACTTTTTGTTGAAATTGCATGTTTAGCTTTGAATAAAATATAGACAGGACCGAGAATGAAAAAGGGAACTATTTCCAGTTGTCTGCAGAGACTTTTGAATAGAGAATTTTTTATTGAATTTACATGATTAGGTTGAATAAAATGTAGATTGAACCAAGGGTGGAAAATGAACCAAAGGTGGAAAATGAACTTTTCCAGTTGTTTGAAGGGACTCTTTAGAAAAAAGACTTTTTCTTTTTTGAATTTGCATGGCTGAAAAGAAAAGAAATGAAAAAAAAATATATAAAGAAAAAGAGGATCTTGTAAAGTTGTACGTTGAAATAATGTTTTGGATTTATAATGTCATTTAAATGTTTAAAATGACAAGGTATTTGGGGGAGGATGTAACCCTATTTCCGCGTCGGAATATTTATTATTTTTTTTTTTGCTTAATACAACGGAGCGAGAGAAATGGATATTAGTGTTATTGTTAGTTGTTCTTTATTGCAATCCACCATGTGAGTTTACGTAAAAAAATATTTTTAATACTATTATGTACTTGTAAAATCAGGGGAATAGAGAAATGAGCTGATAATTGAGAAAAAGGAGAAAATATA
Organism: Ascarosepion bandense; assembly: GCA_037127315.1. Taxonomy (NCBI): domain Eukaryota; kingdom Metazoa; phylum Mollusca; class Cephalopoda; order Sepiida; family Sepiidae; genus Ascarosepion; species Ascarosepion bandense. Next base: position 340,182 of record JBBBDQ010000653.1, on the reverse strand, counting down.
GTTTCTTCTTTTTTCGTATACGAAACGAATTGTTTTGAGCCAGTGGAAATTTGAAAAATGGCCGTAGCCATAACAAAATTTCAGGATTTTCTTGATGAGGTCAGATATGGTTAAATCCACAAAGTTATTCCTGGGAACAGTTCTAAAAGCAAAAAACAGATGATGTAATTGAAAGAAAAAAGACAGAAAGACATTACGTCATGCGAGGTGTTGATATTTCATTCGTTGAGCCATGGCTTTCTGTAAATCGTGTGGGTGGAAAATAATCCCATTGGTCAAAGTTTTAAGTCGCGGAGATTCTCCGAGAGAATTAGGGACAGTTATAAAAATACGAACTTAGTACGAAAAATCAGTTGGTTGGGTAGTTTTTGAAATTGCAGCCGATATGTAACGACTGAGGGGAAAGAGTTCCAATTGGGAGCCATGACCCAAGGGCTGGTGGTCTACAATAGAACTCATGGCTGAAGATGTAAAGAAAAGTAGAAAAGCCTGCCGCTGATCAATTTAAGAAACGTTAAAATCGAATAATGCGCCTCCGATAAGAACCCCGAAAGAACTTTATTGTTTTAAAAGTTATTTGGAGAATTGAAAGCTCTGATTACTCTTAACAATAATTATGAAAATAATTTTTAAGTTAGTTGGCGAGAGAGATTTTCAGGGGACAAAAACCAAACCACCCCACATCGTCCACCGCCACGCCGCACTGTTATTCGACTCTCTCAGCAAAGTTTGATAAAGGCCTAAAAGACGTGTTTGTATGTAAAGAATTGACAGTCTGATTATTTCTAAACATTGAGGGCTTTGATTACATTTAACGAAACTTCAGAAGCACTTATTTTTATTTGAAGATTGAAAGCTCTGATATTTTTAAACGAATCCTCTCTCTGTTGTAAACTTCAATTTCGACAATTGTATTTTCTGCTTTTGTAGTTAATTATTTTTTTTTTAAGAGTATCTTTCGTAACTCATCCAGGCGTCTTCAAACTTATTAATTTATTTAATATTTTTTGCTGCCATAATTATTTGTCCAGTATGGATCTGGTAGAAATACGGCTACCGGGTTTTCACAACCTGACTTTCTGAGATCAAACGAACACAGCGTGCGCAGTGAGTCAGTCGTTGTAATAGACGTCTTGAGGATCATCTACCCTAACGAGATCATCACAACTAGCGATCCGAAAACGTCATCATAACTGGTGCCGTGTGGACATCGTCATCGTGGCAGACTGCGGACCATAGTTGCAGCGAACCTACCAACCATCCGAGCGGCAGTATCACAGCCTGTCGTTCCGATGTAAATATTAACATTTTTTGAATTGTCTTTTATATATATATATATATATATATATAAACAAACAAACAAACACACACACACACACACACACACACACACACACACACACACATATATATATATATATATATATATATATATTTTAAAGTTGACCGAACAGATACCTCCACACCACCTACTGCTAACCCTAGAATCAGACGCAAAAAATGGACCTGTTTAATTTTCTCTGTATAACTTCACTCTGTTAATAATTTAAATGTTCTATGTTCACTGTATATTAAATGTTCATCCTTTGATAATGGCTTACGTAAGCCGAAAGCGCAGACCTGATAAAAAAATCAACAATTATTGCGATTTCTTGTCGTCTTTTCATGACAGCACTATCAAGCTAATCAGATCATACGAAAGGATCTTACACAAAATAAATTGACAGAACTTGTCTATATTATTCAATGAAACCTGCATTAATGAAAAAATGCTGCCAAAATACGCACAATATATATATATATATATATATATATATATATATATATATATATGTGTGTGTATATATATATATATATATATATATATACTAAGACCTCCTACAAAATATATGTAGCCTTTACAGTTAGGAAATTCTAAAATTAGTTGCCTGACTAGGATTTATTATTAGGAAATAAGATTTTAATGTAAGATACTCAAATAATGCTGCCATGATGTAAGATACATGAAGAAAACTGCAAACAAAATGGTAAAGGAAAGCGAGAAGAAAGGAATAATCATCAATTGTAAGAAGACTGAATGTTTGGTTGTCAGTAAAAGGAAGAGCCTGATCTGCTAGTTAAAAATCGTTAAAATCAAGTAAGTACAAAAGTTTAGATATCTGAGAATTTCTCAACAGATGGAAAAAGTGGCAGCAAAATTTAAAAACGAATTGAAATAGAAAACTAATCCCTCTGTTAGAAACAAATAAAAAACTGCTGCTATTTAATACCAATATCCTTCTATGGAAAAGAATGCTGGGAAAATTTCCTTATACAGAAAATTTACAGTGGGCAGAACAAAGAAAAAGAATGCTGAAGTGCTACGTAATTTTGATTATGTTATATGCCAGTGAATGCTGGATAATTTCCTCACGGATGAAGAGGAAGCCTGAGGCGAGATAAATGTGGATTTACAGACAAATAAAGTTCTTCCTTGTTTTAACAACTGGGGCTAAAATATCTTCTTACTTCTTATTTTTCCTAGTGATTATCTGATTTACCAAAATCGTGCACACGCATGTTTAATTTTTAATTTTTTCAAAGAATTATATACTGGGGCAAGATTTCTTGGGACATCTGCATGTCTTTAGACTGATTTTTAAGTTGTCATCATCCTTGACATGTTGCCAAAAGTAAAGAAAATTTGCACTATTATTTAATTCATCGATAGAAAAAGATAGATTCATGCCTTTTTGACAAGTGCATTAGTTTAAAGTAATAGAACGTAAGAAGAAATAAGCTCTCTGAGTTAATGTTTTATGTTAATAACAACTAAATTATTCGTGGGTCGTATATAAAAATAGTTTAAATGAACACTCAGCTCAGGTATAAAACAAATAACAAAAAGAAAACGAGTGTTCATGACGTTGTGCCAGAGATTTATGGAAATTCGATGAATAAACAAATCAAGAAAATCTAGAAAATTACCCAGTAGAATTTATCTTTCTGTTTGTTCATCACCCACCATTTTTTTTTTGTTTTTCTCTATATGATAAAAAAACCCGTCGCGGCTGATACCGAAGGCATCAATGAGGAAACACGCAACTGGTTTGGAACGGAACGATAGGAGGGGAATCTATACAGTGGCTGCCTCAATCAACACTATCCTTCACGATTGATTGATGAATTATTTCACATATATATATATATATATATATATATATATAAATGTTAATTCAGAAAGAGTAATAAGACTATTATTTGTCAGTCGTGTAACAGTTATCGGCAAAGAAAAAAGCGGACTTCGAATTCCTGCCTCGTCTGTTGCATTCATTTTCATACAATTTTTAGACTACAGCTCTTTTGGCAGTACATAGATTGATAGATATAAAGACGCTTTAACAGATAGATAGATAGATAGATAGATAGATAGATAGATAGATAGATAGATAGATAATGTATAAACATAGATAGATAGATAGATAGATAGATAGATAGATAGATAGATAATGAACAGACCGAGATATAGAGAGACAGAGACAGAGAGAGATGAACAGTAGATAGATAGATAATGAACAGACTGAGATATAGAGAGACAGAGACAGAGAGAGATGAACAATAGCTAGCTAGCTAGCTAGCTAGCTAGCTAGATAGATAGATAGATAATGAACAGACCGAGATATAGAGAGACAGAGACAGAGAGAGATTAACAATAGCTAGCTAGCTAGCTAGATAGATAGATAGATGAACACAAATAGAGAGATATATAGATAATATATAAACATAGATAGATAGATAGATAGATAGATAGATAATGAACAGACCGAGATATAGAGAGACAGAGACAGAGAGAGATGAACAGTAGATAGATAGATAGATAGATAGATAGATAGATAGATAGATAGATAGATAGATAATGAACAGACTGAGATATAGAGAGACAGAGACAGAGAGAGATGAACAATAGCTAGCTAGCTAGCTAGCTAGCTAGATAGATAGATAGATAATGAACAGACCGAGATATAGAGAGACAGAGACAGAGAGAGATGAACAGTAGATAGATAGATAGATAGATAGATAGATAGATAGATATATAGATAGATAGATAATGAACAGACTGAGATATAGAGAGACAGAGACAGAGAGAGATGAACAATAGCTAGCTAGCTAGCTAGCTAGCTAGCTAGCTAGATAGATAGATAGATAGATAGATAGATAGATAGATAGATAATGAACTGACTGTGAGTTTTTGTCCTTCGTTGAGAGTCAATCTTAGAGAATTCACATATTGTCAGTTGCATTCATTATTGCACAAATAGCCTTAGAAAAAGAATGATCTAACTCTTCTCCACTGATGTAGATTAATATGGCAGTGTAGACTTGACCCTGTAGACTTGGTGTCAGTCAATCTAAATGAAAGTAAACTCTGAATTTGAAAACATGAATAAATCAACGATAACACTTCATAATCTTTCTGAAAAAGTCTTGGGAGATCATTAAAACAAACGGATGTTTTGGACAGTCATTATCGCTTATATACTGATGGGATACGGCATTTCCTTTTCAGTAGAAAAGAGAAAGCTGGAATGCTAATACCAACAACTAAATACGTCAAGTCGATTTCTCATCATCCAAATAAATAATTTAATATATGCTAAGCCTCCCACGGCTATTTAGTGTTGCACCTCTTCAAATAACACACAGTTGTTTACTGTAACCATTTAATCACTTGTGCAAAAACGACAGTTACCTCAGCAGGCCCTTAACGAATCAATATTCCAGTATTTACTTTTTTTTCCTGCCGTTCAATTTTACTTACATGAATATTTCCTGGCTAAAGAGACCAATTTAGTAAATCCAATTCGTGAGCTAGTTTTGTTAGATATTTCCGGGAAGCTCAAGCATCAAAAATGGGAACTCGTTAAAAAATTCTATAAATATATATTTTATCTATCAGACCCCCATTCACTTATCGATCTGTTAATCAATCTAGTATTTATCTACATTTCTGGTGGGAGGTAGTATTTACAGTATTGACATTATTCGGACTGTTGCAACAAAGACGAGGACAATAGTCCGAATAATGTAAATACTGTTAATCATGATGTATGCCTTAATAGATTCGCAATTATTTCATACTGTTCGTATTCATTGGTATATGTTTGTATCAACTGGGGTTTCTTTATATGTATATGCTATAGAAGCGGCATTTAATTATTTTTATGTGTGTAGGGGGTTGTAATAATCCGTTCTCGAAATTAGCTGAGCACTACTTGATTTTTTTATAATATATTTGTATTCAGTCAGTCTACAAATATTTTTTATAAACACTTTTGCAGTTGTCTAATTAACGCCGTCATTATACGAGGGCCATTCAATTAATAAGGTGAAATTTTTGGTATAAAAACTTATATTACAGATGGAAGCTTGCTTTTTTTTTTCACCGTAGTCTCCCAACAGTCTCACACACTTTTCCCATCTGTGCACAAACTTCCGTATTCCCCCAGCGTAAAAATCTTTGGACTGATGTCTCAGCCAGTCACTCACAGCACTTTTGACTTCATCGTCACTTTCAAACTTCTTTAAACAATTTAGCCCACTTGTAGACATTTTTTTGGCTAAAACATGTGGCACCATACACAGTTGACATTCTCCTATAAATTTCAACTGGCGTGCACCCTTTAGGAAACAAAAACTTGATAACTGACCTCTGTTCAATCCTGGAGCATGGCCCTTGGTCGGCCATCTTAGTTAATCTCCAAAACTCTCGAAGTTTTTTTCAATCTGCAAAAAAATTAAATCTTTTTAAAAAAGAAGTAAAGGAAAATTTTTTTTAAAAAAGTAAGCTTCTATCTGTATTAGAAGTCCTTATACCGAAAACTTCACCTTATTTATTGAATGACCCTAGTAATTCGTCCCATGATAGACTCTGTCATCTTCTAGCGCGAGGCTTTTCAGATATGCCTCAAAAACAATTTTTAAACTACAGCTATCATATACAAGTATTCACTGCATATATACTTTTTAAGAAATGAGGGAAGATGATACTAATTCTACATTGGTTACAAAATACGTAGCGTAATTATGTTTCAAACGTCTTAATACTCATATATATATATATATATATATATATATATATATATAGTCATCAGCAGACAGATCTGTTTCGCTGTATTACAGCTCATCAGCACGGCTTAGACTCCGTTCGCTTCCTAACCCAAGATTGAAACCCGACCCAATGGGGGTCAGTCAGCGATTCTAACTCTAGGCCACGAGCGTCCGGTAGAAGGCAGGCTTTTTAGCATGTATAAACACGCCCAATATCTAGAGTGCTCCAATTCATTATCGAATGAGCGATGCGCATATGCCGGAGTAGCTACTGTTTACAAAGTCTCCCATTATTCCAGAGTGCTCAATCAGGGTATGATAGCGTAAATACTATAGTATATATAATATTTGAACAATATTTTGAATGGTTACTCGTATTTGAGCGGATATTTTTTTTTGTGTTTTTTTTTTTTTTTTTTTGTATAATTAACCATTACATTTTAATTATCCACTGGCCTAGAAGATCGGAAAATCTTGTTTGGAAAATATTCATCTTCCTGCAGAATTCGAACTAACATATTCCTATATACCGGAGAGATGCCACCATTAGATCTGGTTTGTTTTACCACTAAACCACAGAAGATATCATGGTCATCAAAGTCCGAAACGTGCTTTGAAAATACATATTCACCTGATTTCGTTTAGAACATCTACCTCTGCTCGGATGTGCGTTAGATGTGCGTTGTGGCGCAGTGGATATCGGCTCGGAACGAGAAAACGGGCAGCCGAGTTCGAATTCCAGTCGAATTACTTGTATTCACTTACGCGCAAATACCCTTGGGAAAGGTATTAATCCGTCTCTTCCCTCCAGTTATGGGTTAAATAATAGGACAGATTGGATTCTGTAGCCTTGGTCAGCAACCAGTCTACCGCAGAAAGCAATGGCAACCTACTGCGGGATAATCTTCTGCCCAGTCAGTCATGTCTCTTGCGAGACATGATCGCCCAAGCGTGTATCACGTATTGCACTTAACTGACTGACTGACCTCTGCTCGGGATTGTATCCTAATGTAAACAAACCCAGTCGAAGACTATATTACGAAATTATACAGAAATTTACGAAATTGGTATTAGCCGATATATTTTTTCAAATTTCTTTGTTTCGACATTATTTTCAAACAAATAGATTTAAATAAATATATTGGTTAATACCAATAAATTCCATTTATATGAATTTTTACAAATCGTTTTAACAGGAATAGCAAATAATTCTTGTACATTTTCCCTGGTTCCAAAATCACATAACACCCAGCTTTTTGTCAGCTGATATGATTATATATATATATATATATAGTCATCCGCAGACAGATCTGTTTCGCTGTAACACAGCTCATCAGTATGGTTAGACAGCCGGTAGAAGAGGCAGACTTTTTAGCGTGTATATTATCATTATACAAGCCCAAGAGCTGAGAGTGTTCTAATTCATTGCTGAATGAACGATGCGTAGATGCCAGAGTAGCTACTGTTTTTCAAAGTCTACCATTAAGAGAGAGAGACACACACACACACACACACAGAGAGAGAGAGAGAGAGAGAGAATGTGTGCGTGGTTTACCGAAGAAATTTAAATATATAATTTCGTACGCCATAAGAGCGTTACTTAATTTTCATCTTTATTTTCCTTTCCTGCCACCTGCTGATCTTCACGAATCGACGTATTAAAATAGAAATTTTTATTGTAGCAAATAAAGAGAAACTATTATGTTTCACTCCCTTGCTTCTTGGTAATTCTTGGAGGTTTCAACATGTTCGTTTGTCACGAACAGAACTGACCTTTAGCATTTAACAAGCGTCTTCTACGCTAGTCCCTGTTACAGTGAAGCAATTCTATCGGTATTCATTATTGACAGCCACAAACTTAAGAATATTATATATCCAGATGGTACAGTGTTGATAGCAATCAATCAGTTAAGTGTCATACATGATATTTGCGTGGTAGATCATGTCACGAAAAAGACATGACTGACTTAGCAGAAAATTTTCCCACATTAGGTTGCCATTACTTTCTGTGATAGACTGGTTGTGAACCGCGACTATAGAACACAACCTGTGCTGCTATTTAACGAGGACAAGAGACGCATTCTTACATTTCCCGGGGGTATTTGTGCAGAAGTGAATGCAACGAATTCAAAGTGAATTTGAAGTAGTCTTTCCGATTTCAAGCCGATGGCGACTGCACCACGGCACACATGATAGCAATGTAAAGAAACTACTGGAATTTCTGCATAAGGATTAACATTAATTATTTTAAAAAATGTATTGTTATCAGCCAAATATGCGAATTACAAATTGAACAACCAAAATCAAGCAAGTTCTAATATATATATATATAGGATCTTTTTTAAAGGAAGGAAAATGTGACACCCAAATTCGAAGATATAATGGAATAGAGAAAGTCGCCTTACAAAGCTAAGCAAAGTATTAAGAAACAGAAAACTTTTGTTAGAAACAAAAAAAGAAAATGAATACCTAACTGTTATGCAATATTTCTCCTCATATATGGCATTGGATGTGCGTTTTAGTGCAGTGGATAACGGCTTCGAAAGAAAAATCGGAGAGCCGAGTTCGAATCCCAGTTGAATGCGTTGCCTTTACTTACTCTTCGGAAAGACATTAATCTGTCTCTTCTCACTCCAGCTGTGACCTGCACCGCCTTCTTCAGTCTTCAAACTGCCCAATTCCTGAAGCTGGATTGATAGATCCATTACCTCGGACCACACTCAATCTTATCCAACGTGGTGTTTTGCTTTGATCCTAAGACGGGTGAAGCCAAATAACCTTCAGGAATCACTGCAAATGAATAGGTTCGGACTGGGTTACAAGAAGAAAAAAATATATTCATAAAAACTATATCTTCGATTCTTCATACAGGCTTATTCGGTCCAGCAGTCGAATTCTATTCTACTTTATGGAGACAGCTATCTAAATAATAATAATAATAATAATAATAATAGGAAAATAGTTTACTCCATCGGAAGTGCCCCCTCCTCAAAGTGCCACCCGAAGTGCCACACCCATCCACCGAAGTGCTACCTGAGGCCACGCCCCACCGGCCCTCCTCTCCACGCCAATAATCATTGTCAAAATAGATGAGGAGAGATAGCAAAAAGAAAAGTTTTAGTAAGAGCTAATAAGGACAGGAAATTATGGAGAGTCGTGATCGCCCATATCATGAAAGGACACAGCCATAGAAGACATAAATATGCCCTTTAAAATCAATGGAATCTAGGAAGTAACAGCTAAAATATGACAATTGACGATAGAGACCACTATATCAGATCAATAACTTTGGGTTTATAACGAGGTTTAATTCAAGTGCCATACGTGAAACACGCTTAGGCGATCATGTCTTAAAAGAGACATGACTGACTGGGCAGGAGATTATCCCGCAGTAGGTTGCCATTGCTTTCTGCGGTAGACTGGTTGCCAGCCAATGCTATAGAACCCAATCTGTCCTGTTATTTAACCCATAACTAGAGGAAAGAGACGGATTAATACCTTTCCCAAGGGTATTTGCGCGTAAGTGAATGCAATGAATTCAACTGGAAAGAGAGACTAAATGAGACAATTTTCGATAACATGACCTTCAAGAAGGGTGGCACCTTGGGTCAATACATTTCGGTTTTCTAGCATTAGAGAGGTCATGTGACAGATGAATGATTCGTTCTTACCTTATTAACCTTATATAATTTATTTATTACCTGCTGGGTGCAGAACCTTCATCACGTTAGTTACGGTTCCTCTTCTTTCATGAATTCTTTATAAATGAATCATTTATTCGCGGATAGTTAAAACAATAAAGGAGAAACCGCGGATAAAGGGGTTCACTTTAAATATCTGGTTATAAACGAAGAGAATAGTTGTTTGCATATTTTGGCCAAAGAAGCCGATCCCATAAGAAAGAAAATGGGATAAAAGCACTTGACTTTTTGTTATGACCGGATCTCATTACATCTTAATATCAACTAGTATATTCTCTTTTCCTTTTTATACTTTTCCTCTCTCTCTCTCTCTCTCTCTCTCTCTCTCTCTCTCTCTCTCTCCCCCATATTAAACCAATTTATCATGCCCTTATATCTATTTTACTGATTTTTCACCGAATAAAAGTTCCAAGTACCTCTCAAGGTAAAGGGTTACTGAGCAAAATTGTTGAACTAGAGTCACAGGAAGAAGTAAGACGTACACATGATGATATACACTATCGGCCATAATCATTAGGCCATCTCAGTTTTTTTAAAAGAAATTATGTATTTCCTACTATTTTTAGTATTTATTGCCAAGTGGATAATTCTAAATGAAAATAGAATGGTTCTATTGTTATTATTACTTTGCAAAATGTTACAAGGTAAATAGCGACAATTTACCCATCGCACGCTGTAGATTTGATATATATATATATATATATATATATATATAGAGAGAGAGAGAGAGAGAGAGACTACCAGCCATAATTTTTAGGCCACCCAGTTTTTGAGAAGAAATTATGTATTTCATACTATTTTAAGTATTTATTGCCAAGTGGATAATTCTAAATAAAAATAGAATGGTTCTTTTGTTAATACTGCACAATAACATGGGCATCAAATGAACTGTTCTAGTGTCCGGTTTTTGTGCTCTCTTCCAAATGCTAGTCTCTTCTTCTTATTGGCTGGCCAAAGCAAAGGCTTCATGGCTGCCTTGTAAAATTTTTCAAATGATAATAAAAAAAAAAATATTATATTTTCATTTAGAATTATCTACTTGGCAATAAATACTAAAAAATAGTATAAAATACATGATTATTTAAAAAAAACTGGGGTTGCCTGATAATTATGGCCGATCGCGTACATCTCGAGATTCTTGGTGTCCAGTTTTAGTGATCTCTTTCCTATGTTATTATTATTATTATTATTATTATTATTACTGTTGTTGTTGTTGTTGTTGTTCTTCTTCTTCTTCTTCTTCAATCACGTCAGCCGCGTGCCATACAAATGTAAACTTAATGTACGCTACCGGTCATAATTATTAGGCCACCCCAGTTTTTTTTAAAGAAAATGATGTATTTCCTACTATTTTTAGTATTTATTGCCAAATGGATAATTCTAAATGAAAATAGAATCTTTTTTATTATTACTTTGCAAAATTTTACAAGGCAAGGAATCAAAGATGAACACGTCCGAAACACACAAAATTTTCTTCATTCTTTCATTGATGAAACAGCAATATAGGTCATTATTAAATATTTATAAATATTTATAAATTTATTTGATACACATTTTATTGTGCAGTATTAACAAAAGGATGATTCTATTTTCATATACAATTATTCACTTGGCAATAAATACTAAAAAATAGTATAAAATACATAATTATTTTTAAACACTGGGGTGTCCTAATAATTATGACCGGTAGTGTATATATATAAAATTAACGGTTGATGATAAATTTGGTGTATTTATTGGTGTAAGGAATTCTCTCGGACATCCGTTAATTATAATTAAATGGCGCTTCTTGGGAAGAATCTGTCCAAATGGAACTTCGTCGGTATTAAAGGAATATGAATTTCAATTCTCGCTTTCTCTCTCTTTCTTTCTTTCTATCTCCCTCTCTTTTATTAATTATAGCGAGTGCTTGTGTGTGTGTGCGTGTGTAAGAGCATGTGTGTGTGTGTGTGTGTGTGTGTGTGTGTGTGTGTGTGTGTGTGTGTGTCCGTTACTATAGACTCCGAAACAGCTGAACCTATTTTCTTGAAAATTTACACAGTTGTACTATAAGCGTCTGCGAGTGCTCTTAACTAGGTTTTGTGCCGCGGTACCTCCGATAAATATCGAAAATCGATAATCAGAAACATCGGTTTATAGAAGGAGTGGTACGAATTAATCAGATTTCATACACTCATAGACAAAGACATAAGAAACGATATTCAGAAGTTTCAAGTTTCTTACAATAGTGCAGAATATATATATATATATATATATATATATATATATATATATATATATAAAGCAAGATGTTTATGTGTGTGTCTGTTTAGATGTCTGTATGTCTGTATTTTTTTCAGCTCTTTTATTTTAGTTTTTGCTTCGGGTTTGGCTCTAATTGTAGTTCTTAGTGTAAATACTATCTCACCTCAGAAATATAGACAGATACCAAAAGTGATGTAAACAAAAAGATTCTAGATGAAATTTAGACCGAATTTTAAGTGTGTTGAATTATTCGCAGGAGGTCGAGTTGAGATGGTTGATGTTCGTTGTGGTGCAGTGGATATAGAATCGGTGCTGATTTCGAATTCTAGTTGAGTTCCTTTCATTCATTTACGCACAAATACCCTTGAGAAAGTTATCAGACCACCTCATCCCTCCAGTTATGGATTAAATACTAGGACAGATTTGGTTCTATAGCATTGGCTGGCAACCAGTCTACCGCAGAAAGCAATGGCAAACTACTGCGGGATAATCTTCTACCCAGTCAGTCATGTTTCGAAAGAGACATGATCGCCCAAGCGTGTATCACGTGATGGCACTTAACTGACTGACTGAATATAATGGTTAAAAACATGATTAAGGCTTCTACTGGTCATAAATTGGGGGATCTTTTTTCTGTTGTTATGAAGTAATAAGGTATTAATCCGTCTCTTACCTCCAATTATGGGTTAAATAATAGGACAGATTGGGTTCTATATCCTTGGCTGACAACCAGTCTACTGTAGAAAGCAATGGCAACCTACTGCGGGATAATCTTCTGCCCAGTCAGTCATGTCTCATGCGAGACATGATCGCCCAAAGCGTGTATCACGTATCACACTTGACTGATAAAAAGCAATAAAAAGAAACAAAACACCTGCAAATAATACAAAAAGAAGTCAACACAACAAGTAATCAACAATTTGTTGAACCATTTAAAAATATTAAATTACACTAAGCTCTATATAAATAAGAATAAGATCTGGACTCAACAGCATATTTTTTAAAGCCCTGAAGAGTGACGATATGCTAATGGTGCCTTCATCGGCATGGCCCTACTCAGTTCGGTAGACTTCTCCCTATCAATCCTATTAACGTTCTATCTCTAGCTCGATATTGAGCACTTTATAACAAAACTACCTGCTTGCCATAGTATATAATTTTATCAGCAAACCACTGTAAAGAAAAAAAAATGTTACTAAGCATCATCCGGTCTTGGGCGTGGCGATATACTGCATCCGGCAGCAAGGCCTCTGATTGGGAGGTTGTGAGGAGCATGGAACCACCTCTTAATTGCTGCTGTTTCCAGGTCCATCTTGACCCAGGATGGTTGCACCTGTTAGGGTCCCAAGTATGGGCAAATAATTTACCACGCAAACTAGGGTCACTTCACTACGAAAGTATAAAAATAGACTTTTATAGAAAAATATACATTTTTGAATGAAAAATATAGCCAACAATACATTGGGAAAAAAGTTATTGTCATAATACACTTTTGAATACAAAATTAGAAGACATCTTAAATTTTCTCAAATGAAAAGATTATAATAATAAAAATCTTCTTTTTATCAAAATGTGACTAAATCAACCTTCTCACTATAATCGAACATTACAAAAATACCTTAAAACTCTACCTTTTTGGCATTAAATAACGTCCATTTTAAAATAATTCTAGTGCAATTGCCTTTTATTTATGTTTTGTTTTTCATGGATGCCATGTTGTTTTTAAATTTGTTTAAACCACCTTAAGGCTTTAAGGCAGTTTCAGCTTTGAACAAATATTAAATCTTATGTTTAAAGCTTAAATCAAAGTATTGGTGTTTTGAAGCATCACCTAAGAGCGGATGTGCGTTGTGGTGCAGTGGATATCGGCTCGGAACGAGAAATCGGGGTGCCGAGTTGTTCAAAGAGAAATGTAAGTATTTAAAATGTCCACAGAAGTTTAGAGTTCATGGTTGATAGTAGTAAATACCTAAATGTCCCGGGACCGTATACTGATAGTAGTAAAATGTAAAGTCTTATGTTCCTTTGTGTGTAGTAAGCGAATTGTGATTGTCATGTTCCTTCCTCTTTTTGGTAGTTCAGCGACAGAGTGAGAGAAAAGGTAAAACAATAAAGAAATCGTGCTTAACGCGTCCTGTTGTCGTTGTTGCTGCCTTTGACGGCGTGGAGTGAAAATGAAGAAAAGAAAGTTGGAAATAGAGATCGAATGAAACTGTGACGTGCCCTACGTCCGGATGGCGTGGAGTGAAATTTCTTTTGTTACATTGTCACGAGGTCCGGCAACAAAATTCTCCAAGATCAGACTGATTTGAATGATCACCGACGTGGTTTAAATAGGAATGTTTATCATGTTGCCGGCTCCAGCAAGCATTTTCACTTAGGTGTGAAAAAACGTTTGACTGATTCATATATCATATTTGATTTATCCAATTCGGATTCAGAATTTTGCTTTTCACACTGACTGGTGAAATTTGATTTAATCTGGGTTTTTCCTAAATGTTTTTAGTCGTTTGAATCCACTTTTTCGGGTGCGCAATTTTACAATGTGTATTTTAGTTCATTGATGGATGATATAAGATTTGTATCTTATATTTTTTATATTTTTGGTAACCGTATCTATAAAATTCGGTACGTTTTTATACAAACGAAAACAAATCAAATTTGTTTTTAAAGATTGAGAAGCGCCAGAATTTAATAAGCTTTACGACAAACGATTAGTAAATATGGTTTGACTTCAAAACAATCTTTTCAAAGAGTTACCCGATTGAACCTGAATTTTTAAAGATTAAAAAATATTATGAATTTTTGTAATAGAATTTAAATTAAAAATAAGAACTAATCTTGTAAATCTTTTATTTTTCATCACTGTATAAAACAATGTTGTCCTTAATATAATTTATTCATAAAAGCAATTAAAAGCTTCCTTAATCTTTTGATTTTATTGCGTCTTTTATTTAACGATTCAGACAAATTTTCGGTAATAAGCGCTCCGTTTTGCAAAAGAAAATCGGTGATTTATATTCTCCAAAGTAATCTTCTTCGAACCAATATAATCACGAAAAATGGTCACTTTGAATTTCTCAAATTTTCATAAAATTAAAGGAGTGAAATAAATGTAAAAAGATTAGCACGATTTTTTAATGATAACATAACTAAAATTCATATTTTTATCCTAAAAATTTTATTAAAATCCGATAATTATTTGATTTTTGTCAAGAATTTTCAAATTAATGTTTTTTACCGCTAAAAAAAAATTGCTATTCTAAAATACAGTACATTCGTTGACGCAAGAAAATGATCTTTAAGCGAAACTTCGAATGTTCTTAATAGAAGTAAAATATGTAATGAAAGGGAATTCCAAAGGCGGGAAGTGATAGAAAGGAAGCTGTTGGAGTAGAAATAGCGGTTACATTTCATCGGTCTCACTGTAAAAGGGTGGGACCTAGTTGCCAATCTAGTATCTCGTGCAAACTCACACCTAGACGCACCAGTGATTTAAGTTCATCAGAGTGTGAAAGACTAAGAGAAACGCGTTGAATACATATAAAACTACAAAACTAACTTATAATTTTCGTCCACCTTCGCGGTATCTAGGTTATTTGTTTGTTTGTTTGTTTTGTTTTGGGGGGGGTATTCATTTATTTATTTTTCACTGGAATGACTCTCCTTGGACTCTTTTGAGTCCAAGGAGATGTCGATTTTCACTAGGAGCAAAAAGTTATCGAAATTTTTCTAGGCCAATCCTTAAAGAGTTTCTTGATGAATTCAAATAGACAGACCGACTGAATTTGAATCATGTTTAAAATGTTACGGATAAATATACAGGAAAACAATGACGTTTGACATGAAAGGAAACAGCCGATTAGAAAGTGTGGTGATACCGATCAAAGCGGGCGACCGGATATTTGCACTCTCACGACCAAAAAGCAAATGACCAAAACTCGTCGGTGCACACCCCGGTTCCGCGCAGATGTTCCGGTAGAAAACTGAAAATTAATTAAATATCAAATTCTAGTTCGCGAGTCTACGCGAACCTTATTTATCGGCCAATGGGAAGCCCAGAATCAAATACGGATGTGAATTCCCAAATGATCTACTGCGATCCAAAAGACGAAATAAAAAGCCGATACAGAAAGCATCACCAGACAGGCCCAGACAGACATACACAAACAGACTCGAGAGAGACGAGTGTAATTAGTATCTCCCTTGACCGACGTCAAGCAGCTTGCTATGCTCGTCGCCCTTCCATCTCATCTTATCCTTCGCTGTCTCTCAACTATTTACCGACCAAAGGAGCGGATACATCAAAGACATTCCTTATTTAAAACGCTCCCACTTTCATAAGCACAAATTCTCTTTTCAGCATTTTATTGCCATAAAACATTTTAACGTCCACTGGGCCCATCTTTAAAGGATTACTTTAATTGTAAAACCTTAATTGATATGTGTATATATAAAATGTTGTTTCTAAACTCAGTTTGCTTTTCTTGCTTTATAATCATTTTATGACCTATAGTAGGCTATCTACCACGAGGCCAAATTCCATTAATCTGCAACAACATACGCCTATTCTCTACTAGAACAAACTCCGCAAAGAGATTTTCTCTGACACTCGTTTATAACATTCTTAAGTCTGTAGCAGAGGGTATTGTGGAGAGAAGAAAACGGTAAACGACGGCAAGTAGAAAGAGGATTCGACACGATTATTTTTTAACCATTTCACCCAAAGCAAGGCAGTTCTACCCCGACTGGTGCGCAGGGGGTTACAAACAAATGACCATAGCCTCACAGCTTGCGTAGAAGGCCAGCATGTCAGACTCTGTCAAACGCTTTGGAGATATCTAGGGCAACAGTTCGGGCTTCGCTGTTCTTGTCGAGAGCCTGGTGTATATACTCAATAATGGTCGTGAGCATATCAGTAGTAAACCTGGTGAAGCCGAAACAGTAGTTTGTCAGAGAAGAGACTGTGAGCTATGAGATGTTGAACCACCTCGGCGTTGATAATGGCTTCGAACACTTTGCCAAGAATCGGTAAGAGGCTAATAAGGTGAGAATTAACGGTGTCTGAGGGTTCTCCAGTATTTTGAAATATAGGAACCAGGAGAAGAACTTTCAGCAGGCAGAAAAACAAGAAGCAGTGAGGCAGTAGTTGTAGAGTTTGGAGAGGACAGTGGAGAGTTCAGGGGCACATTTCTTCAGGACTATGATTGGAATTCAATTATGGGGGTCAAGCATAGAAATTATGTTAGAGACCAGCGAAGGGGTAATGTGGATATCATTCAGTTGGGCCTCACTTCGGGGTGGAAAGTTGGGTGCAGATACTTCAAACGAATACAGTGTCGAGTTGGTGGAGAATCTGCAAACAAAGCACTAACGCTTGTCCCATGAAGATTATAGTTTAGATTGAAGGTTTAATGTTTATTAGTACACTTTTACAGATCCACCAGTAATCTTTGGAGCCGAACTTACGGGATGCTATGGGCTGCTTCATTTTGGCAGCCAACAGCCGATTAGTTTCATTAAGTACCTTCTTGTACTCATTACAAAGGAAAAAAGCGCCTGTTATGGTCCAACGCGTGGCACCTATAAATCCGGAAGAAGTGATTCCGGTGGGCAATAGTTGCCGAGCAAGCAGTGGAGAACCAGGGGGACGAATGGGATTTAATTCGTAACTTCCTGGCTGGAATTATAGCATCAAAAGTGAATCAATATATATATATATATATATACACGTGACACGCATCTGACCAATCAAATCATGCCTCAACCAACATATTGTCATTTGGATTTTAAACAGATTTTAGTTTTTAAAATATCTCTGAAGAAGCTTGGTAAAGTGAGACATGTTAGATTAAAGACACTTTTTTTCTACTTGTTCTTTACTTATTCCATTCACCTTACCGGATTCAACTCATATATATGTATGAAAATTAATTGATGAAAATACAATATAATCAATGAAAAAGAGACTCCAATTGTTCTGAGAGCAAAAATTGTTTAGAATGTTTACAATTAAAAGGAGATATCACATGGAAGGGACTTTCTACGGAACAGAAATTAAAAACCCTTCTTTTTCAGAATGTATTTTTTAAAGAAAGAAAGAAAACCATAACAAATGCTTCTGTACTTGCACTTCTTCTATCTGTCGAGTCCCTTGAGAACGTTGTTGATCATGGGTATATACAACCTTCTTGTACCCCTCAAAAACATTTGTCTCTTTTCCAAGCCTCTTACTTCACGTTTCGCTGTCCAACATCTCGCCAGATACCTATAGCTATATACAACCTTTTTGTATCCTTCAACAACATTTTATCCCTTTTCCAAGATACTTACGTCACGTTTCGATATCCAATCGCTCGCTTGATACTTACTTTTCTCTGTTTTTATTTGCTTAAATATGTCCTGTGAGTTTCAGCATCACCAAGCCGTCTTTCCTCATATATCCAGCAAATTTCTCTCTCTTGGTTCTGAATATAAGGTTCGTTTTTTTTTTCATTTGAATTTACTTAAAACTTCTTCGGTACTCATTCTATGCTATTTCTATCATTTCCCTTCTGTAGAAACATTTTTGCTACGTTTTATGTTCATCCGCCAGAGCATCCGCCAGCATCTAGTCTCGTACGAGATGTTTGGTGTTACTCAACGGCTAAGCAATTTTTTCTTTGAGTCTAATGAATTTCCATGATTGTTATTGCTGAGTTGTTATTACTATGAGATCAGACCAGAAAGAAACGAGACATTTGAATATCTCGAAAAGCAGTTGAGTAGCCTGGCTGTAACTTGACAATAAATTCGAGAATCTTACAGTACAGTAATGAAACAAACTTCCTTAAAGGTATCCAGTCGACAAGTAGTGTAACGCTGTGTATTATACAACCATCGCTTTCACAAAGACGAATAAAGCCTAATCTTCAAACATTGTGTAATGATTCTTGACAGATATAATATCATCATGTTTTTTTAAAATCAATCACAGTCCATGATTGTCGGCATGCGACATCTGGCTTTACAGAAAACGAAACAGAGGATATTTCTGAGGATGGACGAGATTAAAAGCAATGAAATGAGACAGATGATAATTTTGTAGCGGAGAAAGACGAAATTTATAGCGACATTTAATAATTAATATTAAATTACTGGATCATTTCAGAGCAGTATTCAATGCACGGGTGGATGGTAGATGTATATATGTGCAGGATTGTTTCAGACGGAAAAAATTTCTGGACTTACACAGAGCACCGACTTTCTTAGCAGCGGATTTAGCTATGGGTTCTATATAGTCATTCAACTTGACGTCTGTTGTGAGAGTTAAGCCGAGGAGGCGCAGTGTTTTGCTTTCAGGAAGACCAGCCTGATACATGCTAATGGGGGGGGGTAGGAGCGATGGTCTGTGATGGTTAATAGATAGCAACTTTGTTTCGGAAGCATTAAAATTGACGAGCTATTTCTTACCCCAGTCCGCCACGGATCGGAGGTCCTTTTCAAGCTCGGCAGCGATATATATATATATATATATATATATATATATATATATATATATATATATATATGAGATGAGAATATATATTTTAATATAGCAAGAACTGTATTAAGGCAAAAATTGTAAACAATGAAGTAATGAAGGACGAAAGGCGTCGCATGTAAACTTTTTACGCAGTGTTATACAATTTACCTATATATATATATATATATATATATATATATATATATATGTTTTGAATGTGTCGGTTGTCTAATAGGTGGTCCGATGAAGTCTGTGGCTCTTTTGACTCAGGTATATTCTGTGAGTGACAAATTCTTCAAGTGCTATTTCCTGTTCTGTGTATTTCTGATTGTGTTATCTGAAGAGATTTTAAAAGATTCATTAGATTCGACAGTTTCAAAAGAAATTTTTACAAAGAGGATTATCCTTACAATTCCTGAAATTTTTTGGTAAACTTATCATTTCTGTTTACGTTTGTTCCCTATCGACAAAATCTTAACCGATTCCTTAATACATCACATAATGACATAACACCCAATGAATATGATTTAAATTTTTACTTCCTTAAAATCTAACGTAGGTGGATTTTAATCTCGATTTCTAGAAATTACATTATAATTAAATTGCCATATTTGTTAAAAATGACCATTTATATTTCAACAGTAAAATGATGAGGTCAGTCTAGTAGTATATGAGGTCAGTCTAGTAGTATGTGAGGTCAGTCTAGTAGTATAACTAAATCCACGTAGCCGAGTTACCAAGATGGAGAGTCCATTAAAACAATTGATACGAAAACATTTATAGAAATAACAGATGGAAGCCACATCACGCTGTTGGAAAAAGTAACTGAATCCGTGATGTCAGGTCAGGACTGATAACATTCAGTCAGTTAAGAGCCATACGTGATACACGATTTGGGCGATCATGTCTCGAAAGAGACATGACTGACTTGGTAGGAGATCATCCCGCAGTATGTTACCATTGCTTTCTGCGGTAGACTGGTTGCTAGCCAATGCTATAAAACCCAATTTGTCCTATAATTTAACCCATAACTGCAGGGAAGAGACGGATTAATACCTTTACCAGGGGTATTTGTACGTAAGTGAATGAAAGGAATCCAACTGGAATTCGAACTCGTCTCCCCGATTTGTCGTTCCGCGTCGCTATCCACTGCACCACAACGCACATTCACTTCGTATTTTGCCTCATGACTAAAAGGTAACATTACAGAACCCTTATTCGGATTTTGCCGAGTATCTTGAGATATATGGCAGAAGCACCAGCGTTAGAAATATTCAGTGAACGTGCGAACGGTAGTGCTTTAAAGAGCTAATATGGAATCTGGTGAGAATAAAAACTGTTTGGCACGATGCAGTAAACGTAATTTTTGTAGAAGCTGGCCTACCATTTGTTTCAAGTCCCCTTCAGGATAATCGTGACATCAAGAAAATGCGATGAATTTCTGTGCCGGATGTCAGCATCGCCCATGATGATTGAAGGTAAAACAGGTTTAGAGGCTCATCCCTTGTTCCCTGTTTAGGATGTGGTTTCCGGCTTTCTTTCTTTTTTTCCAATCTTTTCACTGTTTTCTTTTTCTTTTTCTTTTCAATTGGAGTAGGTAGACTAAACTATCGCCCGGTTAAGCACTCCACCCTCGTCTATTGAACAGGTGTAGAGGCTCATCCCTTGTTCCCTGTTTAGGATGTGGTTTCCGGCTTTCTTTCTTTTTTTCCAATCTTTTCACTGTTTTTTTTTTATATATTTTTTCAAATGAAGTAGATAGACTAAATTATCGCCCGGTTCACACTCCACCCATGTCTATTGAACAGGTGTAGAGGCTCATCCCTTGTTCGCTGTTTAGGATGTGGTTTCCGGCTTGCTTTCTTTTTTTCCAATCTTTTCACTGTTTTTTTTTTCCTTTTTCTTTTCAATTGGAGTAGGTAGACTAAACTATCACCCGGTTAAACACTCCACCCTCATCTATTGAACAGGTGTAGAGGCTCATCCCTTGTTCCCTGTTTAGGATGTGGTTTCCGGCTTGCTTGCTTTTTTTCCAATCTTTTCACTGTTTTCTTTTTCTTTTTCTTTTCAATTGGAGTAGGTAGACTAAACTATCGCCCGGTTAAGCACTCGTCTATTGAACAGGTTTAGAGGCTCATCCCTTGTTCCCTGTTTAGGAAGTGGTTTCCGGCTTTCTTTTTTCCAATCTTTTCACTCTTATGTAGCCCCCTGCACATCAGTGGCGTTACCGCCTTGCTCGGAGTGATATGATTAAAAATATAACTGGTTCTATATGATAATTAAAGGATAGCAGTTACATTTTGGAGTTGTTAAAATTTTCAAGCGATTTGTTGTCCCAGTTAACAACTGATCGGAGGTCATTTATTCTGGAGCTGCTGTTAGTTTTACTCTTTCGGACCTGTTAGACTTATTAAGACAGGAGTAAATAGTTGTGTCATCAGCATAAATATCAAGTTGGGAAACAATGAGATCAGGAAGCTCGTTCGTGAGAATATGAAGCAGTGTAGGTCCTATGATTGAGGCCTTGGGGTCTCCTGCATTAATGTGAATATATTGTTTTTCTCCTACTGTAACCTGTTCTCCTGGCTCTTCACTCTCTTATTAAGTAACCCCATGCGCACCAGTGGCAGTACTACCATGCTTGGAGTAAGAGGATTATAAATATAAAAAAAATCTATAAGAATAATTTGGAATTTGTCTATATTTCTGAGATGGGGTAGTATTTAGAGTATTTACATTTTTCGGAGTATTGTCAACATCAGTGTTGCCATTTGTACGACATTTTGGCTGTTATATGCTCGGACCTTCTTCAATACCAGGCAGTGGTGAACAAGTAACTTACAGGGTTGGAGGGAGATAACTCATAATTTCCAAAAGAGGCCCTACACCAAAGTAATGGAGTTCATATATCCTAGTGATTGTAATAAAGGCTTCGGTTCGGAATTCCTGGCATCTGAAGAAGGCCGGAGCTTACAATGATCGAAACTTCCTACAAATATCAACAAAAATGAGAACAATAGTCCGAATAATGTAGTGTAAGAATAATTTTGAAGACTGTTATTTATGTATCTCGTTATTTGCTGCTAAAATAATTACGGAAATATTTAAGTGATTTTTACAATGAAACGATATCTATATTATTGCTCTGCGTTTTCTGAATATGAAAATAAGTCCTGCGAATGACGATAAACTCCATCCAGCAGGAAGGCCTCTGATCGAGTCCTTGAGAGATTTGATAAGTGTAGAACTGCATGTACTGCATCTTAATTGTTTTTGTCCCCAGATCCAACCTGACCTAGAGTGATAGCACCTGTTAGGAAACCGGCCATGGTCAAATAGTGAACCCCGCCAAACAAATACAAAATACTATGAAAGTATAAAAAATATCTTTATCGTAAAATGACAATAGATGCATTATATCTGTACTTGAAGACATACAATTGCCTTCAAAACGTTCAGATTTTGGCATTAAAGAACCCATCTGCCAAACAAAATCAATGAACAAGCCATACGAAACTAAAGTATTAATACACGAATCACCATTAAAAACCATGGAATTGTATTGGTCAATATTAATATAAATTTAATTTCCAGTATGTTGCCCCAAGAGTCCAATAGATGGTCATGGGCGATTATGTCGACAATAAGGTCCACTAATTACAAATGAAAGTTCCTCACCCACTCATCCACCTTCTTCTTCTTCTTCTTCTTCTTCTTCTTCTTCTTCTTCCTTCCTTCCTTCCTTCCTTCCTTCCTTCCTTCCTTCCTTCAGGACGTTGACAACCATAACTCGTTCGGATTAGAATCTGCTGAAGCAAAAAGTAGAAATTAATGTCTTTTAGTCAAATAAAAAGTGATCTTCTAACTTTGAATGAAAACAATTTAAGTCAAGTGAATAGGATGTGCGTTGTGGTACAGTGGATATCGGCTCGGAACGAGAAACCGGGGAGCCGAGTTCGAATTCCAGTTTAATCCATTGTATTCACTTACGCGCAAATACCCTTGGCCTTGGGAAAGGTATTAATCCGTCTCTTCCTTCCAGTTACCAGTTATAGCAGGACAGATTGGGTTCTATAGCCTTGGTCAGCAACCAGTCTACCGCAGAAAGCAATGGCAACCTACTGCGGGATAATCTTCTGCCCAGTCAGTCATGTCTCTTTCGAGACATGATCGCCCAAGCGTAAGCGTGTATCACGTATGGCACTTAACTGAATGGCTTTATATGTAGGATGATGGTTGAACTCAAAAAAAGGCAACATAGTAACTAAAATTGCAATGACATGGAAAACACTGAACAATGTAAACCATCTGGAAGACTTCTATTTACCTTGTCGGTTATCATGGCTTCAAAGAACTTCCTGCTCTTTGATTTTCTGTTAACACTCCTAAACCGTCTTCCACCATCGTTTGCACAAGTCCACTAATTAGGTTATACTTTGTTTTCCGCTTTCACTCTTGCCTCCACTTTATCCAGTGTGTATCAGATTTCACAAGCCTCCTTTCCTCTTTATGTAACTAAGAAATTTCAGTTGTCACTTTCTGATGTTAAGTATAAACGTTCTTTTTGCTTCGATTTTTTCTAAAACTTTATGGTTATTTCTATAAATACTTTCACAGCTTCTGATCCGATGAACTTAGATCACTGGTGCCCCCTAAATACGAATTTGCACGAGATACTAGATTAGCAACTAGATCCCACCCTTTTACCGTGAAACCGATAAAATGCAGCCGTAACTTCTACTCCAACAGTTTCTTTCCTCGCACTTCCCGACTGTAGAATTCTCTTCCAAACGATTGCTTCCCCGACGGCTACAATCTCCAGGAGTTTAAATGTAAGGTCAATAGACACCTCCTAACACACTAACCTGCTCCCATTCTATCAAGCACTCTTCCCATCTGCCCAACCCTCATCCTCGCTATCCTTACTCATCTGTCACCTTCCTCCTGTCATTCCCTATGTCTAACCACTCCTTCTCTTTACCTTCCCCTATGTAGCCCCATGCGCAATAGTGGCAGTGGAATGCCTTGCTTGGTGTGAGATGATTAAAAAAAAAAAGTATCATTCAGTAGAACTACATTTCTGTTGCTTCAAGTTTCTTCTTCATCTAAGGAGATTTTTCTGCTACACAAGAAAACTGATATTACGTAATAGTTCAGTAATCTTTTTCTTTGTTTCTATAAAAATATTTTGTCTGATAAAATTTCACGTAACCTTTGTAAAGCATATATCGCTATACCAATGAACGTTTGGTTTTTAATATCCATTTTTCCTCCCTCTGTTAAGAAAACACAGCTAGTTAAAATGTTTCACTTGCTCTTCAATATGGCAGTGAATGCTTGAAGATGGAGGAAAAACTTGAAGCAACTGAAATGTAGTTATACAGAAGAATGCTATGAATATCATAGATCGAGCATGTGAGCAATGATGAGGTTTTGGAAAGAATTTGAAACGAAAAGGAAATTAATACTGAGCATCAGGAAGAGACAGCTAAAGTTCCTGGGATATGCAGTGAAGAAAGCGGATTTGGAGAACCTGATACTAACAGGCCAGATAAAAGGAAAAAGAGACAGGGGAAAGCAGCGGATAACATATTTGAAGGACCTGATCAGGTGGATGACAAAAAGAGGGTTGCATGGTGTAACAAGAGAAGCGTGCTAAGAGCCACCAGAGATAGGGAGATGTGGAAAGTCATGATCGCCTACGTCCTGAAAGTACATGGTACATAGAAGAAGAAGAATTTGCAAGTTGGGTTGTTTTGCCTTAAGTCTTCTAGAAAATAATATTTAGTCATTTCTTCAGTAACTCTCGTAGGTTATCTTCTAGGTTCCTTTCGTTTTCTGCTATCAACAATGAAACAGTGGATCAGTTGCACATCTTATGCTGTTAAGACCGTTGCCACCAATATAGTATTACAATCAGACGTTAGATCAGACCAAGATAAAACGAAAGAGAGCAATAGGAACAAGCGAAATTGTAACAGAGATGCTGATATTAGTGTCAGTTAAGTGCCATACGTGATACACGTTTGTGTGATTATGTCTCGAAAGAGACATGACTGATTGGGCAGTCATGTATCTCAAAGTAGGTTGACATTACTTTCTGCGGTAGACTATTTGCCAGCAAAGGCTATAGAACCCAATCTGTCCTGTTATTTAAGCCATAACTGGAGGGAAGAGACGGATTAATACCTTTCCCAAGGGTATTCGTGCGTAAGTGAATACAAGGAATTCAACTGGAATTCGAACTCGGCACCCCGATTTGTCGTTCCGAGTTGATATCCACTGCACCCCAACGCACATCAGCTAGATCGAAAACTAATAAAAAGCGAATAGGCAAACCATAATCGTCTAAATCCCAGTTATAATTGACCATGTGTCACATCTTGCCCTTACTGGGAGGGACAGCTAAATAATGTAGTATTATAGTGTGCAATGAAAGAGAGAGTGAGAGAGTGCGAAATGGTAGATAGTCAGGACTTGGCGTCTGTCCGACAACTAGTAGCTTCCTGTAATGTTCATTGTTTGTTGACAGCAAATGAAGAAGAAGCAGAATCAGTGAATGCAGCGCGAAAATGTATAAGAGTAAGAAAAATGAGGGTCGCCTTGACTTGGCGACCGGTGGACGACCGATGGCTCCTTGCCCCTAAATGAAAAAAAAAAAGAAAAGCGCATATTTATATCATTGTGAAAAATATGATCAGACCAAATTTTAAGAAATTTTTCTTTGCTTCTGAGATCGTATTCATTTGTTTTTGCCAATACCATCACATGGTAAAATTTAGTGAACTAACTTTTTTTGAAAAGAGATTTTTTTATTAGTAAATGCATAAATATACATTCTTTTTGGCTAGTAATTTGGTATAGGTGTGTGTATGATCGGATTTTTGTGCAATTAAATTTTAAGAAATCCTAGAAATGTTTATACAAACACCTATTTCTATACTCATTTTTATTGTTGTTACATAAAAGTTTACTGTATATACAATACCATTTTCTCAGCTTTTACTTTTTTTTATCTCAATCTCCCTACAAGAAAATCAAACGTATGGTTATCAGCAAACAGAGGAACACAAAATGCCAATTACAGGTTGACGAAAATCAAACTAGTACAAAAATTTAAGTACTTAGGAAGTGTTCTAAAGGAAGACGGAAAGTGCGACACTGAGATCCGAAGGCAAATTGGAATGGCTAACGACGAATTCCAGATACGGAGTAGAGTATTAAGAGACAAGAGAATTTTGCTAGAAACAAAGAAAAAAGTACTAAATTGCTATGTGATACCGGTACTTCATTATGGCAGTGAATGCTGAACAATATCATCAAAGATGAAAGAAAAACTTGAAGTAACGGAAAGTGGTTCTAGAGAAGGATGCTGCGAATATCATGGATCGAGCATATGAGCAATGATGAAGGTTTGGAAAGGATGGAAACCAAAAGGAAATTAGTATTGAGCATCAAGAAAAGACAGCTGGAGTTCCTGGGACATCTGATGAGAAAAAAAAACTTAAAGAATCTGATACTAACAGGCCAGATAGCGGGAAAGAAAGAAAGGGGAAAGCAGCGGATAACATATTTGAAAGGGCTGAGCAGAGTTTGGGTGGGGTAACAGGAGGAAAAAGCATGCTAAAAGCTACCAGAGACAGGGAAACATGGAAAGCCATGATCGCCCACATGCTGAAAGGAGATGGCACATAGAAGAAGAAGAATGCTTATTGGTTTAAAAAGCGATAATTAGAATTGTAATAAAACCTAACCATATAATGAAATTGTAATATATAATTAACAATAAAAATAATAAACACTGTTATGATTGTTTATGTACAGAAAAACAGCAAATAAGCCTGAAGAGTGAAGGCATTATCATCATACCTTGGGGAAACTTTGAAGTCGGCATGATTAAAATAACACTGCTCAGGTAAGTGACAAGCTACGTCACAATGATTCTATTATCGTTCCATCTTTATATTGATATCGAGAGCTTTGCGAGAAAAACCTGATTGCTTTAAATGACTTACTACCAGTAAAACAATTGACAAAACAGCATTTTTTATATTAAACATTATTGCAATTAACTTTCTTTCTACCTTCTCTCTCTCTCTCTCGTTCTCTCTCTCTCTCTCGTTCTCTCTCTCTCTCTCTCTCTGTATATGTATATTTATTCAGAAATTATAAATGTGCTATAACTAGCGGTATAGCCCGGCATTGCTCGGGGGTAATGAAAGCTATAAAACTAATCCATGGTCCTGGAGCTCAGACTCTTTGGACGTTGGCACGAAAGACTGAAAAGCAATAGTTGTTTCCAGTTAAAGCGAAACCGTAGACTGAAAGAAAAATGAATGGATGTAAGTCAAATTTTGATTTCCTGGTATCGATATCAAATAAGTTTTTTTTCGTCGTAACCTGAATTTTGAAGGCTAAATAAGTCCTCTGAGTAAATGGTATCATGGCTTAGACTAAGAACTACAATTATACCTACTTAGAGCCAAACCCGAAGCAAAAACTAAAATAAAAGGGCTGAAAAATACAGACATACAGGCAGATAAACAGACACACACGCACAAATATCTTGCCTTATATATATATATATATATATATATATATATATATATATATATATATTATCGATTTTCTGCACTATTGCAAGAACTGCAACCTTGAAACTTCTGAATATCGTTTCTTATGTCTTTGTCTATGAGTGTATCAAATTTGATTAAAATCGGACCACTCCTTCTATAACCCGATTTTTTCGATTATCGATTATCGGGGGTACCTCGGCTGATAGTTCAACTGCGTAGATTTTCAAGAAAATCGGTTCAGCCGTTTCGGAGTCTATAGTTAACAGACACACACACAGACACACACACGCACACACACACACAGAGACAAAGTTCCATTTATAAATAAGTTTAGATATCGGTACAAAAGAAGCTATTTTGTTTCGACACTGATTGTGCATACTTGTTATAATTTCTAAATAAATATTATTAGCTCTACTTTGTATTGAGCACTTTTTTAAGAATAGTGATTCTTTCGATAAGGAATATTATTCCATCATAGCTACCCTATGCTTGTAAATATATATATATATATATATATATATATATATATATGGGGGAGCAGCAAATTTTCTTTTAAACATGTCAGATTAAATAAATTACAAACATTATGTTTGCTTATTTTGAATAAAATCCGTTCATACTGAAGGATAATCTTTCGCGTATTACGATTAAAAGATGTCAGAAATGAGCTGCAACGTTCACAAATGATTTTATGATTCATCTTTCAAAGTTCCCAATTATTTTCAGTTATTTTCCGAGATCATCATCAGGGGTGTGAGTTGTAGTAAGAAAAATAACCGCAAAACTGCGTTGCTAAAATTACTGTAAATTTTCTTCTTTCATTAGAACATGAAAATTATCCAAAATGGAGTTTTTATATTTTAATATCATGGTCATGCACGTATTAAAGCATGAAAAAACTTCCTTTTACAAATATTTTAGAACATTACTACAGTTTTCATTGCTGATTCTATTAGTTGATGGCTTAAAATTTTAATGAATATTGCCTCGAGAATATGGTGTAAGGATAGTTCTGTTATTGATCATTACATTTTTTATATTGTGAATGTAGACAGGAATGTTGTAGTTGCCTAAAAATGGACGAATGGTCAGACATGTTTAATGTAAGATGTCTAGTTAATGTAGTTGTTGTAAATCTAACATATATATTTGTTTTTTTTGTCTTTTTTTGTCTCTTTTTTTTTGTCGGAGATACATTCTCTTAAGGGACATTTGAATTGATATATAATGTTGATTTTACGTAACACATCAGTTGTTGGGGAGGAGTTATTACGGATAATTAAATTAGTATTTTATTTTTAATATGTTATTAGTTTTAATTTTTTATTAGGATAAACGGGAGATATATTAGTACGAATGAGATTTTTAATGATTTTTTCATCCTGTTTGTAGTTATTGTGCATCTGGTTGCAATAGCAGAGTTTGATATGTTTAGGGTTTTTTGAGTACCATGTGTGTTGATGTTTTTGAAATATCGTCTTATATCGTCATCTACAATGTGGTTTGAGCAGTCATTATTAATGAGAGTCAGCTTGATATTTTTTATTTCAGTGTTGGTTTGTGCTCGGCTAATTAAATTGTGCATCAGTGCTATTTTGGAGTATTTATATATAATTTATTTGCATCAATTTATATAGTTGTTCATATCTATGATATGAGAAAACTTTGCTTGTTCAAGTATGTAGTACGCACTTTGCCGCAACGTCTTCTGAGTAATAAGTACTGGAAGATTGTTTGATATGCGCAATAGAACTATTTTAAAAAGACGAAGAAAACTCGATCTGGTAGTTAGTGATTTATATATTGATATACGTGTATATGTGTGTGCCTGTTTGTGTATTTGTGTGTTTGTGTTTGCGTGTCGTCGTTTGCAAAGCACATATTTACGCAGACTTACGCTGATTTTTCCCTTTTTTTTTTTTGACAATATCTTTATTTACCTATTTGAACCGAATTGTCCCAGACATTTCTCTCTTTCTCTTTTTCTCCATCACCCTCTCTCCCTCTCTCTCTATCTCTCTCTCTCTCTCTCTCGCTCTCTCTCTCTCTCTCTCTCTCTCTCTGTCTCTATCCAAATGTTGCTCTTGTGCTCTCAGGCAAGTCAACATGTTTCTTTGGAAAGAAACCAATGTTTTTATTTGGTCAGTGAAATATTTGTCAAATAAAAAATACTCTAAAATGAACGATTCATATATTGAAGGAAGGAAATTGCTATAATTTTCTGTCCCAGACATAGAAATGATAGATTTGGCAAATATATTCCTTGTCACGATGAACAATTTTCAATCTCTCTTATCCTATCTCTCTTCCATTTCTCAATCTCATTTTTGTACGGAAGTACCTGGAACCATGATTATAGACACAAGTCGTCACATTTCTACAGACCTATTTACGAACTGTGATAGATTTGAACAGATTATGCCAGCTCACGAAATATACTGTAACATACAAATCTTATCGTTATCTGTTTTTTTTTTTGTTTGTTTGTTTTTTTAATAGCAATGTTACAAAGGTACGGAGCCACTCAAAGGGGATGGTTAGTGTTAAAATGGTTCTGATAAATGAAGTGTGATAGAATTACATGTGGATGTGATAGGAAGAAAATATATAAGTATTTGGAGGATAGAAATGATTGACCCTTGAATGGGAGACGTTAAGATTGATATATTCAGGGAAGCATTCACGGGAGATCTGTTCCACAAAATTGTAGTTCTTGGAAGATTTGTTTGAGAGGAATTTCCTTTTTACAGTTAGAATAGGAATGGAATTATGGCATCAGTTTTGCAACTGGCGAGGCTAAAAAGTAGAGATCGTCTGAAGTTTTGCTATGGGAATGTTGAGATTGCACAACAGAGGTTTTAGAGTGGAGACTTTCCCAACAAGACTGTGTAAACGGTTTTTAACTCTATCAAGGCTGTGAAGTTTGGGCTGAGAAACTTTTTTTTTTAAATCTTAATCGTAAGAAAATAAAGCCTGAGAGAGTCAGGTAGTTTTTAGAACAGTAGAATATTTCGTTCAGCATTTTTATCAATGGGTTTTATACATGAATTATACTTGGACACTGAAATTAACATCGGATTCAATAGATGTTCAATGTTGGGAACGAAATTAAAACTGGAATCGGTCATTGTAGGATCGAACACATCCCAAGCAAGACGATTATGTCACTCGAACGCAGGGTGGTACATTGATTGGAAGGGAATGAGAATATTTCAGTAGAAAGGATTGAGAAAGGAACAAAGTAAAGGAACAGAAAGAGAGAAGATGGCGAATGACGTTGCATTTAAATTCTTGAAGATTGCAGTTAACCTTGAAGCAAGAAATCGAAAGACAGTTCCTCAAACTGGAAGTGAGAGAAAATAAACTGAGGGTGTAGAAGAAGTGGTTAAATCTAGCTAGTTCAACAGTAAAACGATGAGACCTAGTTACCAATCAGCGCGCTTAAATTCATGTAGTCAAAGCACCAGATAAAATGCTCATTAGAGCATTTGCCCAGAAAATATATTTAGAAAGCACAGGGATAAGCCACACCAAACCGGTGATAACGTGACTGAAGTCGAGATGCTTGGTTAGGATCTATTAGACGAGAGACCATTCTTTTAATTTTCTCAATAGATATACACTACCGGCCATAATTATTAGGCCAACCCATTTTTTTAAAAAAGAAAATGATGTATTTCATACTATTTTTAGTATTCATTACCAAATGGATAATTCTAAATGAAAATAGAATGGTTCTTTTATTATTATTGCTTTGCAAAATTTTGCAAGGCAGCCAGAAAGAATTTGCTTCGGCCAGCCAACGAGAAGAAAAGACTAGCATTGGGAAGAGAACACAAAAACCGGACACTAGAACAGTTCATTTGATGTACATGTTATTGTGCAGCATTAACAAAAGAAGCATTCAATTTTCATTTACAATTATCCACTTGTCAATAAATACTAAAAATAGTATGAAATATATGTTTTAAAACTTGGGTGGCCTAATAATTATGGCCGGGATGTGCGTTGTGGTGTCGTGGATATCGCTTCGGAATGACAAATTGGGGTGCCGAGTTCGAATTCCAGATGAGTTCTTTGCATTCACCTCCCCTTGGGAAAAGTATTAATCCGTCTCTTCCCTCCAGTTATGGGTTAAATAATACGACAGATCGGGTTCTATAGCCTTGGCTGGCAACCAGTCTACCACAGAAAGCAATGGCAACCTACTGCGGGATAAACTTCTGCCCAGTCAGTCATGTCTCTTTCGAGACATGACCTCACCAAAGCGTGTATCACGTGTGGCACTTAACTGAGTGTACATCAGGAGCACCAGACCAGATATGGCAAAAGTATTTAATGCACGGATAAATTTTATATTTATAAATATGCAAGATGGATTCTGACGAGAAAAAAATTCTACAATGACACAGTTTCCTTGCAGTAGACGTAGCATTTATTTTAATAATTTCTTCTCATGCAAAGCGGTACGGTCACTGCTGCGTAAGTGGATACATAAGTGAAAAATGTAGGATTACATAAAATGATAGCGATGAGAAAGAGGAAACCAAGTTAGAGAGGATTGTCAAAGAATGAGGAAAAGAAGTATAGAAATACTGGTGCGAAGAGAGTTGCGTGAGAGTAGAGCGAAAAAGGGAGAAAAACAGGATTCAAGGGCTCATTGGAAAAAAATAAGAAAATCATGGGGATAAGAGATGGCAATTGACGTTCCATTTAAGCTGTTAGAGATTGTCGCTATCAGGAAAGCAAATATACGAAATGGAGTTCCACAGGCGGGAAGTGCGAGAAAAGAAGCGTAAGTGAAGAATGAAGAGTTACATAAGACGAGAGAGAAGAGAAAGAGTAAACCAAGTTACAGAAGGTTGTCAGAAAATGAGGAAAAGAAGGATAGAAATACTGGTGTGAAGAGAGCTGCGTGAGAGTAAAGTGAAAAGGGAGAAGAACAGGATTCAAGGGCTCATTTGGAAAAGATAAGAGAATCATGGGGATAAGAGATGGCAATTGACGTTCCATTTAAGCTGTTAGAGATTGTCGCTATCAGGAAAGCAAATATACGAAAGGGAGTTCCACAGGCGGGAAGTGCGAGAAAAGAAACTTATGGAACAGAAGTGTCTGTTGCATTTGGTTGTTTTGACTATTGAAGGGTGGGACCTTGTTTCCAGTCTTGTTGCTTGAGTAAATTCTTTTAGAGGAGCACCAAGAAGCTAAACTCGTTTTAGCAAAAGCCATGAAAATCTTTGTAGAAGAGACAGAAGGAAGCCACATTCTGTCGGTGAGAAAGTGGTTTAGAGGACGAACTCCTTATTGGAATTGATTCTTGTAGAGGAGCACCAAGAAGCTAAACTGTTTTAGCAAAAGCCATGAAAAATCTTTGTAGAAGAGACAGAAGGAAGCCACATTCTGTCGGTGAGAAAGTGGCTGGAGACGAACTCCCAGGTCGGAAATGATTCTTGTAGAGGAGCACCAAGAAGCTAACCAGTTTTAGCAAAAGCCATGAAAAATCTTTGTAGAAGAGACAGAAGGAAGCCACATTCTGTCGGTGAGAAAGTGCTTGGAGACGAACTCCCAGGTCGGAATTGATTCTTGTAGAGGAGCACCAAGAAGCTAAACTCATGTTTTAGCAAAAGCCATGAAAAATCTTTGTAGAAGAGACAGAAGGAAGCCACATTCTGTCGGTGAGAAAGTGGCTGGAGACGAACTCCTGGTGGTCGGAAATGATTCTTGTAGAGGAGCACCAAGAAGCTAAACCTGTTTTAGCAAAAAGCCATGAAAATCTTTGTAGAAGAGACAGAAGGAAGCCACATTCTGTCGGTGAGAAAGTGGCTGGAGACGAACTCCCAGAATTGATTCTTGTAGAGGAGCACCAAGAAGCTAAACTCGTTTTAGCAAAAGCCATGAAAAATCTTTGTAGAAGAAGAGAAGGAAGCCACATTCTGTCGGTGAGAAAGTGGTTGGAGACGAACTCCCAGGTCGGAATTGATTCTTGTAGAGGAGCACCAAGAAGCTAAACTCGTTTTAGCAAAAGCCATGAAAAATCTTTGTAGAAGAGACAGAAGGAAGCCACATTCTGTCGGTGAGAAAGTGGCTGGAGACGAACTCCCCAGGTCGGAATTGATTCTTGTAGAGGAGCACCAAGAAGCTAAACTCGTTTTAGCAAAAGCCATGAAAAATCTTTGTAGAAGAGACAGAAGGAAGCCACATTCTGTCGGTGAGAAAGTGGTTGGAGACGAACTCCCAGGTCACGAATTGATTTTGTAGAGGAGCACCAAGAAGCTAAACCTGTTTTAGCAAAAGCCATGAAAAATCTTTGTAGAAGAGACAGAAGGAAGCCACATTCTGTCGGTGAGAAAGTGGCTGAGACGAACTCCCAGGTCGGAATTGATTCTTGTAGAGGAGCACCAAGAAGCTAAACCTGTTTTAGCAAAAGCCATGAAAAATCTTTGTAGAAGAGACAGAAGGAAGCCACATTCTGTCGGTGAGAAAGTGGCTGGAGACGAACTCCCCAGGTCGGAATTGATTCTTGTAGAGGAGCACCAAGAAGCTAAACTCGTTTTAGCAAAAGCCATGAAAATCTTTTGTAGAAG
Organism: Ascarosepion bandense; assembly: GCA_037127315.1. Taxonomy (NCBI): domain Eukaryota; kingdom Metazoa; phylum Mollusca; class Cephalopoda; order Sepiida; family Sepiidae; genus Ascarosepion; species Ascarosepion bandense. Next base: position 305,483 of record JBBBDQ010000653.1, on the reverse strand, counting down.
AGACAGAAGGAAGCCACATTCTGTCGGTGAGAAAGTGGCCAGAGACGAACTCCCCAGGTCGGAATTGATTCTTGTAGAGGAGCACCAAGAAGCTAAACTCGTTTTAGCAAAAGCCATGAAAAATCTTTGTAGAAGAGACAGAAGGAAGCCACATTCTGTCGGTGAGAAAGTGGCTGAGACGAACTCCTCCAGGTCGGAATTGATTCAGAGAGCACCAAGAAGCTAAACTCGTTTTAGCAAAAGCCATGAAAATCTTTGTAAAGAGAGGAAGGAAAGCCACATTCTGTCGGTGAGAAAGTGGCCGGAGACGAACTCCCCAGGTCGGAATTGGATTTCGTAGAGGAGCACCAAGAAGCTAAACTCGTTTTAGCAAAGCCATGAAAAATCTTTGTAGAAGAGACGAAGGAAGCCACATTCTGTCGGTGAGAAAGTGGCTGGAGACGAACTCCCAGGTCGGAATTGATTCTTGTAGAGGAGCACCAAGAAGCTAAACTCCTTACTTTAGCAAAAGCCATGAAAAATCTTTGTAGTAGAAGAGACAGAAGGAAGCCACATTCTGTCGGTTAGAAAGTGGCTGGAGACGAACTCCCAGGTCGGAAATGATTCTTGTAGAGGAGCACCAAGAAGCTAAACCTGTTTTTTAGCAAAAGCCATGAAAAATCTTTGTAGAAGAGACAGAAGGAAGCCACATTCTGTCGGTGAGAAAGTGGCTGAGAATGAACTTCAGGTCGGAATTGATTCTTAGAGGAGCACCAAGAAGTTAAACTCGTTTTAGCAAAAAAAGCCATGAAAAAAATCTTTGTAGAAGAGACAGGAAGGAAGCCACATTCTGTCGGTGAGAAAGTGGCTGGAGACGAACTCCCAGGTCGGAATTGATTCTTGTAGAGGAGCACCAAGAAGCTAAACTCGTTTTAGCAAAAGCCATGAAAAATCTTTGTAGAAGAGACAGAAGGAAGCCACATTCTGTCGAGAAAGTGGCTGGAGACGAACTCCCAGGTCGGAATTGATTCTTGTAGAGGAGCACCAAGAAGCTAAACTCGTTTTGGCAAAAGCCATGAAAAATCTTTGTAGAAGAGACAGAAGGAAGCCACATTCTGTCGGTGAGAAAGTGGCTGGAGACGAACTCCTCAGGTCGGAATTGATTCTTGTAGAGGAGCACCAAGAAGCTAAACCTGTTTTAGCAAAAGCCATGAAAAATCTTTGTAGAAGAGACAGAAGGAAGCCACATTCTGTCGGTGAGAAAGTGGCTGGAGACGAACTCCCAGGTCGGAATTGATTCTTGTAGAGGAGCACCAAGAAGCTAAACTCGGTTTTAGCAAAAGCCATGAAAAATCTTTGTAGAAGAGACAGAAGGAAGCCACATTCTGTCGGTGAGAAAGTGGCTGGAGACGAACTCCCAGGTCGGAATTAATTACAATGCAGATTTGATTCGATATGTTGTCGTTCCACTTCATGTATGTGACAAAATGGGAGGCCATGATGGCGTAGCGTGTTTCTCTCCAGGATGAGCCAAGTAGATGGCAGTTAGAACATTTTCTCAATACTGATTAAAAGAAAGCAAATAATCCAGAAGAGTGAAGACATTAAATGAAAGCAGGTTTGTTTAGGAGGCGTTATGATGTACAAGCTATTTCTTTTCCTAGTTAACAACTGAATGGACGTTCTTTTCAAGAACAGTTTGCCAGATTTACTTTGTCATCCACAGAAACAAATAATTTGAAACTGATGACATCATAGAAATCATTGATGAAGATGTGAATCAACAGAATACCAAGGAAAGCAAACTGGGGTCCCCAGTGTTAATATGAAATGCTCTGTAGATCCATCTATAGCTGCATTGGATAGATTTGCTTAATTTATTTCTGAATATTTGTGATAAGTAAATTACAGATTTATTCAATGTGTTATTCTCTGATTCGATAAATTTACTCTCCGGCCTTCTTCACGCGCCATGTGGTATTTTTTAAATATCTGTTATTTTATTCTTTGGTTAATGACCACTTGCGATATGCTTCCGTAGGGTTCCACTGCCTGACACAGGGACTGAACTTACTTTGACAAACATATATATTACAAAAGCCATTTTCTCACAGGACAACTTGAGGATTTAATTTTAGAAATTCCAATCCAATGTATTTTTTCTAATCAAAACCTGCTGTTTACCGATTCTTTATAGGCCAATGAAGATGGTCGTAAGAGACTGTGTAGATGCGCAAATATTTCATACCTCAAAGTCTAATGTTTTAATGACACAGCAAATAATAAAACATAGATAAAATTGTTGAATTTTTTTAATAAGAAATAAACTGCAAGTTTTTTCTTAAAACTGTTAATATAAGCAACTAGCAGTATAGCCCAGCGTTGCTCGGGTGTAATAAGAGTTTTAGAAGCAATCCATGGTTCTGAAGCTCAGACTCTTTGGACGTTGGCACGAAAGACTAAAAAGCAATAGTTGTTTCCAGTTAAAGCGTAACCGTAGACTGAAAGAAAAATGAATGGATGTAAGTCAAATTTTGATTTCCTGGTATCAATATCAAATAAATTTATTTAGTCTTAAACTGAATGTTGAAGGCTAAATAAGTCCTCTGAGTAAATGTTATCATGGCTGAGACTAAGAACTACAATTATACCTACTTAGAGACAAACCCGAAGCAAAAACTAAAATAAAAGGGCTGAAAAAATACAGACATACAGGCAGATAAACAGACACACACACACACAAACATCTTGCCTTATATACATATATATATTATCGATTTTCTGCATTATTGTAAGAACTGTAACCTTGAAAATTCTGAATATCATTTCTTATGCCTTTGTCTATGAGTGTATCAAATTTGATTAAAATCGGACTACTCCTTCTATAACCCGATTTTTTCGATTATCGATTTTCGATATTTATCAGGGGTACCTCGACAAAAACCTAGCTAAGAACACTCGCAGACACTTATAGTACAACTGTGTAAATTTTCAAGAAAATCGGTTTAGCCGTTTCGGAGTCTGTAGGTAACGGACACACACACATAGACACACACGCACACACACAGACAAAGTTCCATTTATAAATAAGTTTAGATTAGATGTAAGATACTCAATATTAGGTACATCAACATATATGTTGTGTCAATTTTTTTTTTTAATCATTTCACCCCGAGCAAGGCGGAAACGCCACTGATGTGCAGGGGGTTACATAAATGTAAAAAGATTAATTAGAAAAGAGTGAGGAGTACAAACTAGTTAGAAAGGAACAACAGAAAGCTGAGAAAGCAGGTGCGATGACAGATACATAGGTGGAGAGAAAGGGAAAGTTATACAGGGGAGGGGAGAGAGCTAGAGGCCAGTGGTTAGTAGATGAGTATTGAATTTGCATTTAAATTTCTGGAGGTTGTAGCCGTCAGGAAAGCAAGAATACGGGAGTGAGTTCCACAGGCGGGAAGTGCGAGAGAGGAAGCTGCAGGAGTAGAATTGTCGTCTGCGTTTGGCTAACCTGACTGTGAATGGGTGGGACCCAGTTGCCAGTCTGGTTGCACGAGTAAACACCCGTTGAGGAGGCATCAGTGACTTAAGCTCATTCGAGCAGAAGCCATGAAAGTATTTATAGAAGAGACAAAGGAAGGCCACATTTCGACGATGGGGAAGTGGCTGCAGTCGAGTCGCCAGATCAGTACCTATCACATTACAGACTCTCCTTTGGAGCTTGTCAAGAACACTGAGGAGAACGGCAGGGGCACCTGACCATAAATGGCAGCAGTACTCCATGCACGGACGGATGGTTGACTTGTATATATGCAGGATGGATTCAGGTGGAAAAAACATCCTGGATCGACATAGTGACCCAATCTTCTTAGCAGTAAATTTTGCTATGGATTCAATATAGATTTAGACGCCATTTATATACAAATATTTTACCCTCATTTTGGACGGCACGGCTCCTCGTAATGTAGTAGTAATAGTGATGTATATTTGATTATAAGTCCTAAGTTGTAGCAACGTTAAACTTGATATGAGTTCTGCTGAAAAATTATTTTCATCTTTTCAATTCAGTACGAGTTAATAACAAAAACTAATCCCTAGAAATAGACATGCACACTGATTCGCTCTGAAATGCGATGTTAAGCAATGCTATATATGAGAGGTTAGTGCGGGAGTCTTTGAGTGAAAATGAGCATATCCAGAAGGTCACGGATCCCATCCGTGGCTCGTCCCAAAAAAACAAAACAAAAAAAAAGGCAGTAGAGGGACATCCGGAGTCATGAACCGGGTGTGGCCCAACCCTCCTAGAGTGTCAGGAGATAAGGGCCGAAACACTTGCTTGACGGGGGCTTCTCTTCTGAGGACTCTCTGCTGCCACGCTCTCCACGAGTTTCTTTCTACTATGAGTGGAAATCGAAGCGAATTAGAAGCTTAGCTGATGTGCAAGTCTATTGCGGCGGCTACCAACAATGCATAATTTTGTTTACATTATTTACATACGGGCTATTGTCCTAGTCTTTGTTGTTATTATCATTTTTCGGACATTTTGAGCTCCAGCATTTTTCACGGGTTAGGGTTAGACCCATGCAAACTCCAGGAAGTTTCTAACAAAACACTTTATTTCATCTACGTGGTTACATTTCTACGGATATCTTGTCTACTTCCTACATACTACTGTTAAGTTATTGCTCGCATCGTTTCTACTGGGTCCAAATTTGCACTGCCCAATGCAGGGATTGAACTCAAAATTCCTCCGCAAACAAATTCACAAACTAATTTTATAGCCGACATAAAAAGTTTTTGCAAAACAGTCAATCTCTAGTCACTACTCCTTCGCATTATCACTGCCTAGTTTCCTTCTTAGAACTAATTCTCTGTTGAGTCATGTGCATAGAACCTCTTGATATATATACCTCTAAATATATATACCTCTATACAAATACATACACGCAAATATATACCTCTATACACAAACAGGTATACATATATACCTCTAAATCTCTGTTGAGTCATGTGCATAGAACCTCTTGATATATATACCTCTAAATATATATACCTCTATACAAATACATACACGCAAATATATACCTCTATACACAAACAGGTATACATATATACCTCTAAATCTCTGTTGAGTCATGTGCATAGAACCTCTTGATATATATACCTCTAAATATATATACCTCTATACAAATACATACACGCAAATATATACCTCTATACACAAACAGGTATACATATATACCTCTAAATCTCTGTTGAGTCATGTGCATATAACCTCTTGATATATATACCTCTAAATATATATACCTCTATACAAATACATACACGCAAATATATACCTCTATACACAAACAGGTATACATATATACCTCTAAATCTCTGTTTAGTCATGTGCATATAACCTAACCTCTTCCATTGTTTCTGTTATTATCGCTAACCTAGATCCCCACAAAGCATGTAAACCTGATGTCATTAAGAAGTGCAATATTCATTAAGAAGTTTGATACTGAACCAGTTGATATTGTATCTAAACTTTATAATAGATGGCTCGCTGCCTATTTGGTTCATCATCTCACATAGCTGGGCCATTTTACAGACAGCTAATACGGATTTCCCAAAATACCAAATACAGGTGGGGGATAACAGAATCAAGCAAGTACAAAAATTTAAGTACCTAGGAAGTGTTCTAACAGAAGATGGAAAATGCGACACGGAGATCCGAAGGAGAATTGGCATGGCAAAGGACGCGTTCCAGAAGATGAGCAAAATACTAACACACAGGAAAATCTCAATAGAAACGAAAAAAAGAGTGCTAGACTGCTACGTGATGTCAGTTCTTCAATACGGCAGTGAATGCTGGACAATATCATCGAACATGAAGAGAAAACTGGAAGCGGCCGAAATGTGGTTCTACAGAAGGATGCTACGGATATCGTGGACTGAGTATGCAAGCAACGATGAGGTGTTGGAAAGAATGGCAACAAAAAGGAAATTGATGCTGAGCATCAGGAAGAGACAACTGAAGTTTCTGGGACATGCAATGAGGAAGGAGAGCCTGGAGAACCTGATACTGACTGGTCAGATAGAAGGAAGGAGAGACAGAGGAAGGCAGCAGATAACATATTTGCAGGGTCTGATCAGGTGGATGACGGAACGGGGTTGCCAGGAGCAACAGGCTCAAACATACTAAGAGCCACATGAGATAGGGAGACGTGGAGAACCATGATCGCCTACGTCCTGAAGAGACAGGGCACATAGAAGAAGAAGAATACGGATTTCGTGTCTCCAAATCAACAGCTGATGTACTGATAATAATCTCGAAAAGAGTATATCTTTTTCTAGAATAAAACAATAAAACAGTGAAGCCTGGGCTGTAGTGTTGGACATCTTGAACGCCTTTAACAGGGTCTGGTATATATGTATTTTTCCCAAACAACATTTTGAGCTGATCCAGATCAAATCGTAAAATGAAAGTAACCCTGAACGGCCGCTCATCTAAGGTTTTTCTTACTATCGTTGGTGTCCCCCAGGGCACCATACTTGGTCCTGCGTTTGTATTATTTTTTTATCAACTACATTCCCGATGATATCAGTTCTCAATTTGGCATCTACGCTGACAATACAGCCATTTACCACTACTTTAGTAATCAGTGATCAGTTGGACAAGGTCAAAATGGCAGCTGGTGTCCAAATCAACCTCAAAACCGTCGTTAACTGGGGCAAAAGATGGCTTGTAAATTTCTACACATCCAAAACTAAACTCCTCTCCAGCAATCATCTGAAAGATTCCTCTCTGCCTTCTATCAACAGAGATGAAGCTAACCTTGTTGCTCCTTCTAGGGATAATGTTATCAGCTGACATGAAGTGGAAGGATTATATTAAATCCATTGCTAGGTCAGCTAAGAAAATCACTGTGTCCAGCGGGACAATTCGTTTTACCCGGAAACGATCTTACATACGTTTGCTATTTCTCTATGCCTAGAACATTGCTGCTACATGTAGTCCGGTGCCTTGATCTGCAGGCTCAGCTTCAGTCACTTACCCAATACCGTAAGGTTGCTTCTCTGTGCCATTTTTTATTAATACTTTCATGCTAATTGTTCGGATGAGGTCTTTGCTATGGTACCTAGCCCCTATAAATTTAAACGCAGTACTAGACTGGCGGAAAGGTCTCGTCAATTCAGAGTAGTTCTGGCTACATCTAGCCGTAAGTTTTATACTAACAGTTTCTTTGTCTCGCACTTCTCGCTTGTGGAACTCCCTTCCGATTCCATGAATTCTAGCCAATTTTAATCAGTAAATATTTAAGTGCAATGTTATTCGTTATGTGCGTTGTGATGCAGTAGATATCGGCTCAGAACGACAAGTCAGGGAGCCGAGTTCGAATTCCAGATGAATTCACTTACGCACAAATAATCTTGGGAAAGGTATTAATTTATTTCTTCCCTCCAGTTATGGGTTAAATAATAGGACATATTGGGTTCTATAGCCTTGGCTGGCAACCAGTTTACCGCAGAAAGCAATGGTAACCTACTGCGGGATAATCTTCTGCCCAGTCAGTCATGTCTCTTTCGAAACATGATCGCCCAAAGCGGGTATCACGTATGGCAATTAACTGACTGCCTTCTTGATTACATTTTTCTCTTTTTGCTCATTACTATAATAGAATATTTCCCTATTCTTCCACACCCTGTAACTCCTTGTGTCTTACTACCTGTGGAACTACTGATTAGAACAAAAATGTTTGCTTACGGGCAAATCATGTTGATAACTGTTAAGCAACGTTGAGCTTAGTCTGTTCCTGGATGGTACTGTCTCCTTATATTCCACTTCTATACCTAGAAGGGTGACTACTTGGGTATAACTGGTGTAGTAAGCTTATACGTGCGGCTGATGTAATGGATAAGAAAACGGTATTGTAGGAGAGCCGAGTTCGAACGCCGCTGGTTTCACTTTGTTCATTTACGCGCAAATACCATTGGGTTATGTATGAATACATGTCTTCTTCACTCAGCTACGGGTTAATTAGTAAAACTTGTATCACTAAACGACGTTTTTATTTCCCAAAAATATTTAAATCTAAAAATATTTTCTGACAAGTCTTACAGAACGAATTCATCAGTCAATTCAACCAGTTTGCTGGAGAAAGTTGTTTGGTTCTTATTGTTCCGTTATTTTAACTACAATTATATTTTATTTTTATTTTTCATATAATGCTTTTTTCGGCGGCATGCCATGGGTTAAGAGGTTCTTTGGTTAGAGTTGTCAGCAACCACTATACATCGGGGAGATCCCGAATTTAGGACATTCATCCGCCTCGACAAGTGAACTCAGACTCTTTCAAAATCAAAATCAAAATTTTTATTCCCCCAAAATACTTGAAATCTAAAAATATTTTCTGACAAGCCTTAAAGAACGAATCCATCAATCAATCAAACCAGTTTGCTGGAGAAATTCTTTTAGATGTTATTGCTTGGTTATTGTAACCTTGTACCAGACATGACTGAAATAATTAAGATAATGATAAAGAGTGACTAACACACTAGTGCAGAATAAAATAATGCTTACTTGTCAGGCAAAAGAAACCTTCGCAAAAACATTGTGCACTCGCACTATCTAAACTTATTTATAAATGGAACTTTGTCTCTGTGTGTGTGTCAGTGTGTGTGTGTCTGTTACCTAGAGACTCCGAAACGGCTGAACCGATTTTCTGAAAAATTTACACAGTTGTACTAGAAATGTCTGCGAGTGTTCTTAGCTAGGATTTGTGTCGAGGTACCCCCGATAAATATCGAAAATCGATAATCGAAAAAATCGGGTTATAGAAGGAGTGGTCTGATTTTAATCAAATTTGATACACTCAGAGCCAAAGACATAAGAAACGTACTTGCAGTTTTTACAATAGTGCAGAAAATCGATAATATATATATATATATATAAAAGGCAAGATGTTTGTGTGTGTGTGTGTCTGTTTATCTGTCTGTATGTCTTTTATACAAATCCACTATTTTTATCCGATTCTCACCAAACTTCACACAAATATTCTTTAGGCTGAGTCTGAGATCCAGGACCATGGATTAGTTTTAAAGCTTTCATTACACCCGAGCAACGCCGGGCTATACTGATAGTTAAAAATAAAGAAAGTTTTTTTTTCTTTTACATTAAAAATTTACACACTTTACGCTATTCCGTGATCAGAAAAAAGAGAAGTCACATCGATTTTACGCCTAACTTGTTCCCACAAATAGACGAAACGATTTTTGGGACAATTTTGACATCGATGTCACTAATAATACTTTCTTTTTGCTTCGTCACAATGCGGATAATGATGGATTAGTCATGGCGAACACAATGGTCGATTAGTTGCGGCTTTTACAATTACTGTCTAAACATTACTGTCTCCTTCCAAGTCCAAACAATTACCCGCATTAAATTACCTTCATAAAAATCTAGAATTTATGATCTATACTTACAAGGTAAGTCGCTGAGTTTTATAGATTTACCGGAGACATGAATTGAAACGTCTGCAAACAAATATATTCAAATCTATACACGATGTTATGCCGACCATATTTTAAAGTTAAAGATACACACACTCTCACACACACATACACACTCATATATACACACATGTATGTATGTTTGCCTCTATTTCATAGATAGATAGATAGATAGATAGATAGATAGATAGATAGATAGATAGATAGTGAACAGACTGGGATAGATAGATAGATAGATAGATAGATAGATAGATAGATAGATAGATAGATAGATAGATAGATAGATAGATAGACAGACTAGATAGATAGATAGATAGATAGATAGATAGATAGATAGATAGATAGATAGATAGATAGATAGTGAACAGACTGGGATAGATAGATAGATAGATAGATAGATAGATAGATAGATAGATAGTGAACAGACTGGGATAGATAGATAGATAGATAGATAGATAGATAGATAGATAGATAGATAGATAGATAGATAGAACAGACTGGGATAGATAGATAGATAGATAGATAGATAGATAGATAGATAGATAGATAGATATGAACAGACTGGGATAGATAGATAGATAGATAGATAGATAGATAGATAGATAGATAGATAGATAGATAGATAGAACAGACTGGGATAGATAGATAGATAGATAGTGAACAGACTGGGATAGATAGATAGATAGATAGATAGATAGATAGATAGATAGATAGATATTTTTTGAGGATCGTTTCAAGCATGAAACTCACACAATGCAATGTGATTTTCCCAAGTCCATTGTCTATAAGTACAAAAGATCTCTCAACCTTTTTTCCAAAAAATATAATAAAATTTAAACAAAACACGCATATACGTGTGTACACACATATATATACATACACAGACATACATATGTTGTCATTTCGCGCTATCACGCGGTGTGACATCATAGAACCGCATTGCAAATTTGCGAACTGCGTTTGTTGTTTTTGGTAACTATTGCCATTGCCTAGCGGCAACACAAAATAAAATCGTCTGTTTTGGTGGATGTCTTTGTGTTAACGTCCTTGTAACCTCTCTGAAGATGGCTCACGTGAGCCGAAAGCTTAGAAGCAAATTAATAAAAATTATCCAATTGTTGGAGAATTTTTGTCTTTATTTTCAACTGAAATTAAAGCCAAAATACGACGTTTAGATTAAACATAATAGACATTCATTGTCTCTTGTATTTAACAGTATATGTTTAGAATATATATATATAAAACAAAATTCCGATGTTCAAATTTGTTGAGTCGCCATTTCTACGAGAAAAAACTCTCGCGTCCTCAGGAACTTTATTCTAAAAAAATAAAACTAATGACAAAATGAACAAAGGTATTATACCGGCAGAAGACCAAAAACATTTTCATCACAAAAAAATAAAGGGGTGGGATTAATAAGAAAGAAGACAGATATCTATGTCTATTTTTATTATTAGATTTTTTGATACCCACTACCTCTTAACTGAGTCGAGATTTTAAAAGAAATGATAGGGGGAAAAAAAGAAAGAAAAAAAAAGGAAAGAAGTAAAAAGTGGGAAGGGATGGTTGACAGGGAAGTAAGAAAAGAAAAGAAAAGACAAAGAAAAATCTGTTTCCATAGAAACAAGGGAAATTGTTATTTTTCGTGTTGAAAAATAAATCATAGCGATTTTTAGGTTAAATAAATGGGAAAAATTTCATAGAAAAAAAAATTTTAGGAAAAGATTTTGACATACAAATCTAAATTTAAATACAAATTTCAAAATTAAATTTAAATGAAGAAATTGATAAAGCATAAAAAGATAATAAAATAAAATAAAATAGAAAAATATTAACTTAAGGAGTATATCAATGCAAAAATATCGTCTAACGAATTATTTAACAATGGAACCGGATTCATTAGCAAAACCATTAAATAGACTTTCTTAGAATGAAGACCTGCTTTTCCGATGACTAAAACGGACTCATGTCGCTTACCCAAGTGTCTTTTTTCCCCCAAACATTGCTGTAAAAGATTTCTCATCCCCCCAATTTACTTTAAAAAGGGGGTTAGTATTCATTTTATCAATATCAGATATCAATTTTATTGACTTTGATCACTGAGAAGCGATTTCATATTCACCATTTATAATCGATCGATTCTAAAATCGATAAGTGATTTTTACTTTTCGCTTTAAAACTGGGGACAGTTCTCAACTTTGCTTAAAGAAATTAGGCAAATTTATCTGACAGTTTCTGTTCAATATCTACCGATATTCGGGAAAGTGTTCAAGGCCATAATCAGTGCTGAAATAGTTCAACATCTTACTGCCCACAAACTCACCTCTGACAGGCAATATGGCTTCCGCTTTGCCAGGTCCACAGCCGACTTGCTAACAATCGTAACGGAGTACATGCTCCAGACTCTTGATGAGTCTGACGAGGCTCGCGCAGTTGCTCTGAACATCTCCAAGGCTTTTGACAGGGTTTGGCACTCTGGTCTTCTATGCAAGCTACGGGGTTACGGTATTACCGGTCGCCTGCTTGACCTAATCCAATCTTTTTTAAATAACCGCAAAATGAAGGTCATTTTGAATGGGCATGCCTCTTCATCCTAAAGCAGGAATGCTGGTGTCCCACAGGGCTCTACCCTGGGCCCGACGCGCTTCCTTATTTTCATCAACGACCTCCCAGATGAGATCAAGGGCCAAGTAGGCATCTACGCAGATGACACCACAATATACTCCCGCATCAGTAAGAAACCTGTCGCAAAGGATAGACATAATCGCTACTGACCTTGAACGGGATCTACACTCTGTGGTGAATTGGGGCAAGAAAAGGCTTGTCAGCTTCAATGTGTCTAAGACCAAGCTGTTGTCTGTCAACCATCACAGGCAACCTCTCCTGCCTCGCATGGACCAAGCGATTCTCCCTGAGAGCAATACACTGCGCCTCCTTGGCCTTACTCTCTCTTCAGACCTCAAATGGAACCACTATATCGAATCCATAGCTAGATCTACTGCTAAGAAGTTTGGTTCATTATGTCGATCCAGGATGGTTTTTCCCGCCTGAATCCATCCTGCATATATACAAGTCAACCATCCGTCCGTGCATGGAGTACTGCTGCCATTTATGGTCAGGCGCCCCTGCCGTTCACCTCAGTGTTCTCAACAGGCTCCAAAGGAGAGACTGTAATGTGATAGGTACTGACTTGGCGACTCGACTGCAGCCACTTCCCCACCGACGAAATGTGTCCTCCCTTTGTCTGTTCTATAAATACTTTCATGACTTCTACTCGGACGAACTTAAGTCACTGGTGCCTCCACAACAGGTGTTTCCTCATGCAACCAGATTGGCAACTGGGTCCCACCCATTCACAGTTAGGTTAGCCAAATCCAGCTACAATTCTAGTCCTGCAGCTTCTTCTCTCGCACTTCCCGCCTGTGGGACTCTCTCTCATATTCTTGCTTTCCTGATGGCTACAACCTCCAAGAATTTAAATGAAATGTCAATACTCATCTATTAACCACTGGATTCTAGCTCTCTCCCCACCCCGTATATCCTTCCCCTTCCCTCCACCTATGTAACTGTCATCGCACCTGCATTCTCATCTTTCTATTGCTCTTTTCTGTACTCCTCACTCTCTTCTAATTAATCTTTTTACAATTATGTAGCCCACCGCACATCAGTATCATTTCCGCCTTGCTCGGGGTGAAATGATTATAAAAAAAATTATTGATTCATATTTAGTTTTGCTTTCAATCTTTTGTCTGAAAGATTTTACAAGTCGAATCGTAATCTGGATCATTGAACCAACGCGAACATTGCTTCTCTTAGCTGCAGAATATGTGCTTTGCCAAGGCTGCATAAATTTTTGAATTCAGAGTTTACCTTATTCTAGACTGGTTGCCACTCAATGCTATAAAACTCAGTCCGTCCTATTATTTATCCATAGGTGGGGGAGAGAAGAGTTGCATTCATACCTTTCCAAAGGGCATTAGCATGTAATTAAATGTAAGGAACTCGAATTACAAACGAGTTTATTGCATTCACTTAATTATATTAAAGAATTTATTTTTAGAAAAGAATTCTTGCCGATTTAAGGAGAGATGAAAATGCATTTTCGACAGAACATAATTTTTATACGAACGAACAAAACGATTTTTAAAATCGTTAATACAATATCGGTCTATTTAATAGAATACATAACACAATATTAACACCATCTAAGAATAAGATCTCCTTGATACCTCAACAGCATAAATTGAAGCATAATACTAGATTGGCAAATAGGTCTCATTGTTTTACTGTTGAAAAAATTAGTTACAACTGTATATTCTATTTTAATAGTTTCTTTTCTTGCATTTCAAGTCCGTGGAATTTTCAGCGTCTTTCTTGTTTTCCCTGCCACCTATGGTCTTTAAAAATTTAAATGCAAATTCAATTGTCATCCATTGCCTTCCTGAAAGCTGTTTAACATGATTCTTTCCCTTATAATAAGAACTTATTATGCTGTAATTTCTTGAAAGGTGTTTATTACTAAATAATGACGGATGTGCGTTGTGGGACAGTGTATATCGGTACGAGAAATTGGAGAACCGAGTATTTTTTTTAATATCATTTCACCCCAAGCAAGGTAGAACTGCCACTTGTGCGCAGGGGGTTACATACTAGGAGAGTGATGAGAAAGAGGAACAAGTTAAAGTGGGTGTCAGAAAATGGGTAAGAGAAGGATGAGAATAATGGTGTGAAGAGAGCTGCTTGAGAGTGTAGTGTACGGAGAAAAGAACACGGTTATCAGGGAAAGGATGAGAATCAAGGAGATAGAAAATAGCAACTGGCCTTACATTTAAATTCTTGGGCATGTCATGGAAGCAAGTGTACTGAAGGGAATTCCGCAGGCAGGAAGTGCGAGGAAAGAATCTGAGGGTGTAAAAGTTGTGGTTACATTCGATTGGTCGCAGTGATAAATCCAGTTGATATCCGTTGCATTCACTTACGTGCAAATACATCTCTCTTCCCTCTAGCTTTGGGTTGATTAGTTGGATAGTTTGGGTTCTATAGCCTTAGTTGGCAACCAGTTTATTACAGAAAGTAATGGAAACTTACTGTGGAAAAATCTTCTGCTTAGTCACTCATATCTCTTTCGAAACTTGATCGCCTATTTTTATCCATTATAATCTTATATTCATCATCATCATCATCATCATCATCATCATCATCCGTTACACCAATAGTGTGTAGAGCAGTAACTTTTTGTTACTGTTTCTAAAATAAGGTGTTTTTTTCATTTATGTTAGACCTGCGCCCAACCCCAAAACCTGGAGAACCGGTGGACCATTGTTGGTCCTTACCTTTACAGCCCCTGGTATCCCCAAACAGTCACCCATCTAAGTACTGACCAGGCACGATGTTGCTCAACTTCGGTGATCGGACGAGAAGCCGCTGGTATCCCCAAACAGTCACCCATCTAAGTACTAACCAGGCTCGACGTTGCTCAACTTCGGTGATCGGACGAGAAGCCCCTGGTATCCCCAAACAGTCACCCATCTAAGTACTGACCAGGCTCGATGTTGCTCAACTTCGGTGATCGGACGAGAAGCCGCTGGTATCCCCAAACAGTCACCCATCTAAGTACTAACCAGGCTCGACGTTGCTCAACTTCGGTGATCGGACGAGAAGCCCCTGGTATCCCCAAACAGTCACCCATCTAAGTACTGACCAGGCTCGATGTTGCTCAACTTCGGTGATCGGACGAGAACCGGTGTATTCAACACGATATAGGCGTAAACAATCTTATATTAATATCAGACTATTTATTATACTGACTATTTAGCCAAAATCGTTCTATATTTGTAGGGTGTTCCTCGGGAATAATTTAGATTATTTTTCAGTACTTTTCTTAAAGCTCAATTTTATATGAAAAGTCGTTAATTATGGCCTTTTTATAGCATTATGACATTGAATTTCATTTTATAATCGTGTGGTTCTTATGAAAGTAACGGCTGTAAGAAAATTAATTCCTTATTGTAGAATACTATTGGCAACCTAAACAGATACGTTTATGAAACATTTATGGTTGAAAATACTAGTATATAAAAGCATGCCCGTTCACAAGATCTAAAGGAGAAAACTTCTGAAGTGGGACTCATCATCATCATCATCATCATCCGTTACACCTAATAGTGTGTAGGGCAGCAACAGAGTTTCTCCACTTTTGCCTATCTTAGGCCAGAATAGTCAATGAACTCCAAGTGTACTGCATGGCGTTCATCTCATTCTTCAGCGTACTTCTCCATATCGTTTTTGGTCTTCACCTCTTTCTTTTGCCATTTGGGGTCCAGTGCAGTGCTGTTCTTGTGATTGACTGTGGATCTTTCCAGCGCACATGCCCAATCCATCTCCACTGCCTTCTTGTAATGATGGTGCCCATGTTCTCTTGCTTGCATTTCTTCAACAGGTCTTCATTGGAGATCTTCTCTGGCCAAAATATTCTCAGTATTCGTCGGAGGAATATGGTGTGAAAGGATCAAATATTGGCGAGATCCGTCTTAGTCATTCTCCAGCACACAGATCCGTAGAGGAGAGTAGATACAACACAGCTCTGGTATAGCTTGTCTTAAATGTAACCCCCATACTTGTGACTGCTTTGTCACATCTCAATATAACCCCCTACACACACACACGACTGGAATTGTTCAGTCCTCACTTTTCATCTTGGAAGTGTTAAAAAATGATTTACACGTTTCTGTTGAGGAAGACGTTCTTCCCTCTAGAACTTCTTATTTACTACAGAAGCATTGCAAGCCTATAGCAATTCTATTGCCATTTTCATGACAAAATGCCATATAAACTCTACCTTTTTATTGCCACTTGTCGCGACATTTACAAACGAGACATACCATACCATCTCTACAGAGTCAAATCAACCTCATTTCGTCTTTGTTCCGATTACAAGAAAATACTTTCACTCACAGAGCTTTAACCCCCCCCCCTAACATAAATTCCCACTTTCTAGAACAAACGCTTTTGTGGATGGTTCCCTAAATGTAAGAAACCTAACATCATCAAGTCAACGGTTAACCACTATTTATTCTCCTTATCCTCATAAACTTGCTACAACACCTCTTTCATTCATTTTACGCACCTCATTCATGATAACGATTTTTACTGCAACTCTAAATTTTTGTGGCTCTTGAGGCTGTTATTGGAGCTATTTCATATCAAAATAAGGAAACAGTGCACAATATCTTTTATAAATTCAAACAATGTGGATATAGGAATCAACACAACACGTTGGCCCCCAGTTTAACGCCTCAATAAGACCTCCTTCAAACGGGGTATTATTCACACAGAGAAATATATATAGATATTATATTGATAGTACACTATTAGGTATATACTAACAGTATAGCTCGGGGTTGCTCGAGTGTAATGATAGCTTTAAAACTAATCCATGGTCCTGGAGCTCGGACTCTTTGGACGTTGGCTCAGAAGACTAAAAAGCAATAGTTGTTTCCAGTTAAAGTGAAACCGTAGATTGAAAGAAAAATGAATGGATGTAAGTCAAATTTTGATTTACTGGTATCGATATCAGATAAGTTTTTACGTCGTAAACTAATTTTTAAATGCTAAATAAGTCCTCTGAGTAAATGATATCATGGCTGAGACTAAGAACTACAATTATGCCTACTGAGAGTCAAACCCGAAGCAAAAGCTAAAATAAAAGGGCTGAAAAAATACAGACATACAGGGAAATAAACAGACACACACACAAACATCTTGAGTTATATATATATATATATATATATATATAGATAGATAGATAGATATATTATCAATTGTCTGCACTATTGTAAGAACTGCAACCTTGACATTTCTGAATATCGTTTCTTATGTCTTTGTCTATGTGTGTATCAAATTTGATTAAAATCGGACCACTCCTTATATAACCCGATTTTTTCGATTATCGATTTTCGATATTTATCGGGGGTACCTCGACACAAAACCTAGCTAAGAACACTCGCAGACGCTTATAGTACAACTGTGTAAATTTTCAAGAAAATCGTTTCATCCGTTTCGGAGTCTATAGGTAACGGACATACACACACACAGACATACACACACAGAGACATGCACACACACAAATAGACTAAGTTCCATTTACAAATAAGTTTAGATTTAGATAGTAAACTAAATAACTGAATTTCGCATTGTAGCGTAAAAATGAATGACAGTCAAACTTCAAAAAATAATTTGGTAAAGTTTAACATTCGTGGTTAAAGAAAATTGGTATATATCATTTCTATCAACACAGTGATTACTAATTACGTTCAACGCTCTCTCAATAATGTTTATTTATGAAAATCTGCAGAGCAATGACAATATGATATTTTTTACATGCCATTTTATAAAGATTTATTATTTATCATTTTGTAAAGACTTATTCTTCATCATTTCAAAATATTTATTATCATTTTATAAATAATTTTTATCATATTATGAATATTTAGTATTTGTAATATTATAACAATGTATTATATATCACATTATATATATTTATCGTTCTATAAGGATCTAATACTTAATTTTTCTTAAGGATTTATTATTTGTCATTTTGTAAAGATTTTTCTTCATAATTTTAAAATATTTATTTATCATTTTATAAATATTTTTTATATTATAAATATTTATCATTTGTAATATTATAAAAATGTATTATATATCACATTTATTAATCGTTCTATAAGAATCTAATACTTAACTTTTCTTAAAGATTTATTATTTAACATTTTATAAAGATTTATTTATTATTTTATAGATATCTATTATTTGTGATATTATAAATTTTTATTATTTATTAAGTTATAAAGTTCTATTATTTATCATTTTTATTTTTTATTTATCATGTTATAATATATTTATTCTTTATCAGTTTGTAAAAATTTATTTATCACTAATTTAAACATTTATTATTTATCATATTATAAATATTTATTAACTATCATTTTGTAAAGATTTATTCTTCGTTATTTTATAAAGATTTATTTATCATATTTTTTGTGTCGTATTTTCTGTGTTATGTTAAAAGGTCATGCATTTCACGGTTTCTTCCACTTACAGGAAAAGGGTTGGATAATTATGTCAATTCTGGTCAACCATATTTAGCTGATCTCCAGATCTGACAGTCATCACACATCAGTCAATTACTTCAAATGTTTTAAAGATCAAAGATCCCTGATTAATACTTCTAAATTTTCCGTCATAAACAAGTAATATTTGTGAAATTTAGATTAAATTAACTTTTGCATTTTCTAATTTTCCAAAAGTAATATGTCACAGATCTATATCATATTTTAACAAGTTTTTTAAAAACGAAAATTAATTTTATTTAACCCTCTAGGGCCATTCGTATCATATTTGATACAGTATGAAAACAAGCCTTGAAAGAAATATTTTCCTGAAAAATTTTTTAAGAGAAATATTTTATAAATTTCAAATGAAAGCAGTACTGACTACTCAGTCAATGAATACCAAATGTTTCCTTATAGGGAAATACTGTATCAAATATGATACGAATGACCCTAGAGGGTTAAAAATGTGTTCATCACTCAAAAATGGTCGAAAAATTATTTTTTATTAAATTGAAAATTTGTAGATTCTAATCAATATAATTTCTGTTTGAAATACACCAGAGTATTTTGTTTACTAGAAACAGTGAATTTAATGATTTTGCTTTCTAGTAATGCTAAAATCGAAGATTTCAGAAAACTTTTATTTATCAAAATTCATTTTAAAACATAGATATCGCTAATTATCGCGAAAAATTAGAGGTACTTAATATACACTATCATTCAAATCCCATATAGACAAACTAGAATAATGATATAATTACACAAAAATATCTTAACACATGGACAATTCTTGAGAAGTTAATGGCACATGAATATATATGTGCCATATGTGGTACCCGCTTGGGCGATAGTGTCTCTTTCGAGACATGACTAGGCAGATCTTTCGCAGTAGGTGGCCATATTATTCTGTTGTGGAATAGTTTTCGCACTGAAGGTTATAATCGTGCTATGTCCGTTGCTAATCGACTTAACGCACCCAAAATGTTAGGAACTTGGTAATCTTCCACTGTAAGCTGACTCCTTAGTATTCGGTTAACTACCAACTAATATCAACTATCTAGTAGTTCTACTGAACTCTAATAGAACTCTAAAGAACTCTCTAAAACTTCTAAGAACTCCTAAGAACTTCTCAAGAAATTCTTCAGTTAACTTCCTGTTAACTCTTATTAATAGAGGAAGGAGAGTTCATTGTCTGAGAAAAAGTTGTGTTTCACCGTAACATTTTCTCCGGTAGATTGGTTGATAATCTGTTCTTTTTTGTTATTCAACTTATAACTGGAGGGAGAAGAGTTCGGTTAATATCTTTTCCTAGGGTATTTGTGCATAAGTGAATGCAACGAATTCAACTGGAATTTAAACTAGGTTCTCCTATTCCTCATTCCGAGTCGATAACCATTTCAAAAGGAACATATCAATAAAAAACAAACATTAAAATAGCAAAAAATTAAGTCTTCCTTTCTTTTTGTAAATATCTCATCCTTTGATGAAGTTTTAACATTCTAGATTGAAAAACACTTTCTTTTTGTTCCTTATCCTAGCATTCTGTTGGATTTTGATCCATATTTGATCTGCATTTGATCCGAATCCATCTCATATGCACATGCAAACTACTTCAAAAAGACATTAGCATTCTATACATCTATACAAAAAACATCTGTGCAAAAATAATACAAATACAAAAAAAGAAAAACACTTATGATTATGTTACTCCTTGAAAAACAGAGGAAATGTCCTACTCAACTGCATTGCTGAGAAAGTTATTCCTAAAAGTATTTATAAATTACTCAAGACCACAATAAATATTTTTCCACGACTACCTTCTTCCATGTGCAGAAGGAGTGAAACACCACGAAAACATAAGTAATGGCAAAAAAAAAAAAAAAAACTACGTGGGGAAAACAGACTATTCAACTCCAAAACCATAAGGCAATACAAATCGTCTAAGACTCAAGTTATACAAACTTTGCATCCACAGAAGATAGAGAAAGACTGGTTACCGGAATCTTGTTTACAAATAAAAAAAAAACATGTTTCTATCACTGAAATGGAAGGTTAAACTCTCAGCTTCAAATTTGCAACTGAAATAAGAAAAAAATCACTCTTACCACCTTAATCAAAACTATCTACACAAAGACTCAGACTCTACATGGACGCTTACATAATGGGCCTTGAAGAAATAGTGCTGCCCTGGGTCAAGCTACTGGGAGATATTTTGTCTGCCAACCTAAACAGCTGAATCCAATCATGGCTGTCAGACAATTTCAGCGATCACATTACCACTTACACCTGGACAACTAACTCCCACCTGGTCAGCTACCTCCCACCTGGTCACCTAACTCTTCAGACTGCCAACCCCTTGGGTATTCTGTATGGGGCGCACTTTGAACGAGTGACAAACAAAACTCTTTGTAACACCAGATATGGACTGAAGGCAATGATTATAGCAGAATTAACAAACTTAAACAAAGAAACTGTCCAGAAGAGTTGCAAGAGATTTCGAAGTCGTCTGGATGCCGTGATTGAAGTCAATGGTGATTGTATGGAATACATTTACTCTTTAGTATTTCAAGATTTTTTTGTGTAATTTTGGTAAATATATCTGTTAAAATGAGTTGTTAGTGTTATTTTCATTTTTGCGTAATTTCAGCAACAATTCATTCATTCCTACCCCCTTCTCTCTCTCTCTCTCTATATATATATGTATATATATATATATATATATATATATATATATATATAATCATTTCTCCCCAAGCAAGCTGGGACCGCCACTGATGTGAAGAGGGTTACAGTGAGAGAAAAGATTGGATCCAGAGGGTAGTGAAGAATGAAGATGAACGTAATTCAAGAGGATAGAAAATGACATTTGGAAATTGTAGCTACAGAAGGATGCTGGGGATGCCTTGGACTGAACATGTGAGCAAGAACGAGGTTTTGGAGAGAATGCAACCAAAATGGAAACTTATACTTAGCATCAGGAAAAAATAGCTGGAGTTTCTGGGACACGTAATGAGGAAGTAGGGCTTGGAAAAACCGATACACAGGACGAATAGAAGGAAGAACAGACAGGGAAAAGCAACGCCTGACATGCTTGATGGGTTTAAGCAACTGGATAGCAGTGTTTGGGAGAAATAACATGTAAAAGAGGTTAAGAGCTACAAGAGATAGAGGGATGTAGAGGCCATGATGGCCTATGTTTTGAAAGAACACGGAATATAGAAGAAAAAGTAAAAGAAGAAGCTATTAGGGAAGCAAATAAATGGGAGGAAGTTGCACAGGCGAAATGTGAGAAAAAAGAAACTGTTGAAGTAGAAGTGAATTTTTACATTAACTGTTTCACTAGTAAAAGGATGGGACCTAGCTGCCGGTCTAGTAGCACGCTTAAATTCATGTGGTCGGCGCACCAGAGAAAAAAAAACATTGTAAAAGAGACAGAGAGAAGACACGTCAGTAAATGAATAAAGGTATATGAAGGCATTCATTTGGTTAAAAAGACCCCGGGAAATTTGTTTAATATTTTAATGTATATTTATAATTATTCTAATAAGGTGTTCAAAATTAGGAATAAACTATGTGAAGTTTATGTTATGCTATTTTGTTTTTGTTTTTCTCCGTCCATCTCAGTTATTTTCAAGAAGTCACGTAGTGTTTGCGTATTAGGCAGAATTCCTTTGTCAACAACTTGCTATTTTTGGGAAAGTTGAAAGTTTAAAATAGTACATATGTAACGGTTATTGAGACCATGGTATCATCGGAAAGAACCCGATAACAATGTATCATCGAAAATAATTTGATAACACATATATATATATATATATATATATGTTATATATATATATATATATATATATATATATATATAATTAAAATAAATTTTCAAAATTCAAAAATGTTGAATGAACATTTCAACATGAAATCCCTAAGAGAGATCTCACGCCTCCTCAGCAACAGTCAGTCTATATTCAAAAATGAGAATAAAAATAAGATTAAAAAGAGAAATAAAAAAATTAAAAATTAAAAAGATAAAAAAGATAAAGAAATAAAAAAATGACTAACGGTTAAGATTTGAGAAATATACAATAAATAACGGTTAAGATTTGAGAAATATACGCATATATATATATATGCACTACCGTATCCAGAATTGAATGATATTCAATTTTAATGTGGGCCGTTTTGGTTGCATTTCTTCTTCTTCTTCTTTGTGCCTTGTCGCTTCAGGACGTAGGCGATCATGGCCTTCCTCGTCTTCCTATCCCTGGTGGCTCGTAGCACGCTTTCTCCTGTAACATCTCACAACCCCCGTTCTGTTATCCACCAGCTCAGGCCCTTCAAATATGTTATCCGCTGCTTTCCTCTGTCTCTTTTCCCCTCTATCTGTCCTGTTAGTATCAGGTTCTCCAAGCCCTCCTTCCTGCATGTCCCAGGAACTTCAGTTGTCTCTTTCTGATGCTCAATATTAATTTCCTTTTCGTTTTCATTCTTTCTAACACCTCATCATTGCTCACATGCTCGGTCCATGATATCCGCAGCATCCTTCTGTAGAACCACATTTCAGCAGTTTCAAGTTTTTCCTTCATTTTTGATGATATTGTCCAACATTCACTGCCATATTGAAGAACTGACATGACATAGCAATCCAGTACTCTCTTCCTTTTTTCTCGTGAAAGTTTTCTTTTATCTCCCTTAAAAATCTCTCTCGTTTTTCCTTTTTTAGTATTTTATTCTCTCACTTATCTCTCTTCCTCTCTTTCTCCCACTCCCTCTCCTTTTCCTTTACTTTTTCTTATTCCGAAAATTTAAGGAATAAGTCTTGCCATAAAATTAAACTAAATTTTCCCACCAGCCGTTTCATTAATTAGAATCGCCAGTGCAGTATAAAGAGCAGACTGTTAACCATCAATGAACAACTATTCCTTATCAGCATAGTTAACATGGCCACATATGAGAGCAAAGAAAGACATCTTCCTGCAGAAATAGACTACAAACCTATTACCATCATAGCTTATGTGTCCTTGCACACTATCTGAAATAGCAACAAATCTATTGACCTGGGCAATTGCATCTAGAGAAAGCCAGACAACTCAGGGTTCAACAAGAAATGGAATGGGAACTAAATTAATTCTCTCATCACTAAAATTAAAAAATACAAGCGAGGCATCAATGCCAATAAGCTGCAAGTTATTACTAGCACTGAAGAGTAAAGAAAAATTTTAGAAAAAATGGAAACCTAAAATCTAAACATGCAACAAATACTAACCATTACTCCTGTTCAAAAGAAAGGGAAAGAGTGTGAACCAAGCGATAGAATAACCTATCTATAACCTATTGAGAATAAATCAACAACTACAATTTCAGAATTTTGGCGGAGAAATTAGAAATGCAGATTTCAAGTGAGAGCTCGTATGATTCAAGTGACAAAGACAAAGACAAAGACATAAAAAGACAAAGACATAGACAAAGACATAAAAAACGATATTCAGAACTTTCAAGATTCACAAAGAGACAGCTAATTATGTTAGTCATTATGTAAGTGTTGTGGGGTTCTCCCTTTTCATAAAGATGAACTCGTCCAGAGTATACTTATACTACTGCTATAGAAGCGAAACGAGAGAATACTGCGTTTTCACGTGGCATTTCTTTTGACACTGTCAGTTGTCTGCCTTCGGGCGGAGAGCATTAAACGAGTCGTGGCTCCGCCGAAGGGTAGATACACGACTGGGCAAAATTAGACAGATATTTTTGGCATAAAATTTTTGACATAAAAAAGGCCTTGTGCCACATTTCGCCTTAGTGAGAGGGCAAATAACTACCGAATACCGCGTTTTCACAGAGAGTTAATCGGAGAATATATGAGTCCAGAGAGAGATCAGCAGTCAGTATCCAATAGTTCATAGTAGCTCTGTGCTCCACTCATTGAGAAGATTATTACGCAGTACCCGTCAACATCCGACGCGGACATAACTCAATATACTACGGCTTCAACTCCAGAGAGGTTTACATACACTTTTTACTAACCCGCATTCCTGGAATTCTAATCTTCATTCAAGTCTGTATCCTTACGTTAATACACTTATTTTCTATCTCAATTACTGGTCGTTGTTCATTTATTTGTGCGGGCCCCATTAACGGGATCCACAACAGTAAGTAATCAGCGTTACTTAATAAATTTGATCTACTTATATTAGAGATAGAGGGAAGGACAGACAAGGAAAACAAACACGTAACATACTTGAGTAGAGGAATGGCGGAGCTGCGTTTGAGCGAGATAAGAGGAGAGGGGCAGTTAAGAACTACAAGCGATAAGGAGAATTGAAGCACCATGATCGCCTATGTCTTGAAGAAACACGGCAGATAAAAGAAGAAAATTTAGGTTGAAGATATCTTAAATTGCGTTGTCTCCTACAAAATAAATAAAGCGACTAGGTTGGTGCTATATTAATAAGTGGAATTACATATCAGCTTACGCCACACTTCCCTTCCAAGCCTCTGAATGTGTTAAAGTCAAACAGCAAATAAGAGAGTAGATATCACCATTTTCATAGAAGCCAAAATTGAATTGAAAGATACTATAAAGGAACTATATAAATAATATATATATATATAAAATAAAAAATAAAAAATAAAACTAATATATATATATATATATATATATATATATATATATATATATATATATAAATTAATTATAAATGGAACGTTGTCTCTGTGTGTGTGTGTGTCCGTTACCTATAGACTCTGAAACGCCTGAACCAATTTTCTTGAAAATTTACACAGTTGTACTATAAGCGTCTGCGAGTGTTCGTAGTTAGGTTTTGTGTCAAGGTACCTCGGATAAATATCGAAAATCGATAATCGAAAAAATCGGGTTATAGAAGGAGTGGTCTGATTTTAATCAAATTTAATACACTCATAGGCAAAGACATAAAAAACGATATTCAGAAGTTTCAACGTTGCAGTTCTTACAATAGTGGAGAAAATCGATAACATCCCCGATATCGGAAATCGATACCCCGATATCCTACCGGATCTGATCAAAATCAGTTTTTCAACTCTTTTATTTTAGTTTTTGCTTCGAGTTTAGCTCTAAGTATGTATAATTGTAGTTCTTAGTCTCAGCCATGATACCATTTACTCAGAGGACTTATTTAGCCTTCAAAATTCAGTTTACGACGAAAAAAACTTATCTGATATCGATACCAGGAAATCAAAATTTGACTTACATCCATTAATTTATCTTTCTGTCTACGGTTTTGCTTTAACTGGAAACAACTATTGCTTTCGTGCCAACATCCAAAGAGTCTGAGCTCCAGGACCATGGATTAGTTTTAAAGCTTTCATTACACCCGAGCAACTCCGGGCTATACTGCTAGTATATATATATATATATATATAAGTGCCGCCACTCATTTTTGATAAGTAAATTTTAAATAGAATCTATTAAAAAGTTTTCTTGAAACATTTGTTTTAGTTTTCATAGAAAGCTAAATTTTCAAATTTACTATTTTCAGATTGCAAAATACTCTGGTGTATTTCAAGTAGAAACAAAAATAAATTCTCGGATTTAAAAATCTTGTAAAAATAAAACTAATCTGTGACACATTATTTTTGAAAAATTGGCAAATTTAAAGTTAAATTAATCTGATTTACACAAAAAGTTTCAAAAAAGTAATAGATGATTTACAGCAGTCTCCAGTGGGCGATGGATTTAACTAAGACATCCAATTTTATCAACAAAATATAATTTCTTAAAATTTAAAGGAAATTACGCAGAGGGTGGGGCAAATGATGTAAAATAAATATAATTTTACTATGATCTTTTAACTCGTGGCGGTTACCTTGAGTAGGAATCCATGTGATTTATCGATTTGTAATTTAAATGAACTTTTTGTGACACCAGTCCTGTTATTGTTCAGAACGACTTCGTATATATATATATATATATATATATATATATATATATATATATATATATTAGTATCACAGCTCATCATTGTGGCTACCCGGGATCGAAACTTGACCGAATTGGTGTCAGTCGAAGACCCCTATATATATATATATATATATATATATATATATATATATATATATATATATGTGTGTGTGTGTGTGTGTGTGTGTGTGTGTAATGTATCGAGGCAGCAGATAATTTTCTAAGCATATACTGTTAAATATAAAAGACAATGAATGTCTATTATGTTTAATCATGAGCCGTTCTAAACATCGTATTTTGGATTTAATTTCGGACTGATTATGAAATTACAACTACTTTTCTGATCAGAGTACAATTAAACAACATTTCTTAGAAAAACATAGCCATGTAGGTAATATCAGACAGATTTTAGTCAACTATGCAATAATCCTCACTCATACACACAGTAAAAAAAACCTTTTGATATTGGGGGTCATCTACATTAAATCCAAACAACCCACACTTAATAAGATCACGTTTAAATCTGGTCATAACACATTACATTGCATTTGAATATATGGTTCTGTAATCATTTCGAGCTCTCACGCGGTGTGACGTCATAGAACCGCATTACAAATTTACGAACTGCGTTTGCTATTTGGTAACTGTTATCGTTGCTTAGCAAAGTTTTATGTCAGCACAAGATAAAATCGTCGCTGATGGTGGATGTTTTTATGATAACTTCCTTATAACCTCTCTGAAGATGCTCATGTGAGCCGAAAGCTTAGAAACAATTCTTAATATCGTAATATAAGAGAATTTCTGTCTTTATTTTCACCTGAAATTAAAGCCAAAATACGATGTTTAGGACGGCGCATGATTATTGTCTCTTATATGTAACAACATACATACATATATATATTTAGTGTATTGAGGCAGCAAATAATTTTCTAAATATATACTGTTAAATACAAGAGACAATGAATGTCTATTATGTTTAATCATGAGCCCTTCTAAACGTCGTATTTTGGATTTAATTTCAGTTTAAAATAAAGACAAAAATTCTCCAACATTTGGATAATTTTTTATTAAGTTGGTTCTAAGCTTTCGGCTCACATGAGCCATCTTCAGAGAGGTTATTAAGACGGTAACTCAATAACATCCACCATCAGCAACGATTTTATCTTGTGTTGACATAAAACTCCGCTAAGCAACGGCAATACTTACCAAAAATAACAAACGCAGTTCGCAAATTTGCAATGCGGTTCTATGACGTGACACTGCGTGATAGCGCGAAATGACAACAGAACTATGTATTCAAATGCAATGTAATGTGTTATGATCAGATTTAAACGTGATTTTATTATGTGTGGGTTGTTTGGATTTAATGTAGATGGCCTCCAATATCTGAAGTTTCTTTTTAATGTGTGTATGAGTAAGGATTATTGTATTATTAGAACGGCTAATTAAGCATAGCAGACATTCATTGTCTCTTATATTTAACAGTATATGTTTAAAAAAACATATATTTATATCCATCTATATCCAATATATCCATATATTTATATCCATATATTTATATCCATATATATATATATATATATATATATATATATATATACACAGAGAGAGAGAGAGAGAGAGAGTGAATGAGAGAGAGAGCCAGCTATATTTTCAATGAGTTCCCTCCAAGCAAGGCGATAATACTACTAAGAGGCAAATGGGTTACTGGCAATAAAGGACAATGAAAATACGTTAGAAACAACCGAAAGCCGTATCCTAAACAGGAAATAATTTCTACTTCTGTTCAAAGATCAGGGAGGAGTGTGAACAGAGCGATAGGTGAACATATCAATGTAATTGTCATAATGAATAATAAAAGAGCACAATAATTAAACCCGCATTCACGAACCAATGGGTAGAGAATACTACAATTTGATCAAAATCTTTGAATGGTTGTATTTTGGCTCATACCAAAAAGTGGAATTGAATGCATGATAAAAATTTAAAAACAAAACCTCAGCCTAAATGCTTCTCCAGCACCATTAGAACAAGGAATCTGAAAAACTGCAAGAAAATACTTAGGTATCTAACGAATCATATGTGTATCGTTATAATATTTTCTGACGAAAAATTATTTAAAACTAGCAGTATTGCCCGGCGTTGCTCGGGTGTAATGAAAGCTTTAAAACTAATCCATGGTCTTGGAGTTCCGACTCTTTGGACGTTGGCACGAAAGACTAAAAAGCAATAGTTGTTTCCAGTTAAAGCGAAACCGTACACTGAAAGAAAAATAAATGGATGTAAGTCAAATTTTGATTTCTTGCTATCGATATCAAATAAGTTTTTTTCGTCGTAAACTGAATTTTAAAGGCCAAATAAGTCCTCTGTGTAAATGGTATCATGGCTGAGACTAAGAACTACAATTATACCTACTTAGAGCCAAACCTGAAGCAAAAACTAAAATAAAAGGGCTGCAAAAAATGCAGACATACAGGCAGATAAACACACACACACAAACATCTTGCCTTTTATATATATATATATATATTATCGATTTTCGGCGCTATTGTAAGAACTGCAACCTTTAAACTTTCTGAATATCGTTTCTTATGTCTTTGTCTATGAGTGTATCAAATTTGATTAAAATCGGACCACTCCTTCTATAACCCGATTTTTCGATTTTCGATATTTATTGGGTGTACCTTGACACAAAACCTAGCTAAGAACACTCGCAGACGCTTAGAGTACAACTGTGTAAATTTTCAAGAAAATCGGTTCAGCCATTTCGGAGTCTATAGGTAACGGACACACACACACACACACACACATACACACACAGACAAAGTTCCATTTATAAATAAGTTTAGATAGGCGTTGATTTGAAACACCGAAACAATTTATGTCAAGGCACCTTCAGGACTACACGCATGGTCAGTGACTTGGATTTTTTCACTTAGCCTCCAACGGCAAAGATCACCTCACTCTTATAAAAACCCGAAGAAAATGCCTACTTGACGTCTGTAGGGATTATTTTTAACGAAACAAGAAATTTATTTACAAATTTACACATTTGAAGTTGTCAGTAGCTTGTTTCAGGACAAGTTATTACACATCAAAAATTTGTAGTTCTGGTGAATTGTCAAGATGAAAGAATGTTCACACTAAATCATCAGACACGAAGTAATAATCCAAAACGTTTAAAACAAATTCAGAGAGTTCGTTTTTCAAATAAAAGTTATACGGTTTTATTTAACATGAATAAAAAGTTATATTATAAAATATTTATCTTAGGAGTTGAATAGATTTATTTGAAATTTCCCAGCTATCATTAGAAGATGATAATATATAAGCGTTTAATTTAACACCAGCGTTAAACAGAAGGGTGAGACTCTCTCTCTCTCTCTCTCTCTCTCTCTCTCTCATTGATTAAATCTTTCTGTCTATTTATATCAAAAAGAGGTTTGATATCGACTTCTTCTCAGTTTGTAAGCAGCCCCCTTTTCATTGATTAATTGATCAAAATAAATTTTCACATAGGCTCGCTAAACTTTGGTCTTTCTTCAACCCAGAGCCAATCACTTTTTCACAGGCTCGCGAATTTGAAAACAGTGAAGAAAGGAAAGTTATTTTTATTTTGTATTCACCACATTCTACAATGCCAAGTGTTATGTTTTGCAATCGCTCAGTGTTAACAATTCAGGAATCAACTATGTGCTGACAGTGATCTCAACAACATTTGGCAAAAGTTTTGGCCAGCGGTTTCTTTGTCCTACTTCAGCTCAGACCTAACTCAGCAACTTTACACTGAGGAGGCATTTTGAAGGAGATTATTGACAATATTTCATGCCACAGCATCAATGCCCTTAAAGCAACTATCAAGAAGTGGCGTCAAGATGTCCATAGGATTGCATAAAACTTAGGCAATTGCCTGAGACCTCGATGAGATAGTAAATGAAGAGAAAATACATTGAATTTTTTTTTTTGATTTGATATTATTGTCTGTATTCGTTTCATATTCTTTTGTGTAAATAAGTTTGTTTATTCATAAAAAGTGAATTTCGAAAGTCATATTTATTTTACAGGTTGGGCTTCCCGAACTGTACTCTCTCTGCATTCTCTGATAATGTTTAATCTCAGACATCTTCTTGCTGTCTTTTGTATTTCTCCCTTCGCTTCCTTTTGTTTCACTTTCATTCATATATGTGACATGCTTTCTTCTTTAAAACATTTTAATATAACCGATATTTTTATGCATTTTAAATAATACTGTCTTTGTACTTTTTAATTTTTCTTTTTCGTTTATTAGATTTTTGTTTTCCTTTAATGTTTTTTGTTTCAAGTTAATATTCTATTCAATTATTTACCTTCCTGTCTTCAAAGAAACTGTTCATTTTGTTCTTTAAATGCTATTAAACATAATTAAAATAAAATTGACTTTCGTTTTTATCATTTTATTTTTTGTTCATTCACGTTTATGTTAAGCTCTGTTCCTGCTTGATTTAAGTTTTTGCAATGTTTTTTTCCCAGCCAGCATACCGTTAATGTTTCTTTAATTCGGCCTTGAGTCATGCTTAACCGAACACCCTACAGCTTACAAGTATTATCCAGAACTATCATCATCACTCTCAGAAGGTTATTTTCGTTATCATCAGGTTTTCATCGTTTTGCATATATGTATTTGTGGAATAGTAGAAAAAGGAAATATACATTTTTTCATGCTAAAATAGAAATGTATTAAAAGGAAAAAATAACATAAGTTGTAGGAGTTAATATGCAATTAGAATCATTATTAAAAGGTTAAGAGTAGAGTTCGTGTTTAATGATAATGTTATGGGTATCAAGATTTGTAGAAAAAGTTCGTAGCAGTAATTGTTGAAAGAGTAGATGCGTACGTACGTATGTATGTGTTTCTTTGGTAGGAATGTCTTTGGATTGAAAAGAAGAAGTAAAAGAAATCAGCCCGCGAGAAGAAAAGAGAAGAGGACAAATGTCCGGGTCAGGTTAAAGCTTCTCTCGTTACATTTTAGCTTGTCGTCTTTTCCGCTGGCATTCCTGACTGTTCGTATCTCCGGGTCGATTTGAAGTTGAAGTTATATTTTAGTTTTGTCTTTTTCGATGCTCATATCTGACTGACTAACTGGTGCTGATTGGAGGCCCTTTTATTGCCATTAGATTTTTCGCATTGACTCGCGAAGTCCTCAAGTCCTGCAAGTCTCTTCCGTTGGTCAAAAATCATTTTAACACCTACTTGCGAAATCTAGTTTCGACTTTTTCTTTAAGCACATGGTCAATCCTTTTTCTATTTAGGAAGAACCAGGATTTCATACGTCATTGTGAATTTTTGTAAAAAGTGAAGAAGAAGGATGATTTTAATTCTTAATTTCCCATTTCACTATACGCTTCACTGAGGTGGGGGTTAAGGACCATCATTTTATTTATTTCAAAGAAAGTTTTTCTTTTATTTTGGTTTACTGTTTCATTTTATTTTATGTTATTTTAGTTTCTTTATTCTTTTTTTCTTTAATTACGGGTTCTGAGAGCCCGACAAGCAGTTACTTGATTCATAACTGCTGCTACTGTTGCTGCTACAGCAACAAGAAGAAAATGAAATTGAAAGTAACTGAATATCTTCGAAAAGAACGTATAAAATAGATTTACAATATAATGGAAGAATTAACATAAATAATGAACAGACTGAGATAGATAGATAGATAGATAGATAGATAGATAGATAGATAGATAGATAGATCGATAGATAGATAGATAGAACTAGAATACAATAGATAGATAGATAGATAGATAGATAGATAGATAGATAGATAGAACTAGAATACAATAGATAGATAGATAGATAGATAGATAGATAGATAGATAGAATAGACTAGAATACAATAGATAGATAGATAGATAGATAGATAGATAGATAGATAGATAGAACTAGAATACAATAGATAGATAAATAGATAGATAGAATATGGAAAGAATGGGATAGATAGATAGATAGATAGATAGATAGATAGATAGATAGATAGATAGAACTAGAATACAATAGATAGATAAATAGATAGATAGAATATGGAAAGAATGGAATAGATAGATAGATAGATAGATAGATAGATAGATAGATAGATAGATAGATAGATAGATATGAACAGACTGGGATAGATAGATAGATAGATAGATAGATAGATAGATAGATAGATAGATCGTGTCTATTTATGTATCTGTTTCATTGTGTCTGTCCGTGTTTTTTATTTATCCTTCTGTATGCATGTATATCTATCTATCTATCTATCTATCTATCTATCTATCTATCTATCTATCTATCTATCTATCTGAGTCTGTCCATATCTATCTATCTATCTATCTATCTATCTATCTATCTATCTATCTATCTATCTATCTAATATATATATATTTATTCATTTACCTCCATTTGTTTGTAGCTGTCTGTTTATCAATAAATACATAGTTGGGAGAAGAGAGATAGCAAGACGGACTGACAGGAATAGATAGATAGATAGATAGATAGATAGATAGATAGATAGATAGATAGATAGATATAAACCGACTGATATAGATAAATAGAGAGATGATATATAGATAATGAACAGATAGATAGATAGATAGAACCAGAATACAATAGATAGATAGATAGATAGATAGATAGATAGATAGATAGATAGATAGATAGATAGAAATAATGAAGTAATTTTCATATGTTTATACTCATTTTCCTTTAATATCTTTCTTTCTTCTTCTTCTTTTTTTTTTCATTCATATTCTTTTTCTTTATTGTACACTTCAAATCATTCAACATTTCCTTTCCATTTTCTCCTTCAATAGACTGCATTGTTCCTTGAAAATACTTTATATTTTCCATTTTGACATGTATACTTCTTTCTTCAAACAACATGTGTATTTTACTTTGTTTTATTCCTTCGTTCCTTTTTTTTTATTCGTCATGCCACACGTCTTTATTTTTTAATAAAATCCCGTGAAGTTTTTTTATAATTTTTATCTTTCAAGTTCTCCTTTTGCTTTATTTTCTTTTTGTATCTCTTCTCTGTTCGTTGAGGCAATTGTGTCTACTTTTATTTCATTGTTCGTCTACACATTACGCTACACATTTTGAATAAAATAGGTTCTGTTTTGTTTTTGTTGCAGCCTATAAAATTTCGAGACACCCCGTCCCTTGTTCCCGCCTTCACATCACCATTTCTGACTTGAAGCATTTTTCTTTTCGCTTAACTTCTTCGACTGACAGTTTTTACTTATCTCTGTCTCATCGCACAGCAACTAAGATAAGTAAATAGATAAGTAAAGAAAACAATATGCATCTGATTCTCTGACAGGAACCCAAGAAGAATTTTTCAAATATAGAATCGCCGGAGAACGTTCAAAGTTTTAGATTCAAAACGAAAAAAAAAAACTTTAGTTTCATTCCCCTCTTTTTCTTTTTTTTTTATTCATCTCGATATTTTTCCTTTTCTTTTTTATTATCTTCATATTTTTTCTTATCTTCTCCCTCTTTACTTTCTTTATTTTTTCTTCTTAATTATTCTTATCTGATTTTTCAAATATATAATCGCCGGAGAACGTTCAAAGTTTTAGATTCAAAACGAAAAAAAAAAACTTTAGTTTCATTCCACCTCTTTTTTATTAATTTAAATTTATATTTTTTCTTTCTTATTTTCTTCTTTATTTTCTTATATTCTCATTCTTTACTTTATTTATCCATTTTTCTTATTTGTCTATTTATTTGGAGTAGATAGACTTTAATTGTAGTAGATAGACTTTAATTGGAGTAGATAGACTAAACTATTGCCCGGTTCATACTCCATCCACGTCTATTGAACAGGTGAAGTGGCTCATCCCTTGTTCCCTGTTTAGGATGTGGTTTCCGGCTTTTCTCTCTTCCAATCTTTTCACTCTTCTCTTTTTTATCTTTTTCAATTGGAGTAGATAGACTAAACTATCCCCCGGTTCACACTCCATCCACGTCTATTGAACAGGTGAAGTGGCTCATCCCTTGTTCCCTGTTTAGGATGTGGTTTCCGGCTTTTCTCTCTTCCAATCTTTTCACTCTTCTCTTTTTTATCTTTTTCAATTGGAGTAGATAGACTAAACTATCCCCCGGTTCACACTCCATCCACGTCTATTGAACAGGTGAAGTGGCTCATCCCTTGTTCCCTGTTTAGGATGTGGTTTCCGGCTTTCTCTTTTCCAATCTTTTGACTCTTACGTAGCCCCCTGCACATCAGTGGCATTACGACCTTGCTCGGGATGATATGATTAAAATAAATAAATACTGAGATGAGGTAGTATTTTCATTATTTACATTATTCGAACTGCTGTCCTAATCCTTTTTGCCATGTTTATGACGTTTCGGCTGTTGTAATCTCCGGCCTTAAGAATTTTGAACCGAACCTTGTATTCCGATCACTGAGGTAAATTGTTCTCGATTAATACAACTTCCGGATGCCATATAGTTATCTCCCTTTAACTCAACTCTCTAAGTTATTTTTTCAGCACTGCTGTAGCCAAGTATTGAACTCACAGTTCTTTGGATCAAGTTCGTGGAACTAAAAAACGCTTATATCCACTGAGCCACGTGTCCTTAAGGATGATATACACCAGTGATCAAAATAAAGGGTTCGGTTTGAAATTTAATACACCACAACGTACATATATAATACAGAGTCGAAACCAAAACAATTCTGAATTCTGAAACGAATTTCTTCAGACACGAGACTGTGTACTGTTTCACAAAACAAGTGACAATAAACATGTCTACAATCTTTAACAGAACTTGGACTAAAGAACGATATAAATCTTGAGTATATTTTAACGTTATTTACACTGTTCAAACTGTTGTACTCATCTTTATTGCCGTGTTTACGACGTTGCAGGATTTTTAACCAAACTCTTTACTTTGATCATTGGGGTTTATAATTCTCATTCCATGTGTAATGCTACTTCCGGGTCTCTTGTAGTTATCTCCCTTTAACAAAACTCTCTAAGTTATTTGTTCACCACTCCTGTAGACTAGTATTGAATTCACAACTCTTTGGGTCAAGTCACTAGAACTAACCAATCCATAAATTCACTTGGCCGTGTGTCCTTGAGATGAACAAATAACTTAGAGAGTTGACTTAACTACATGGCATCCAGAAGTGTAATCGCACGGAAGGACCGCCAATCCTTTATTGGATTGGGGTAAAAAATGACTCGTGGATTTTAATTCTTTCAAAACGAACCTGCTCCTTTTTAAACTTCCATACAGAAACCTTCCTGCCTTCCATCCATACTGATGACGCTATTTTCCCAGAAAACAACACACTGCACTTTTTGGGCCTCGTTCTCTCAATCGAGCTCTAGTGGAACGATTACATCCATTCAATAGCTACATCTACCGCTAACGAGGTCGGCTCACTGCGTCGAATCAGAAAGTTTTTGTTGCCAGAATCCATCTTGCACATTT
This sequence comes from Ascarosepion bandense, assembly GCA_037127315.1. Lineage (NCBI taxonomy): Eukaryota > Metazoa > Mollusca > Cephalopoda > Sepiida > Sepiidae > Ascarosepion > Ascarosepion bandense. Next base: position 269,494 of record JBBBDQ010000653.1, on the reverse strand, counting down.
ATAAATCTACCATTCGTCTTGTGTTGCAAAATCTAATCGCGTGCTACTTATATCCATCTCGGGGTTGTCGACAAAATCCTATGAAGTTTTGCAACAAAACCGATCCCAATTTAGCAGATCGACTTCAGTCACTTTCTCATCGATGGGTGTGGCTTTCCTATGTCTTTTCTACAAATATTTTCAAGGCTTCTGCCCTGACGTGCTTCGTTCCCTGGTGCCCCGACCTTTTATCGTTTAAATAGTCAAATTTAACTACCACTTCTACTTTAAAAGATTTATTTCGCAGTTCCCACGTGTGGAACTCCCTTCCGTTTGCTTGCTTCCCTGATAACTACAAGAGTTTAAACGCAATATCAATTGCTATCTCTTATCGCCTTGATTTCCATCTTTCTTTTATACTTTCTTCGACATTCCCTGTACCTTGTTGTTTTTTTCTCTCACTGTAACTCACTATGCAGCAGTAGCGGTCCTGTCTTGCTTATGGTAAAAAATTATTTAAAATGACTGATTTTAAACCAAGCATGACAGTAACATAATCTCGGGAGATGAATGAAGGCCTTCGCCTATATAGATGGGAGTAAGATTTCTCAAATCTGAAGCACTCATCTCAGAAACCAGACTGTTAATTATGTTTTATTGTGATTGGTTTCATTTCTCCATGTCTTTAAACAAAGGTTTTTCTGATGATTCCAAGTGCTCAAATACGTAGCACATCACTCAATAAATCCCGAGCCTAACTAATAAAACAACAACATTTAGGCTAAATTCGACTTTATTCATTAACATATTCTCTTTCTAAGGTGATACACCTATTCCAATGCTTCTCTAACAATTCGATACTTTTTCTGTAGAACGATTTGTCTTTTGCCTCAAAATACGCTTCAGTTTCCGATATCACTTCTTCATTAGGGCCAAATCTCTTTTCCTAGAGCATTCTTTTGAGGTCTTCAAACAGCCAGTAGTCGCTGGAGAGCCAGAACTTAAGAATAGGGTGAACGCGGAAGCAATTCAAAGTACAATTTATGTATAACACGGCCCCTGGCTGTGTCCAGATAACCTTCCTGACCTTTGGTCGATTCCTCCCAAGTTGTGTTTTTGATCTCGGATTTTCAAAGCAGGATTGCTTATTATCACTTGACGAGGGCCAGACATGCGAGAGAGTAATATACAAGGAAAACCAGATTTTAAGACCTCCATGACACGGTGTAGATTTGAATATATTTATTTATATCGAATAAATACAAGATTACAAGCAAGTCAAAGAAAGTGACGAAAAAGAAATATCAGTTAGCTAGTATTTCAGTAGTCCGATGATATTCGGGTTGTATTATTTCCACGGGACGATGGTATATTCAATTCCCAGTTGGTTGAATTCGAACTGACCGTCTCTTGCAATCTCTCTCTCTCTCTCTCTCTCTCTCTCTCTCTCTCTCTCTCTCTCTCTCTCTGACGAGCCGTTGTGCGAAACCGCGGTAGGTCTTGGCGATCTTGCGATTTTTTTCGTATATATATATATATATATATATATATATATATATATATATATATATATAGCGGCAATACCCAATTCAGTCCGACCGTTTTATTCAAAGCGCCATTAAAATCTCTTTCTAACTTCTCATCCCAAACACGGGGAGCCGATTTAACTAATTTCAGTTTGCACCATGGTTTTTTTAAAGAGGCAACAAGACCCGGGTGGGAAAATTATGTAGAGGGTATCTATTACCCTCACTGTATAACTCTTAGCAGCTCGAAATGGAAATAACATTTCAAATGCCAGGAGACGGCAAGGATGACCAACTCCCTGTTATTTTCTGCCTGTTCTTACCAGCTGTCCTAGTAATCAGTACACAAGAAATTCTTAAGGCCGTATTTTGACCTAGGGTCACATATCATAAAAATTCATTGACAATTATTTTGACTAACTTTGACAATGTTTGCTTGCTTCTCTCAAAAAAAAATTTTGCACTCAGTGAATCCTGTATCTATATTTTCAACTTGTTAACATTTTGGCTATTTTACCCGAAAAACTAATTGTATTCTTCAATTTTAGAGAAATCTCTTCTCATTGAAAAGCACTTAAAATTAATACCAGCCATCTGAAAATAGGTTTACACATGTAGCCTGACATTGTTGTGATCGACCTGTGACACGGTAATCACTTTTTTCTTTTTCAATTGTGGCTGTTTTGGCGATTTCTTCTTTCAAACACACTAATAAGTCTACATAATATTTGCTATTGATGGTTCTTCCCTTCTCAGAGTAACAACATTAACAAAATACCTTGCGCAATCCAAAATACAGAGATCAAAGCCTTGTCTCCTGATGTTTGCATTTCTGGTCACTTTGGACGGCTTTCCCCTCCTGTCCACTCTGCTGACTACCGATTTGACTCCAGAGTGCAGTGGTGGATCTATGTTTCATCCATTGTCACATATTTACGCAAAACCCCCTTGTTGTTGCGTTGAAACAGTTGCAAGCAACGCTTTGAATCGTTGACACGTTGTTGCTTTTGATCGACTGTGAGCAACGTGGCACCCACTTTAAACTAAACTTTCTCATTTACAAATGTTCATGCAAAATGCTGAATGCACTGCATTCTGATATGCTCAACTCCTCTGCTATCTCACGCAACCTCAATTTACGATCAGCCAAAACGAGTTTGTGAATTTTTTTGGTGTTTTCGGGAAAAACTGCTGATTTTGGGCGACCTGAGCTTTCAGCATCATTTGTGTCTGTACGACCGCGTTTAAAGTCAGCATACCACCTCTTAACCGTTGTTTCCGACGGAGCAGAGTCCAAATAATATTTATCAAACCATTGCATTGCTTGAACAGTATTTTCCCATCAGAATGCAATTCTTTATGAACACACGAAATTCATATTTTTCCATTGTCTTGAAAATTTGCAACAGTAGCTTTACTTAAATAACTGTAATTTGTAAACTAATATTTTGATTGGGCCCAAATTGTGTCACGTGCCATTTGAAGGTTAGTACGTCATTAAAATCATATAGGGATTTCTTATTAGTGGCACCATCTATATGTCAGGCCCGGAACATATTGTATGGTGTTATATATATATATATATATATATATATATATATATATATATATATACAAAGAATGAGGCATGTAGGTAAAATCACAACGGAGATCCTATTAATATTAATTGTTGAAAATTAAATATTAAAACTGATCCATCCAACGGGCTCAATATAAATAAAGTTATATTTATATAGATACGTATGCGTCTGACATGTTTATTTTTCTAGTATTTCTAGAAGGTTTAGTAAAATTTAAAAGAAACAAATAAAATATATCCATTCTAGAGTTCTGTCTGCATTTCCTCTGATGAGTTCCCTAAGTCCCCAAACAAACGCAGCATCCACTTTGACTACAGCTTTCTCATTGACGAATGTTCATGCAAAAAGGTGAATGCATTATCTTTGGGTATATTCAACTCCTCTGCTATCTCAATCTACGATCGACCAAAACGAGTTTGTGGATTTTTTTGGTGTTTTTTCAGGACAAATGCCGATTTGGGGCGACCTGAGCTTTCAGCATCATTTGTGTTTGCACGACCGCGTTTAAAGTCAGCATACCACCTCTTAAACGTTGTTTCCGACGGAGCAGAGTCCTAATAATACTTATCAAGCCATTGATTTGCTTGAACATTTTCCTTTCAGAAATAAATGCTTTATCAACGTACAAAATTCAGATTTCATCGTTGTTTTGAAAATTTGCAACAGTAGCTTCACTTAAATAACTATAATTTGTAAACTAATAATCCGATTTGGCGAAATGTTTGTCACGTACCATTTGAAGGTTAGTGCTTGATAAAACTCAAATGAAATTTTTTATTAGTGGCGCCATCTATATGTCAGGCTCGGGATTTATTGAGTGATGTGTTATGTGTACTGACATCATCTTCATGTTCCAAAGTGTTAAGACAAAGACGTTTAATATCTGACGTTGAAGACCATTGCATCTGGTATGCTGGAATGAATTGGGAAAATTCCAAACTCCATGTGTATTTGGCATTTCCTATTATCACTTAAAAAATTCTGGTTTTCGGCATATAACATAGTTTTATATAGTCATATGTTAGTCTTTTGCACAGTTATCACTAGATGGCCGTTCCTGCCCAGTTATTTTTTATACTTTTTCTGAGCTAACGTGTGTTTTGGTTTTTATCATTTGCTGTTTTAAAAATGTCTCCGCTAGATTGCATTCACAATTACTTTGTATTATTGTTTCATATCTATTTCGACTCTCAGATTATTCGACCGAGTAATGATGAACATTTGTTTAGTTTCTGCTCGCAGCTTAAAGACGAAATTCTTAAATTCGTGTATACACTCCAAATTACGTCAGGCATTGTTTTGGAGCCCGGGAATGGGACCCGCACAAAGAAATGAACAACGACCAGTAATTGAGATAGAAAAATATATGTATTAACGTAAGGATACAAACTTGAATGAAGATTAGTAGTCCAGGAATGCAGGTTAGTAAAAAGTACATGCACAAGTCTCTGAAAGTGAAGTCGTAATATATTGACTATGTGCGCGTCGGAAGCTGACGGGTACGGCGTAATAGTCTTCTCGATGAGTGGCGCACAGAGCTACTATGAACTACTCTGTACTGACTGCTACTCTCTCTCTGGATTCACGTATTTTCCTATTAACTCTCTGTGAAAACGCGGTATTCAGTATTGATTTAACCCCCCACCCACTAGGGCAAAATCTGGCAAAAGGCCTATTTAAAGTGGATTCTCCGGGCTATATAGCCCAGCCAAAAATATTTGTCTCATTTTACCCAGTCGTGACTCTACCCTTCGGCGGAACCACGACTGGATTAATACTCTCAGCCCGGAAGCAGAGAAATTGACAGTGTCAAAAAAATTACCGCGAGAAAACGCGGCATTCTGTATTTGTTTACCTCCAACCCTCCCTACTAGGGCCAAATGTGGCACAAGACCTTTTTAACGTGGGCTATCCGGGCCATTTTGCCCAGCCAAAAATATCTGTCTCATTTTACCTAGGCGTGACTCTACCCTTCGGCGAAGCCACGACTGAGTTAATAATCTCCGCCCGGAGGTAGAGAGCTGACAGTGTCATAGGAATTACCGCGAGAAAACGCTATATTCTCTCGTCTCGCTTCTATAGCAGTAGTATAAGTATACTCTGGGCTATTCCATCTTTATGAAAATAGAGAATCCCACAGGTATCCCCAAGGAGTTTTGCATAGAAGAAAAAAGTCCTGGACATTATATAGAGCTGCTGTTTACTATATTTCTCTGATTTGAGGGGACAGGTCCTGGTAACGTTTTGCCTGCTCTACCATCAGTGAGTACTCATCATAAGTTGTCGCCAAGTCTATTAGGATCCATTCAGATTTTTAAAAAATGGAAACCAAAAGTCAAAATCAAAAATCGAGAGCTGAAACATCTAGGGCGCATGGATTAGAAAAATTGACACTCACAGGGCGTATCATAAATGCAAAAGAGACAAGAGAATTGGATAGCATGCCTGAGCGATTGATTGGGAAAAACAAAAGGAGAGAGGAGTGGTAAAAAGATAAATATGACTAAGAACTAAATAGAATAGGACATTGTCGAGAGTCATAACAGTTCACGTCCAGATCGAACACGGTACATTGAAGAAAATGTAAGAGGAAGACTATGAAATTGTTTGGTTGCATCATGCGAAAAGTCTTAATGAAAAGTAATGAAAAAAATACAAAAATCTATTTTGAACAATTGCCGAATGCAACCTTCATTCACCGAAAGAATTTTGCATCCGGCGGATGTTACAGAAAGTAGAAAGCATACATCGGATAAAAAACTTGTTTCACTAAATACGTACATGATGAGTTTAATTAATAATAGATGGAATGTTTATTATCATTAATTCGCAAGAGATCCTCGAAAACTCAAAGAGAAAAAAATGCAGGATATCTGTCAGAACAAAATACGAAGAAAACAAAATTAACAAAAAATATATGGAATATTAACGATTGCTTTTCGTTAATTTTCGACGATTTCATTTTACAGCATATCAAAACCGAATAAAAAGACTACCTTTTTCTTTAAAAAAAACTAGAACAGTGTTGCAACCACAATCTCTTAATGAGGCTAACAGTAAATTTTCTACAAGGGAGAATTTCTAGCCCCGCACTCAACTGTTTATGAATTTAATATTATCCTTTAGTATATGATGCAGTGGCTATAAGCTCAGAATGATAAACCGGTGAGCCGAGTTCGAATTACAGTTGAATTCTTTGCATTCACTTACGCACAAATAACTTTGGCAAATTATTAATCCGTCTTTTCCCTCCAGCTGTTGGTCAAATAAGAAGACATATTGGGTTCAATAGCCTTGGTTGGCAACCAGTCTATAACAGAAAGTAATGGCAGCCTACTACGAGAAAATATTACGAGACATGATCGCCCAACGTGTATCACGTATGGCAGGTAACTAAATGATTATGCTTCTTCTCGACTGGTTGTCAATTAAAGCTTGATGGTCCAAGCTGTCCTTCTATTTAATTAATAGCTGAGTGTAGAGAAGATTCATGCCTCTCTTATTTTTAATTGTGCAAAGGTGAATTCTGCAAGAATTTGAACTCAGCATGGTTTTCCTATTAGTCCAGCAGTAATCATGAAGTAATCTTCAATGTTTGAACTCGTATTCCATGCCTCTGAAATAGTTTCTGGCTTGAAGTTTTCTTTTCGAATTAGAGTACAAATGTCTTCAATGTACCGTGTACGTTCTGGACGTGAACTGTTATGACTCTCGACAATGTCCTATTCTATTTAGTTCTTTGTAATATTTATCTTTTTACCACTCCTCTCTCCTTTTGTTTTCCCAGTCAATCGCTCAGGCATGCTATCCAATTCTCTTGTCTCTTTTGTATTTTTGATACGCCCTGTGAGTGTCAATTATTCTAATCCCTGCGTCCTAGATGTTTCAACTCTCGATTTTTGATTTTGACTTTTGGTTTCCATTTTTTTTAAAATTTTATTTTGTCCAACAAGTAAGCATTTTTTTTTATCCGATTTGATTCAATTCATATTTTTGTTTACACCTTGCTTCATTATTATTATTAGCTATGCAAGACTTTTCCGAACTGTTGAAAGTAGAATGCACTTGAATAGTCTCATTTAAAATTAATTATTTTAATTCATATCCGTGAGACTTACATAACAATCAGATATAGTGATGAAATAAGAGAGTTTAATTATAAATGAAAGCATTGACGAGTTGATTTTCGGTTTTGCGATTTAAAATAAAATAAAAACCGCTTTGAACTCAAAGTAAAAAAAAAAAAAAACAGGAATTAGCTACAAAATTAACCAGCAATCTTTTTTTTACTTTTTAAGGACAGCGATTGAAAAGTATAGTTTTTAACCAAATTCCAAAGCTATCTAAAATTTAATGTTCGCTTTTTATGTACATACACCGAAACAACAGGCGTCAACTGTTAAATATTTTTTAAACTTATATGTGTAGGGATTAAATAAAAATACGAAATAAAATAAAAAAAACACTTAATAAAATAAAAATACAAAATGAAATCAAAACTACGAAATAAAATAAAAATACAAAATAAAATAAAAGTACGAAATAAAATAAATATAAAAATCTCCCAGGAGTCCTCTGACAGGAAAGACAATTGACGCATGCGCAAAAAGAGAGGCGTCCTGGTGCCAAAAATAAACTCGATCTCTTTCTCTGTTGGTCTTTGGATGGTAAAGACGTGCCAAACTGTTCGGGAAGGAATTTCCCCAACAAGAGGTCGTTGGAACCAAAAATAAAATCAGTGTCCAAACTGTTCCTCTAGTGTCTCTGTATCTTTCCTTTTCTCTTTGCCTATTTATTTCAGCGGCGAAAGCCATTCAACAAGTTTTGGATGTTTAGGCGAAAGAATCAACCCAGCAGTAATCGCCATAACATTCCATATATGCAAACAAGATAGATAAAATATTAGTTCATTGTAAATGTAAATTATTTAAACGGACTTGTTTTAATTTTTCCCTTAATTCATTTAGGTTGGTTGCCATTGCTTTCTGCGGTAGACTGGTTGCCGACCAAGGCTATAGAACCCAGTTTGTCCTGTTATTTGACACATAGCTAGAGAGAGAAGAGATGTATAGTAATTAGTGGGGGGTCAGTTTATTACTTCATAACAATATAAAACTGATCCCCTACTTTATGCCCAGTAGAAGCCTTAATCATGTTTTCAACTATTATATACAGTCAGTAGGTTAAGTGCTATACACGAATCCCGCTTTAGCTGATCATGTCTCCAAAGAGACATGACTGACTGGGCAGAAGATTATCCCGCAGTAGGTTGTCATTGCTTTCTGTGGTACAGTGGTTGCCGAACAATGGTATAGACCTCAATCTCTTCTATTATTTAACCCATTACTGGAGGGAAGAGACAGATTGATACCTTTCGCAAGGGTATTTGTGCGTAAGCGAATACAAGGAATTCAACTGGAATAGAAAAGTGAATGAACTAGTAAGTGTTTTTATTTTATTAATACGAAGGATCATATTTATTTGTAATGAGTGTTCAAATGTTATGTTTTTGTTTTTAAACAAAAACAAGAATTAAAGCTATTTCAAGTAGCCCATCCTCCTCGTCTAAGTTTGTAGGAAATTTCATGTCAACCCATCATGGAGATTTGTAATCTATCCGGTTTGGAAAAATACACGTCACATTCCTTTTATGGTATTAATATAATGTATAGCATGAGATCAACCGCATCATCGAACTATAATATAATATTGCATAAGTATACGTATTTATTTAAACTATATAAATACCTACTTATATTTTTCTACTGTCAAGTTCATGAAGAGAGAGCGAGAGAGAGAGAGAAACAATATCAAAGAAGCTTCTGCTCAGTTAATTAGAGAGACAAAACGAAGCTGCGTCGACTCAGTTCATTTTCTTTGCGACTAGTTGTTAAATTTTACTTCCAGTTATGATTGCTTTTGTTGTTCGCTTTTTAACAGTGGTGGCTTATTATTTTATTTTTTTACAATAATGATGTCGTCAAGCACTGAAGAATATATATATATATATATATATATATATTGTTTAATTACTTAGATTTTGGTCATAATAAAATTAGACCAGTGCACATTTGTATTAAAAGTATCCAATACAATTATATTGTAGAATTTTTTAATATTCTTCATTTGTAAACGAGTTTTTATGCGACCTAGGTTTCGTAACAACTCAAATTTACAGAATTACACAGGATGAATCTTCACTTTGCAATATCATCGGAGATTATGTAACACCGACCAATTCAATCAGGAAACTTAAGTTATTAATCTATTATAAAAAATTCAAAACTGCCAACCTCATTATCAATAATAATAATAAATCTAAACTTCAGAGAACCAGTGTCGTTTACGAAATCATATGTCCTTTGAAGAACTGTATTTTTCAACTATCCAAATTCATGAACAATTACATTGGTTACAACAACACAAAACTGAGGAGAAAATTGACCTTGCACCTTTCCCACAACAGTTCCATCTGATCTCATTTAAGCACAAACCAAGATATACAAGAACACTGAAAGGCCGTAACACCAGGTGAAATAGAAAAATCAGGTGTAGCTGACCACATATGACGTAAGAAAGATCATCGCCCCCTATGGGATGAAATTGAAATAATAGAAAGAGAATGCCACTGGAAACTACGTAAACTTAAAGAATCAGCACATATGCTAGGCTACAAAAATCTTATATGCCGACCAGGCATAGAAATCCCGATGGGATGAAGTTGAAATAATAGATAGAGAATGTCACTGGAAACTATGTAAACTTAATGAATCAGCATATATGCTAGGCTACAAAAATCTTCTAAGCCGACCAGGCATAGAAATCCCTATGGGATGAAGTTGAAATAATAGATAGAGAACGTCACTGGAAACTATGTAAACTTAATGAATCAGCACATATGCTAGGCTACAAAAATATTCTAAGCCGACCAGGCATAGAAATCCCTATGGGATGAAATTGAAATAATAGATAGAGAATGTCACTGGAAACTACGTAAACTTAAGGAATCAGCACATATGCTAGGCTACAAAAATCTCCTAAGCCGACCAGGCATAGAAATCCCTATGGGATGAAATTGAAATAATAGATAGAGAATGTCACTGGAAACTACGTAAACTTAAGGAATCAGCACATATGCTAGGCTACAAAAATCTTCTAAGCCGACCAGGCATAGAAATCCCTATGGGATGAAATTGAAATAATAGATAGAGAATGTCACTGGAAACTACGTAAACTTAAGGAATCAACACATATGCTAGGCTACAAAATTCTCCTAAGCTAACCAGGCATAGAAATCCCTATGGGATGAAATTGAAATAATAGATAGAGAATGTCACTGGAAACTACGTAAACTTAAAGAATCAGCACAAATGCGAGGCTTCAAAATTCTCCTAAGCCGACCAGGCATAGAAATCCCTATGGGATGAAATTGAAATAATAGATAGAGAATGCCAGTGGAAACTACGTAAACTTAAAGAATCAGCACAAATGCGAGGCTTCAAAAATCTCCTAAGCCGACCAGGCATAGAAATCCATTATGGGATGAAGTTGAAATAATAGATAGAGAACACCACTGGAAACTACGTAAACTTAAAGAATCAGCACAAATGCGAGGCTTCAAAAATCTCCTAAGCCGACTAAGCATAGAGACGAATACAATTTGGGAACCAATAACACGGAGTGCCTGAAAAAATCATTAGTGTCAAAAAATTGCAATATGAGTTCTGGTAAAATTACTAGAGAAAAACATTAACATGAAAATTTGCAATATGAACTCTAGCAAATAAAAGGATTACTAATCATTAGGTTTATAAGTCCCAAAACTTCAATTGTTCTTGTCTTTGTCCAGTGGATATAGACGTTGGTTAGTTCCTGACTTGACTCTTAGAGTTGTGAGTTCAATCCGAGGTGAACAAATAACTTGCAGGGTTAGAGGGAGATAACTCATGGCTTCCAATCGAGACTTCCTGCAAGGACTGGAGTTCATATACCCCAGTGATCGTAATAAAGGGTTCGGTTCGAAATTCCTAGCACCTGAAGAAGGCCGGAGCGTACCACGCCCGAAACGTCGTACAAATGGCAACAAAGATGAGGACAATAGTCCGAATAATGTAAATACTGTAAATACTACCTCATCACAGAAATATAGACAAATACCTATATATATATATATATATATATATATATGATAATAGTCAACCACAAACAACCCTATTTCGCTGTATCATAGCTCATCAGAGTGGCTAGACAAATTCACTTGCTTCTGGCCGGGATCGAAACTCGACCGATTGGTGTCAGTTGGAGTCGCTACCCCACAAGCCATTGCCGCATGGAATCAGAGAAGGGAAATTTTAATGTATACACACGCCAGTCACCGAAAGAACGCAATTCATTTCTGAAGAGTCACGATGTCAGTTTAGATAAATTAAATAAATTGCAAACATTATTCTTAATAAAATCCGTTCATATTCAAGGAAAATCTTTCTTGTGTTATAATTGAAAGATGTAAAAAATGCGCTGTAACATTTACAGTTAATTTTATTATCCATTTCTCAATGTTCCCAAGTACGTTCAGTCTCTTTTTGAGATCATTATTCACTTACACGCAAATACCCTTGGGAAAGGTATTAATCCGTCAATTCCTTTCAGTTATGGGTTAAATAACAAGACAGGTTGGGTTCTATAGCCTTGGTCGGCAACCAGTCTACTACAGAAAACAATGGCAACCTACTGCGGGATAATCTTCTACCCAGTAAGTCTTTAAAGACATGATCGCCCAAGCGTGTATCACGTATGGCACTTAATTGACCTACTAACTGACCAGGGGTGGAAGTTGTAGTAACAAATATAACCGCAAAACTGTGTTGCTAAAAGTTCTTGTAATTTTTTCTTTTTGCTTCAAATATAATAGTGGACAGTTATGAAAACCTGACAATTATCTACGATGGAATATGTTGCAATGTCAGGGTCATGCACGTATTAAAATCGACGCTCGGATTTCTCGCTTCTTGCTGAGATTCATTACCACGCATTGAAGACATCGCCGTAAGTAAGAAAATGTAACCCACACAGGACATATTGAATGCGAAAGAGAGACTAGGAAGCGGGCAAAGCTTTTATGAATGAGAAAAACTAGGAAGAGATGAAGCGAGAAAAAAAAAATGAAATCCCTGGGAAGTGTTCTGACGGAGGACGGAAAGTGCGACACAGAGATCCGAAGACGAATTGGCATGGCGAAGGACGCGTTCCTGAAGTTGAGTAAAGTATTAAGAAACAGGACAATTTTGCTAAAAACAAAGAAGAGAGTACTGGATTGCTATGTGTTGTCAGTTCTTCAATATGGCAGTGAATGTTGGACAATATCATCAAAGATGATGAAAAATCTTGAAGCAACTGAAATGTGGTTCTACAGAAGGATGCTATCATGAATCGAGTATGTGAGCAATGATGAGGTCTTGGAAATGATGGAAACACAAAGGAAATTAATACTGAGCATCAGGAAGAGGCAGCTGAAGTTCTTGGGACATGCAATGAGGAAGGAGGGCTTGGAGAACTTGATACTAACAGGCCAGATAGAGAGAAAAAGAGACAGAGGAAAGCAGCGGATAACATATTTGAAGGACCTAATCAATTGGATGATGGAACGAGGGTTGCATGGTATAACAGGAGAAGGCGTTCTCAGAACCACCAGAGATAGGGAGACGTGGAAAGCCATGATCGCCTACGTCCTGAAAGGACAGGGCACATAGAAGAAGAAGAAGAAGAAGAAGAAGAAGAAGAAGAAGAAGAAGAAGAATGTGCGTGACGAGCGGTCTGTGATTGCTCTCTATCTTTATATATATCTATTTTCCCCTGTGGGTCTCTGCTTTAGGCTCTAGTTACAACTGTCATAAAGTGTTCTTTACCGTGTCACCTTTCCTAAAAAGATTATTTGTCAACAACGCAAGTTCTGGATAAACTTAACGACCGTATTTATCAAGATCGTTCAGCATGGTCTTCTGAAGTCCACTTCCCTAAGTTGATAATCATCGGGACAATAAATGTCTGAAATGATTTCAGCAACATCTTTCAGACGTTTTCACTTAACAAGATATCGGCTGACATTCATATCGCTATATAATCTTTCGTGTACCTGTACAGCTGAAAGGGTTCTATGTAGCGCTCGACCTCCATTGACCATCATACTCATCTACCTTCTGGTGATCTTGCTTTGGTGGGAGCCAAAAAATAAGACGACGTCATTATCATACGAGATAAACGGATGGCTAGGAGTACTAATATTATTATTTAAAAACTTTTTTTCTCGCACATCCCGACTGTGGAATTCCCTTCCAAATGATTGCTTCCCCGACGGCTACAATCTCCAGGAGTTTAAATGTAAGGTCAATAGACACCTCCTAACACACTAACTCGCATCCATTCTTTCAAACACTCTTCCCATCTACCCAACCCTCAACCTCGGTATCCTTACCCATCTATCACCCTCCTTCTCACATTTTCTATATCTGACCACCCCTTCTCTTCTCCTTCCTCTATGTAACTCCTTGCGCAATAGTGGCAGTGGAATGCATTGCTTGGGGTGAAATGATAAAAAAAAACCTGTACTACCATATTTGTGAATATCTGTTAAAGTCACTAACCAACAGAATATATATGTTGTGTTTATCTTTTTTTGCGTATAGAGACAATATTGTTTATTGTATTGTTTTTTCTTATACACCAAAATTCTATTTGTTTTTATTATGTTACATTTATTACATGTATTGATATTATATCCTCAAATAGCTAGACTTACAGTCGAATAAAACCCCTGAATAAAAAAAACGAACAAACTTGATTTATGTACGGATCCAATCGTACATACATATTAGTGTGTATGTATTTGGGTCGGAAAAAATACATATGTACACGTATGTGAGTAAAAGTGAATTAACATGGATGTTTGCGTGTATTTATGTTGAATTCGTGGGCGCATGTATACATGTATGTGTGCGTGTTTATCTGCGTAAATGTCCTTCGTTATGTCAATTTATTTTTATTTATTTATTTATTTTATTTATTTATTCATTTTGTAGATGAGTCATTTGTTTGGTTTTCCTCTGTCTTAACTTTGCTTTTTATTTTACATGACAGAAATATCACTCACTTGCAGACATATCGTCTGCTTTTATCAGCTTCCTTTTTGGTTGTTTGCCAAAAAGAAAATATGCACGAATCTGTTGGAACGAAAACGAGACAGATCAATGTTTGGGGAATATTATAATTTGCGCCCAGTTCGAAGCTAAACAAGGAAATCTGTGAAAAATATAAACAAATAAGTGCGAAGTATAACAATTTCGAACTGCAAAGATTTAAAGAAAAAGAAAGATTTAAAAAAAAAAAGAAAAGAGAAGATAAATTACAAATAGAGCAAACATATGGCATTTGGATCATTATTAGGAAATTTAATTAAGCAATATCTTCTTTCTCTTTTCTTCTCTTCTCTCCCCTATTCCCCTCTTTCTCCTTCTTCTATTTTTTTTAATCATATCACCCCAAGCAAGGCGGTAACACCACTGATGTGCCGGGGGCTACGTAAGAGTGTAAAGATTAGAGGAGAGAAAGCCGGAAACCACATCCTAAACAGGGAACAAGGGATAAGCTTCTACACCTGTTCAATAGACGTGGGTGGAGTGTGAACCGGGCGATAGTTTAGTCTATCTACTCCAATTGAAAAAAAAGAAAAGTGAAAAGATTGGAAAAGAGAAAACCGGAAACCACATCCTAAACAGGGAACAAGGGATGAGCCTCTACACCTGGTCAATAGACGTGGGTGGAGTGTGAACCGGGTGATAGTTTAGTCTATCTACTCCAACTGAAGAAGAAGAAAGAAAAAAAGGTAATGGAGGTGAGTTAACTAAGTTTTAACTTAGTTAAAATCCGGTCAAAGAAATTTCTTTGAAAAAAGGTAAAGAACACTCATTCAAATAACCATGAAACTATTTTAAAATTAGCCACAAAAAATAAAACAAAATAAAATCAAAGCAAAATTATAACTTACTTTTAAGAATATTTCAAAGCTGATCCGAAACCAAACGCACATGTACTAACGCCAGTAAAGAAAAAGAATTATTTTATCTTTTGGCTGAGGGGTTGTGGGGTCAACTAGACAATGCCCAGGCAAAAGACGAACAAGGAATTTAACAGGACTATTTTTTTAAATAAAAAGGACAAAATTATTCACCGTCAAAGAAATTTCTTCGAAATTCCCTCCGCAGTTTCCTATCCTTTTCCTTTCATCGTCTTTCCCTTTCAATATGACCTCAATGTAGTCTTGTTTTGAAACCAGCGTTTTTACTCCCTTTCACCGTTTACCTTCCCGAGATGATGATCTCAGGCTACCAAGAGCGGCTGGTCATCAGGCGCCAGCTGACCACTTCCACCTCCTTTCCGAATCTGAAGATAAACAGAGTCTATTTGAGAAGTACACCCTGTGAGCATATTAGAGATATTAAAAGCTTGTACTTACTGCAACCATCAGCTATAGTAACCACTGGATGAATGAATTTATCAATTTGTTTCGTTTTTTTTTTTACGGTTTATAAATTTTTTTTTAATTTATAATTAAAATATAATTTGTATTGTGTAAATTTTGTTGTGTGAGATAAGTTAGCATTAAGAATTTTGTTTGAAATTAACAATGATTTTAGCTACAACCCTTCCTATTTAACTTATAGCTAAAAGGAGAAGATGGATCCTTACCACTTCAATAAATATTTACGTGTACGTGAATTTACTGATGCAAATGGACTTCAAATTCGATTCTACAATTTTCCATTCCGAGCTTTTATCCATTACATTACATATTCGATAACCTTTAAAATATAATGTATATATATTTTCTGATAACTTTCATTATCACCCAAATAGGATTCATGCCAAACCACGAAAGTTATGTCTATACTTTAAAAGATATGCTGTCCAATGCCGTTCTTCTGGAAAAATGTAACATTGGTAGAATTGAGTCTTTCTTGATGCAGTCAAAACTTCGAAGGGCCATAGAAAGATAACACGGACTCGGATATAAGGTTGAATAGTATATTCTCGGGAAACATAGTACAAAGGTAAACGTGGACTGCAGAGTACTTTCTCTCGCAGGCGTCCTGACTCACTCATTTACTCACTCTGTGACTAATACTCAGTGACTCCCACTCAAACTTTGTAGCCATATTATAAAAATGTGGAAGAGTTCATTTGTAGGTACTTTGCTTAGCTGGTCATGTTGCAAGGATGAGTGACGACAGAATACTTAAGGTTCTCAGAAATACCCAATTTGACGCTTAACAAAAGTATTGTGTACAAAAAAAAAAACAGAGATAATAGACAAGCTAAAAATAACCTCTTAGTTGTCAATGTGCACCTTACTACGTGTGAATGTATGAGATGCACCCCCCAGGAATATTGACTTTTTAGGGGTTTCCTTAAAGGAACAAGTCTACTATCCGAAACCAAAACTTTGGAAGAATTTGAGGTGCGAATGTCTTCCATGCCACGAAAGTTCCATGACACGAAAGCTCCTGGTGAAATCATTTGACGCGATTTTTGGACAACTCAAGGAGTTGATAGCAAAATCTGGTACCGATATCGATTTTTAATAAAATCTCATGCTAACCGTTTTCCACTCCTATCTATTTCTGGTGAAAAATATTATTAATAAGTAAATTATAAATATTTTGAAATGTGGGGTTGCTTTTCAATCAGCCTGCATAATTTTGACAATAGTAACACTTTTTTTTTAATCATTTCACCCCGAGCAAGGCGGAAATGCCACTGATGTGCAGGGGGCTACATAACTGTAAAAAGAATAATTAGAAAAGAGTGAGAAGTACAACCTAGGTAGAAAGGAGCAATAGAAAGCTGAGAATCCAGGTGCGATGACAGATACATAGGTGGAGAGAAAGTGAAGGATATACGGGGGGAGAGCTAGAGTACAGTGGTTAGTAGATGAGTATTGACTTTGCATTTAAATTTCTGGAGGTTGTAGCCGTCAGGAAAGCAAGAATACGGGAGCGAGTTCCACAGGCGGGAAGTGCGAGAGAAGAAGCTGAAGGAGTAGAATTCTCGTCTGCATTTGACGAAAAAAGCTTTAACAAAAGCATTTACTCACGTCTTAATAGTAAGTCTAATAAGTTCGATAATGTCAAATTGCCTTCTTCTCTTCAGGATTAGGCGATCATGGCTCTCCACATCTTCTTTTCCCTTGTAGGACTTAACATCCCTTTTCGTTTATCCCGCTCAAACCCCACCCCCTCAAATATGTCACGTGTTGCTTTCCCTTGTCTTTCATTTTCTTTATCCGTCTCGTGAGCATCAGATTCTCCGAGCCCTTCTTCATGACTACAGGATGTAGGCAATTATGGCTCTCCACATCTTCTTTTCCCTTGTAGTATTTAACATCCCTTTTCCGTTTATCCCACTCAAACCCCACCCCCTCAAATATGTCACGTGTTGCTTTCCCTTCTCTCTATCCGTCTCGTGAGCAGCAGATTTTCCAAGCCCTCCTTACTGACTACACGTCCCAGAAACTTCATCTGGCTTTTCCTGATATTAAGTATAAGTTTTCCTTTCGTGTCTATCCTCTCCAAAACCCTGTCGTTGCTCAAATTGCCTGCTGATCTCGAAAATGCATATCCATCCTTTGTTACCTGAAACAAGAAACGATCTTTAAAACCTCTCAAATGAAACTGATTTTATTTAATTGTATAAGCGAAACCTTTAGCTTCCCCTCAGCATGTCTGATACTAGTTTCCAGCAGATTAACTCACTGTACCTTCCACAGTTGAACATCTTCTACTGACAAAGCCTTACATTCAAGCAAATTTGCTTGGTCGGCAGAAAGAAATGAAGTACACCGAGTCGTGCTCATTATTTTTTTCTCGTTAGAAATTTCCAAGACTATCATAATTATGTGCATTAAATATTGGTTTTATATTTGGTTTGGTGCTTCTGCTGTGGATGTAGATATTGCTGAGAGAATCAAAAGAAAAATTTGCAATGTTATCGGTTCTTATCTCTAATCTCAGTTTCAATTCGACGCCACCATAACGTACCTTCTCTGTGACGTTTCAATAAATATTATCATCGTTTTCTTCTTTGATACTTCGACTTCATTTGGTATTTAGACTTCATTTGGTACTTAGACTTCATTTGGTACTTAGACTTCATTTGGCACTTAGACTTCATTTGGTACTTAGACTTCATTCGTTACTTTGTTTTTTCTTTGGTACTTAGACTTCACGAATTTAATAGGTTGTGATCATTTTGTTGCTGAAATTCTTCTTCTTCTTCTTCTATGTGCCCTGTCCCTTCAGGACGTAGGCGATCATGGATCTCCACGTCTCTCTATCCCTTGTGGCTCTTAGTATGTTTGCTCCTGTTGCTCCTGGCAACCCCCGTTCCGTCATCCACCTGATCAGACTCTGCAGATATGTTATCCGCTGCCTTCCTCTGTCTCTCCTTCCTTCTATCTGTCCAGTCAGTATCAGGTCCTCCAGGCTCTCCTTCCTCATTGCGTGTCCCAGGAACTTCAGTTGTCTCTTCCTGATGCTCAGCATCAATTTCCTTTTTGTTGCCATTCTTTCTAACACTTCGTCGTTGCTTGTATGCTCAGTCCACGATATACGTAGCATCCTTCTGTAGAACCACATTTCGGCCGCTTCCAGTTTTGTCCTCATTTTCGATGATATTGTCCAGCATTCACAGCCGTACTGAAGAACTGACATCACGTAGCATTCTAGCACTCTTTTCTTCGTTTCTATTGAGATCTTCCTGTGTGTTAGTATTTGCTTGTAAAACTCCATTCTAGATTCTATTAACAACGATCTTCTGAAGTCTACATGCGACGCCAATCTTCATTTTCTATTTTATTGAATCAGGTTCTTTTAATGTCCTTACATTTTCACAGTTTCTTTCACTGTTAGAACCCACTTGTATCTTTTTGGATTTTGTCGCCTTGCTTGAGGTGAAATAATTAAAAGGGAAAAGCAAAAACACAAATTAAAATAAAGATTTTCAGTATGATTTTACGAATGCAAATAAATTCAGAAAAATACAATAAGTGCAGGAAAAAATTAAAATAATAATAATTTTGCGCTGTTTAGAATGTTGAAAAAAGGGGGAGACAGAATGAATTTGTTGTCAGAATGAGAATAACAATAAAAAGACGACAATATATGAAGTATTAGACACTGTATTAGATGTGATAAAAAAACAGAGAGAGTATAAACCACTTTTTGTTGTTGTTGCGGAGTAGTTTTCGCACTGAAGGTTATAATCGTGCTATGTCGGTTGCTAATCAACTTAACGTACCCAAAATGTTAGGAACTTGGTAATCTTCCTCTGAAAGCTGACTCCTTAGTATTCGGCTAACTACCGACTAATATCAACTGCCTAGTAGTTCTACTGCACTCCAATAGAAGTCTAAAGTTTCACAGTAAATAACAAAACATCCCTTATCTCTCCGGAAATAATCATTCCGTTCTACTATCTGATCTGCAGCAGCCCTATCAGAGTGGGCATCAAAGTGTATTTATAAACAAATAAGCTTTTTTTTAATTGATTTGTCGTAGTGAACGACCATTGAGTTAGAATATCAGCTTCATAACAATCGCATTCATAATTTGTGTCGTCTGTGAAAGTTTCACATTCACATTCGTATCGTCTGTGAAAGTGTCTCGAGTCATTAAGTAGGTTTTTGGGGAAAAAAAAAAATTGTACGCAAAAATAAATACGCGAAGCTCAGATTCAAATCCACATTCTGAAAAGATGCAGAAATTATGAGAATGTTGAATGCGTTGATATCAATAGCAACAGGCGCTTCATAATGCAAGAATGAGTGGTTTTAGAAATTCAAGTAACTACTTGAAAGTTACTAGATTACCGCCCTTGATCATAATTACAGGCGAGGCATGATTTTAAAGAATCCATCTCTTTCTTGGGGATTTTTCATAGCGAAAGTAAGTGTTCCTTTCGCTCCCACTAACATGTAAATTCCCCCAACAACAGCAAAAATGAGTGGTCGCACTACACATTAACCACAACATTCATAAACATACATTACAAATTTCATAAAAGAATCTTCTTCAATTTGAAAGAAATATTTGTTGTATTAACGCCCCCTGATAATAATCACAGATGGCTAGATTTCGAATTACCGTTTCTAACGATAATTACTGGTGACGTGAAATTTGAAAAAAATTCATTTCTTTCTCGCTGACCTTTCCTAACAAAAAGACGTATTCCTTTTTGCTCCCGTCGTCATGTATCAAGTATTTCAACTACAGACACTGAAGGTTGCCTTGAATTCTTCACATTTAATTTCATTTCTCATTTTTGTTTTGTAAATTGTCTTATTAATATATGTGTTAATATTTATTTATTTACAATCTGTGTCTTATTTTTCCATTGGACAATCACACGAATCCTCCAAAATTGATTGCGGGTCAGATGTATCAGGAGCATAAAATTCCTGTTAATAGTGTTAATGCCCGCCACAAGACAAATAGCTGTTTTGAATATCTCGACTGTCCGTTCATTATGTCACGTACAAGGCTTTCTGGAAAAATCTCGCCTGCCTTTTCATTACGCCACGTACAAGGGTTCCGGGCAAAATCTCGTCTGTCTTTTCATTATGTCACGTACAAGGCTTTCTGGAAAAATCTCGCCTGCCTTTTCATTACGTCACGTACAAGGGTTCCTGGCAAAATCTCGTCTGCTTGTTCATTACGCCACGTACAAGGGTTCCTGGCAAAATCTCGTCTGTCTTTTCATTACGTCATGTACAAGGCTTCCTGGCAAAATCTCGTCTGCCTTTTCATTACGTCACGTACAAGGCTTCCTGGCAAAATCTCGTCTGCCTTTTCATTACGTCACGTACAAGGCTTCCTGGCAAAATCTCGTCTGCCTTTTCATTACGTCACGTACAACGCTTCCTGGCAAAATCTCGTCTGTCTTTTCATTACGTCACGTACAAGGATTCCTGGCAAAATATCGTCTGCCTTTTCATTACGTCACGTACAAGGATTCCTGGCAAAATATCGTCTGCCCATTCATTACGCCACGTACAAGGCTTCCTGGCAAAATAATCGTATTACTTGCAACCTCATGAATCTAAAATCTCTGTTGAAGTTTTAAAAATTCCCAATCGTGAAAGAAGAATAAAGCGAATGCAGTGATACACTTAATTTCAATCTTAAAAGACAGCAATAAAAATCCTTCTTGTACGAATTTGCAGTCCCAATGAAAATAAATAGACAGAATGAAAATAACTCTGCGTTGGACGTTTATTGTCTTATGCATCTTCAGTACGTAGCTGTTCATAGCTCTTCACAACTTAATGTCTTTCTTGTAAAATTTGACCATTTAACATGCATCTTCACAATTGTTCTTCCTTTTATTTAAACGACGGATAAGCATCATTTTTCGTTAATTTCGTAAGACTGTGTATTTTATAGACAGAACACGTATATAAATACATGACAGTGCTAAGTGAAGAATTGAAATGACTACCAATGGCTTTGGAGTGTAGATTCTAAACTATGCAAATCTGGCAAGTGGTTTAAATGTACATACTGATATAACCACACATTCAGTAATTTGGGCAACTCGCGGTGTTGTAAGGGTTAGCAGACGGGTCTCACTAAAATCATTACAATTGAGTAGTCAGTTCGCTTCCGGCCACATCTAAGCTGCGCTTAGAAAATCACAATATTCAGTAATTTCGCTTATATAGGAAGTGTGACACTCTCTTAATATTTGAGGTTTAAAAATATTTGCATAAATGGCACGTAAGCAAAACAAGTACAGGTTTATATGAATTTGTCCAAATAATATGCATAAAATTAAATAAATGCGATCAAAGAATTATTTACTAAGAAATTGTTACGTAGGTTTTTCTTTGATCTTTTTAGACGAACCGATTTTCCGTAGAATTTTATACTAACGATAACCCAATACAAACCCCAAGTGTAACACAAGGTGGAGGGTTTCTGTGTAGTGTTGTATTAGCGCAAAAAAAGCAAGAAGTGCCATGTCCTTTCATGACGTAGGCGATCATAGGTTTCCACATCTCCCAATCCCTGGCGACTCTTAGCACGCTTTCTCCTGTTGCACCATGCAACCCTTGTTCCGTCATCCACCTGATCAGGTCCTTTAAATATGTTATACGCTGCTTTCTCCTGTCTCTTTTTCCCTCTATCTGGCCTGTTAGTATCAGGTTCTCCAAGCTCTCTTTCCTCATTGCATGTACCAGGAACTTCAGCTGTCTCTTCCTAATGCTCAGTATTAATTTCCTTTTCGTTTCCATCATTTCCAAAACCTCATCATTGCTCACATGCTCGACCCATGATATCCGCAGCATCCTTCTGTAGAACCACATTTCAGCTGCTTCAAGGTTTTTCTTCATGTTTGAAAATATTGTCCAACATTCGCTGCCATATTGAAGAACCGACATCACATAGCAATTCAGTACTCTCTTCTTTGTCTCTAGCGAAATTGTCCTGTTACTTAATACTTTACTCAACTTCTGAAATGCTTAATTCGCCATGCCAATTCGTCCTCGGATCTCTGTATCGCACTTTCCGTCTTCCGTAATAACACTTCCCAGGCATTTAAATTTTTGTACCTGCTTGATTTTAGTGTCCCTCACCTGTATTTGGCATTTTGGGTTGCCCATTTTGCTAGGTATAAGAAAGATAACGGTTAACTCTAGATCTGATTAGATGAAGATTGTCGTAGGCGGGAAAACATCCTGGAAGGAGACTGTTCCACGAATCATCTTGAGAAAAAATTGTCCCTGACTGTTTTTACTAATGGAATACGTTAAGAATGAAGACGATCCATACTTGCATACGTGATATGTCGGGTCCCAACTGCGAAAGAAAGGACTGGTGAAAAAACATGGAATGTCATTGAAACATTGCGAGATTAGTGAGAAGCTAGCGACGTTTTGCCTACAGGAAAATGTTTGTAGACTTATCAGTCTGTCAGTTAAGTGCCATACGTGGAACACGCTTGGGCGATCATGTCTCGAAAGAGACATAACTGACCGGGCAGAAGATTATCCCGCAGTAGGTTGCCATTGCTTTCTGCGGTAGACTAGTTGCCGACCAAGGCTATAGAACCCAATCTGTCCTGTTATTTAACCCATAACTGGAAGGAAGAGACGGATTAATACATTTCCCAAGGGTATTTGCGCGTAAGTGAATGCAATGAATTCGACTGGAGTTTGAACTCGGCTCTCAGATTCCTCGTTCAGAGCCGATATCTACTGCGCCAGAATGCACATATTAGACTTATCAACAAGCCTAAATAACATCCTTTGAAATCTATATAAAAAGGCCAGTGCGGACTGGGAAGCTCCAGTCAGTATATGACAGCAATTTTCAATGTTTTTGTCTGATTTAGTTCTTATAAATATAGAATACTAGCAGTATATCCCTGCGTTGCTCGGGTGTAATGAAAGCTTTAAAACTAATCCATGGTCCTGGAGCTCAGACTCTTTGGACACTGGCACAAAAGACTAAAAAGCAATAGTTGTTTCCAGTTAAAGCGAAACCGTAGACTGAAAGAAAAATGAAGAGATGTAAGTCAAATTTTCATTTCCTGGTATCGATCTAAAATATGATTTTTTCGTCATAAACTGAATTTTGAAAGATAATAAGTCCTTTGAGTAAATGGTATCATGGCTGAGACTAAGAACTACAATTATACCCACTTAGAGCCAAACCCGAAGCAAAAACTAAAATAAAAGGGCTGAAAAAATACAGACATACAGGCAGATAAACAGAGACAGACACAAACATCTTGCCCTTTATATATATATATATATATATATATATATATATTATCAATGCACTATTGTAAGAACTGCGACCTTGAATCTTCTGAATATCGTTTCTTATGTCTTTGTCTATGAGTGTATCAAATTTGATTAAAATCAAACCTCTCCTTCTATAATTCGATGTTTTCGATTATCGATTTTCAGCTAAGAACACACGCAGACGCTTATAGCATAACTGTGTATATTTTCAAAAAATCGGTTCAGCCGTTTCGGAGTCTATAGGTAACGGACACACATACACACAGACACACACACACACAGACAAACACACACAGACACACACACACACAGAGACAAAGTTCCATTTATAAATAAGTTTAGATTGAATTGGGTGTCAAATAGTTCCCGTAACAGTACAAACAACCAACCTTTTTGTTCAGCATCTTTAACAAACGATTGTATATACAAGTTCACCTAGAAGTCTTGGATGAACTTTAGTCCCAACAGACGTTCAAAGTAAAAGTCATTGATCATGATAGGTAAAAGTTAAGTCTGCAATGTACAATTTTGAATGTTATCAATGAAAAAGAAACTATTATTTCGGGTTGTTTTGTACGGACAAATGTTTCTTTATTTCTGAACACATTCAAATGTATCGGTATTTGTTTCTGTGTTTCTTTCCAGGAAGAGCGTAAGCCATCAGGTAGATATTTACTTCGAAAATCATTGGCCTGGCACGGTAAAATATGACAATTCGATTTCATGTTAGTCCCAACATAGTATCTTAGCTTCAATCATTCCCCACTTCTGTAACGTAGCGTCCCTGTAACCGTCTAAAAATATTTCCATGGCAATTGTTCTCATGAGTTTTTCTCTTTGATACGTCAACTTGATTACTAGATTAACAATTAGAACACTTCCGAGGTATTTAAATTTTTCTACATGCTTTACGTAAATTATTGATGATACCATGGTGGTTATCATGGCCGTATCTGACTACCGGGCACACCGGACACGGGTCCGGGCCGATCCGTGCAATCATAGTAAAAATCCGGGCAAGGAAAAATGTCTTCGTCAGAAATCAAACTAAACAATTCATGAAGAAAGAAAGAAAGAAAAACGAAGAAAACATACGAATGAATGCAGCAAAAAATCGGTTTATTTTTGGTTAATTTTGGGAGAAAAGACTGGTAATACTCAGAAAGGCCGAACCCGATTCTTGCTTTCGTTCACGTTCTGAGCCTAATTTTCATTGGAATAGCCGAACAAATACGCAAAAATCATAGTTTCTGGAAATGGATGAAACAGATGACGTCAACACATTGTCAACTAATAAATCCGAGCAATTTTCTCTGTGGCCGGTGTTTTTTTAGCATCGGCTACGGCCCAGCTGGTTATTTGAGTTTTGTTGATGTATTTGTGATGGTTTTAGCGGCATATCGATATAAATATTTTGCCGTCATTTTTGACGGCACGGACAAATTAGTCATGAAATAAAAAATTTTCTATATTTATCTGATCCATTTTTCAACTTAGCCACTTCTATTGTACTAAACTGACTTAGCCCTCTGATCCATTTTTAAACTTAGTCACTTCCATTGTACTAAACTGACTTAGCCCTCTGATCATTTTTCAAATTAGTCACATCTATTACTAAACTAAACAGCCCTCTGATCCATTTTTAAACTTAGCCACTTCTATTGTACTAAACTGACTTAACCTCTGATCCATTTTTAAACTTAGCCACATCTATTGTACTAAAATGACTTAGCCCTGATCCATTTTTAAATAGTCACATCTATTGTACTAAACTGACTTAGCCTCCTGATCCATTTTTCAAATTAGTCACATATATTGTACTAAACTGACCTAGCCCTCTGATCCATTTTTAAACTTAACCACATCTAATGTATAAACTGACCCAGCCCTCTGATCTATTTTTCAGCTTAGTCACATCTATTGTACTAAACCGAATTAGCCCACTGATCCATTTTTCAACTTAGTCACATCTATTGTACTAAACTAACTTAGCCCTCTGATCTATTTTTAAACTTAGTCACTTCTGTTACTTAATAAACTAACTTAGCCCTCTGATCTGTTATTTTTAAACTTAGCCACATCTATTGTACTAAACTGACTTGGCCACTCACCAATTATTTTAAACTTAGTCACTTCTATTGTACTAAACTGACTTAGCCCCTGATCCATTTAAACTTAGCCACATCTATTGTACTAAACTGAATTATTGCAGTCTATTTTTCAACTTAGTCCATCTATTGTACTAAACTAACTTAGCCCTCTGATCTATTTTTAAACTTAGCCACATCTATTGTACTAAACTGACTTAGCCCTCTGATCTTTTAAACTTAGTCCTTCTATTGTACTAAACTCACTTAGCCCTCTGATCCATTTTAAACTTAGCCACATCTATTTTACTAAACTGAATTAGCCCTCTGATCCATTTTTAAACTTAGCCCTTCTATTGTACTAAACTGACTTAGCCCTCTGATCCATTTTTAAACTTAGCCACATCTATTGTACTAAAATGACTTAGCCCCTGATCCATTTTTAAACTTAGTCACATCTATTGTACTAAACTGACTTAGCCTCTGATCATTTTTTCAAATTAGTCACATATATTGTACTAAACTGACTAGCCCTCTGATCATTTTTAAACTTAACCACATCTAATGTACTAAACTGACTTAGCCCTCTGATCTATTTTTCAGCTTAGTCACATCTATTGTACTAAACCGAATTAGCCCACTGATCCATTTTTCAACGAGTCACATCTATTGTACTAAACCTTAGCCCTCTGATCTATTTTTAAACTTAGTCACTTCTATTGTAATAAACTAACTTAGCCCTCTGATCTATTTTTAAACTTAGCCACATCTATTGTACTAAACTGACTTAGCCCTCTGATCTGTTAGTCACTTCTATTGTACTAAACTGACTTAGCCCCTGATCCATTTTAAACTTAGCCACATCTATTGTACTAAACTGAATTAGCCCACTGATCTATTTTTCAACTTAGTCACATCTATTGTACTAAATAGCCCTCTAGAATTATTTTTTAAACTTAAGCACATCTATTGTACTAAACTGACTTAGCCCTCTGATCTATTTTTAAACTTAGTCACTTCTATTGTACTAAACTCTTAGCCCTCTGATCCATTTTAAACTTAGCCACATCTATTTTTACTAAACTGAATTGACCCCTCTGATCCATTTTTAATCTTAGCCACATCTATTTTACTAATTAGCTAATAAGTCCATTTTTAAACTTAGCCACATCTATTTTACTAAACTGAATTAGCCCTCTGATCCATTTTTTAAACTTAGCCACATCTATTGTACTAAACTGACCCAGCCCTCTGATGCATTTTAAACTTAGCCACATCTATTGTACTAAACTGACTTAGCCCTCCTAGTCCATTTTTAAACTTAGCCACATCTATTATACTAAACTTGACTTAGCCCTCTGATCCATTTTAAACTTAGCCACATCTATTGTATTAAACTGACTTAGCCCTCTAGTCCGTACCAACAGTCACTTCTATTGTACTAAACTGACTTAGGTATTATCCTATAGTTGCATATTTAGGCAACTCATCTTAGTTTAATGCGAATACAAAACTGATTCAGCCAATAATTAATTGAACTATTCTTTTATGGGTTTGTGTCTCTTGAGAACATCGTCAACCATGACTCTCTACAACTTCCTATCGATTGTAATTCTAAGCAGACTTTGATTATTTACCATTCCTCTTGCTCTCACGCTCCGTCCCTCTCTCTCGCCCTATTCTCCCTCTCTCTATTCTCCCACTCTCTCTCCCTATTCACCCTCTCTCCCTATTCTCTCTCTCCCTATTCTCTCTCTATTCTCCCTATTCTCCCTCTCCCTATTCTCTCTCTCTATTTTCCTACTCCCTATTCTCCTTCCCTCTCTCCATTTTCTACCTCTCTCTCTCCCTATTCTCCTCTCCCTATTCTCTCTCGCTATTTCCCCTCTTCCTATTCTCCATCTCTCTCTCTCTTCCTATTATACTTCTTCCTATTACCCTCTCTTTCTCTCTCCCTATTCTCCCTCTCTATTATCCCTCCCTTCCCTTATTCTCTCTCACTCTTTACTTATTCTCCCTCTCCCTATTCTCTCTCTCTCTATTCTCCTTCTGCCTATTCTCCTTCCCTTTCTCCTTTTTCTCCCTCTCTCTCTCCCTATTCTCCTCTCCCTATTCTCTCTCACTATTTCCCCTCTCCCTATTCTCCCTCTCTCTCTCTTCCTATTATACTTCTCCCTATTACCCTCTCTTTCTCTCTCCCTATTCTCCCTCTCTCTATTATCCCTCTCTTCCCTTATTCTCTCTCACTCTCTCCTTATTCTCCCTCTCCCGATTCTCTCTCTCTCTCTCTCTTTTTATTCTCCCTCTTTCTCTCTCTCTCTTTCTCTCTCTCTCTTCCTCTTTCTCCCCTTAGGTTGTTCGATTTGTACTGTGACTGAGCCAAAATAGGTTTCATTTCACAATAAGCTATGATATCATTATCGGCGAAATAAGTGTTGAGTAGCCAAGAGTAAATCGAGCTGAAAAGCTAACAAGGCCTCTACGGTGCCAATCTGAATGCGATTTGTCAGCGCGCGCTGCAAAGCACCGCATTTTGGCGGCCATTTTTGTTCGATCGATGAGAAATAATTGAAATGAAATTGTTGAACAGGGCCCGGTAAAGATGCTTGAAACAAAAGATTATGAGAAAGCGAACAAGTGAAGGGAAGAATAAAACGAGGAAGATTAACGCCGAGGGAAATGAGTACAAACAGCAGAAATAGCACCAGGAAGAAAATGGCGAATATCTAAAAATGAAAGAATAAATTCGGGGGGAAAATATTCGAAAACAAGAAACGAGTTAATTTTGGGGAAAAAAAAAATAATTTGACAGTGGATTTTAAAATTAGATAGAATAGGGTTTCTAGCTTTAAGAGCAACTACACTATGAGAATTCTTACTCTGAATTCAAACCCGTGGAAATAGCAACAGATACGATCTTACCGAAGAAATCATGTCAATTCACAGATAACGAAAGAAAAGAATTTTGTAAAGAACCAGATCGCCTAATTTCGGAAATTATATATATATATATATATATATATATATATATATATATATATAATAAAACTTTAATCCAAAAGGAATAGTAGGAAGCTAAATCCCAAAGACCCGATCCTAATTAATATTAATATTTTAATATTTAAAAATGATACAGGTAGAGAGCTCGGTGTAATTAAAATTACAGAGCTAATTATAAAATAAAATAAATTTCGATGTTCAAAATGTCGATGTTTTGAACATCGAAATTTATTTTATTTTATATATATATATATATATATATATATATATATATATATATATAATTATTAACCAGTTATTGTTATCTAAACGTTAGATGCAAAACCAAAAACCGGCAGATCTCCAAAATCATTGCAAAGAGAAGCTCGAAGAATTGTTAGAATATCTACAAAAAATCGTTATATAACTGCTACATCAGTTGCCCGTAAATTTAATGAAGACACAGATAATAAGATCTCAAGGAAA
>JBBBDQ010000653.1:117500-235000 GCA_037127315.1 Ascarosepion bandense | reverse complement strand
ATATATTGTTGCTAATAGTTTTCCTTCAAAAATGTATAATTTAATATAACTGTTTTTATGCATATATTTCTATAAAATGTTTTTATACTTTCATAGTGTTTTAACTCCAGTTCGGGGGGTCAACTATTCGCCCGTAGCTGGGACCCTAACAGGTGCTACCACTCCGGGTCAGCGTGGATCTG
Source organism: Ascarosepion bandense (assembly GCA_037127315.1). NCBI lineage: Eukaryota > Metazoa > Mollusca > Cephalopoda > Sepiida > Sepiidae > Ascarosepion > Ascarosepion bandense. The sequence continues at coordinate 234,818 of JBBBDQ010000653.1, read as the reverse complement.
AGAACAGCAGCAATTAAGAGGTGGTTCCATGATCCTAATAACCTTCCAATCAGAGGCCTTACTGCCGGATGCAGTTTACCGTATATATATATATATATATATATTGTAATATCGCACATTGAGTGATGGTGTCGATAAAACAGTGTTTAATGTAATTTAACATTGGTAGCTTTAAATTATATACATACATATATATATAGCACAGAGTGAGCGCTTCGGGTAACAGAATAGTGTTCGGTATAAATTTATTCTTATATATATATATATATATATATATATATATATATATAAATTATATTTTGGAACATGTACATAATTTTTCTATATATCCACGACAAAGGTGCGTTGTTTTGACATTGAAACTTCAATGTCTCATCAGGCCTGAAGTTTCAGTGTAGAAACAAACGTACTTTTGTCGTGGATATATACAGAAAAATTATGTACATGTTCTAAATTATAATTTATAATAAATATTCACAGCTCTATATATTATATATAGAGCACTGTTTTAAATTAATGTTTTGTATGTTGTAAGAATTCTTTCTTCGTTCTGTATTCACACGTATATATATATATATATATATATATATATATATATATATATATATATATATAGTTGACTTATGTTAATGTTTAACGTCAGGACTGTTGATTTGAGTAGTTTTACTGACGAAATGAATTTTCGCAATTATGTTTTTTATCGTAAAGTGCTCAAAATACTGAGATAGAGCGTTCATAATTTTAGTGCAAATAATTTGTCACTTTACCTAAACTCAAGTGTTTAGAGTTACGTTGGAGAAAAGGAATTCATCATCATGGTGAAAGTTTCAACTAAATAGATGAGTTATTTAACATTTCAGTAGTGTTTTATTAATTTCCAACAAAGTTAGGCATATTTTTGTGTGACAACCTAATATACGTTGAATAATCAGCTTGTAGTCAAGGCCGCTAATGAAAAACAATCCCTAACTATCGACTGTTAGGAAATTAGAAATAAAAATTTAGTGTGCCATTTTTGTCAATAGTTGAGGTCGATTTTTTTGGATGCACCGAAAACAACTTTATATCAATTCAGAACTAGGCGTTTACATTTTCGGTTTGCACGTGAATCAATGTACAGTATTACATTAGATAAAGTTCATAGGAAATTTTGTACGAATGCTTCTTTTTGTTTGATTTTTTTGTTCTAGAAAGGAAAAAAGGAACATTTTTTTATCGTTTCTTCATGATTTATTAACTATTACTTCCCTTTGACGTATCGATAAGCTGTTGAGTACCTGATTTTTGATTGTTTGTTCTTGAGGGCAAAAAGAACATCGCGAGATTTCCAGACGGATATTATTTTCAAATATATTTAAGTAACAGGTCATGATAAGCAACAGTTCAGCAGATCCTCAAGAAGATCTCAGACACTACAAGTCATGATAAGCAACAGTTCAGCAGATCCTCATGAAGATCCCAGACACTACAAGTCATGATAAGCCACAGTTCAGCAGATCCTCATGAAGATCCCAGACACTACAAGTCATGAGAAGCAACAGTTCAGCAGATCCTCATGAAGATCCCAGACATTACAAGTCATGATAAGCAACATTTCAGCAGATCCTCAAGAAGATCCCAGACACTACAAGTCATGATAAGCAACAGTTCAGCAGATCCTCATGAAGATCCCAGACACTACAAGTCATGATAAGCAACAGTTCAGCAGATCCTCATGAAGATTCCAGACACTACAAGTCATGATAAGCAACAGTTCAGCAGATCCTCATGAAGATCCCAGACACTACAAGACATGATAAGCAACAGTTCAGCAGATCCTGAGGGAGATCCCAGACACTACAAGTCATGATAAGCAACAGTTCAGCAGATCCTGAGGGAGATCCCAGACACTACAAGTCATGATAAGCAACAGTTCAGCAGATCCTGAGGGAGATCCCAGACACTACAAGTCATGATAAGCAACAGTTCAGCAGATCCTCATGAAGATCCCAGACACTACAAGTCATGATAAGCCACAGTTCAGCAGATCCTCATGAAGATCCCAGACACTACAAGTCATGATAAGCAACAGTTCAGCAGATCCTCATGAAGATTCCAGACACTACAAGTCATGATAAGCAACAGTTCAGCAGATCCTCATGAAGATCCCAGACACTACAAGACATGATAAGCAACAGTTCAGCAGATCCTCATGAAGATCCCAGACACTACAAGTCATGATAAGCAACAGTTCATCAGATCCTCATGAAGATCCCAGACACCACAAGTCATGATAAGCAACATTTCAGCAGATCCTCAAGAAGATCCCAGACACTACAAGTCATGATAAGCAACAGTTCAGCAGATCCCCAAGAAGATCCCAGACAACACAAGTCATGGTAATCAACAGTTCAGCAGGTCCTCAAGAAGATCCCAGACACTACAAGTCATGATAATCAACAGTTCAGCAGATCCTCAAGAAGATCCCAGACACTACATGTCATGATAAGCAACAGTTGAGCAGATCTTCAAGAAGATCGCAGACACTACAAGTCATGATAAGCAACAATTCAGCAGATCCTCATGAAGATCCCAGACACTACAAGACATGATAAGCAACAGTTCAGCAGATCCTCAAGAAGTTCCCAGACACTACAAGTCATGATAAGCAGCAATTCAGCAGATCCTCATGAAGATCGCAGACACTACATGTCATGTTAAGCAACAGTTCAGCAGATCCTCAAGAAGATCCCAGAGACTACAAGTCATGTTAAGCAACAGTTCAGCAGATTTTCAAGAAGATCCCAAACACTACAAGTCATGTTAAACAACAGTTCAGCAGATTTTCAAGAAGATCCCAGACACTACAAGTCATGATAAGCAACAGTTCAGCAGATTTTCAAGAAGATCCCAGACACCACAAGTCATGATAAGCAACAGTTCAGCAGATCCTCATGAAGATCCCAGACACTACAAGTCATGATAAGCAACAGTTCAGCAGATCCTCAAGAAGATCCCAGACACTACAAGTCATGATAAGCAACAGTTCTGCAGATCCTCATGAAGATCCCAGACACTACAAGTCATGATAAGCAGCAGTTCAGCAGATCCTCAAGAAGATCCCAGACACTACAAGTCATGAGAAGCAACAGTTTAGCAGATCCTCAAGGAGATCCCAGACACTAGCCACTGCAACCAATTTCCAGATCGACAAAAATAATACGATTTAAACATCTTATAAATCTGCAATAAAACTAACTTCTTTCTCAGAATCATTTTGCCTTTGACCATCTCTTTATTTCTCTCTCTCTCTACATATATATATAATTCTACATACACACGCAGAAAGAAAGAAAAATCTTTGATTTTAGAATTAAGTACATACAGGCTAGGGTTAAATAGTGATTTATCTGTTTTGAATCTTTATACATTTCAATAGTTAAACATTTTTTAGATACACTTAAAAACATTTCCTTAAAAGCAACATTTATAAGTATTTTTAAAGATAGGTTTACGTCTACAAATATTTAAAAAATCTGTCGCTTTCTGCCTCACGTGATTAAAACAATCTCTCGGATGAATGCTCATCGCGAAAACATTTCTAATTTAAATTTTAAAATTATTTGTTTCTAATGAAAGGCCGAGGACGGTCTGAAATATCAAATATAATAATAGAAATAAATAAATACTGTCAAAAAATACATTTTTAAACTTACAACTTTTTAGTTGTTTTTCCTATATATATATATATATATATATATATATATATATATATATATATATATATTTAGTATATCGAGGCAGCAAGTAATTTTCTAGACATATGCTATTAAATATAAGAGACAATGAATGTCTATTATGTTTAATCATGAGCCTTTCGTATTTTTGCTTTAATTTCAGTTGAAAATAAAGACAAAAATTCTCCAACATTTGGATAATTATTTATTGGTTTTCTTCTAAGCTTTCGGCTCACGTGAGCTTTCTTCAGAGAGGTAGTTTAAACTGAAATATTATAAAATCCACCATCACCGACGATTCTATTTTGTGTTGACATAAAACTCTGCTTGGCAACGGCAATAGTTACCAAAAATAATAAACGCAGTTCTTAAGTTTGCGATGCGGTTTTATGACGTCACACCGCGGGATAGCGCGAAATGACAACAAAACCATCTAGTCAAATGCAATGTAATATGTTATTTCCTGTTTTAAAGTTGATTTTATTGAGTGTTGGTTGTTTTGATTTGATGTACATGGCCTCCAATATCTGCAGGTTCATCTTACTGTGTGTATGAGTAAGGATCACCGTATTGTTGACCAAAATCTGTCTGATATTACCTACATGTTTATGTTTTTCAGAAAAATGTTGTTTAATAGTACTCTGATCAGAAAGATGACATGTAAGTCTACGGGAGAGCGTGGTTGTGGTAAAACCAATATATGTACTAGGTTTTTGATTAGTATCAGAGATGCAATCTCTGAATGGGCATGTAAATTGGTACACTACATTGGTTTTTTGTAAAGAATTTAGTTTAGTGCCTGTTGGGTTATTATAGACTATGAGGTCAATTGTTTTAAACTTTTTATAATATATAATGTGTTTAATTTGATTATTACTTTCGACTGGTTTAACATTTCTACGTATTATGTTTTTGAGAGTTTTTTCATCTTGTTTATAATTATTATAATTAATATAATTAATTATAAACAAGATGAAAAAACTCTCAATAACATAATACGTAGAAATGTTAAACCACTTTGCATTGAAATTTCTGGAGGTTGTAGCCGTCAGGAAAGCAAGAATACGGGAGCGAGTTCCACAGGCGGGAAGTGCGAGAGAAGCTGCAGGAGTAGAATTGTCTTCTGCATTTGGCTAACCTGACTGTGAATGGGTGGGACCCAGTTGCCAGTCTGGTTGCACGAGTAAACACCTGTTGAGGAGGCATCAGTGACTTAAGTTCGTCTGAGCAGAAGCCATGAAAGTATTTATAGAACAGACAAAGGGAGGCCACATTTCGACGATGGGGAAGTGGCAGTCAAGTCGAGCCGCCAGATCAGTACCTATCACATTACAGATTCTCCTTTGGAGCCTGTCAAGAACCCTTTCTTTTCTATTACATTCATTCAAATTTTTACTCTTTTTTTTTATTACTTCTTCTTCTATGTAACCTGTCCCTTCAGGACGAAGGCGATCATGGTTCTCTAAGTCTCTCTATCCCTTGGGGCTCTTAGTATGTTTGCTCCTGTTAAACCTCGCAACCCCCGTTCCGTCATTCACCTGATCAGGCCCTGCAATTATGTTATCCGCTGCCTTCCTCTGTCTCTTTTTCCTTCTATCTGACCAGTCAGTAACAGGTTCTCCAAGCTCTCCTTCCTTATTGCACGTCCCAGGAACTTCAGTTGTCTTTTCCTGATGCTCAGTTTTAATTTCTTTTTTGTTGCCATTCTTTCCAACACTTCATCGCTGCTTGCATGCACAGTCCACAATATCCGCAGCATCCTTCTGTAGAACCACATTTCCGCTGATTCAAGTTTTGTCCTCATTTTCGATGATATTGTCCAGCATTCACTGCTGTATTGAAGAACTGACATCACATAGCAATCCAGCACTCTTTTCTTTGTTTCTAGTGAAATTTTCCTTTTACTTTTCTCAGCTTCTGGAAAGCGTCCTTTGCCATGCCAATTCACCTTCGGATCTCTGTGTCGCACTTTCCATCTCCTGTTAGAACACTTCTTAGGTATTTAGATTTTTTTACTTGTTTGATTCTGGTATCTTCCACCCGTATTTGGCATTACTAGTTTTACTAATTCATCAATTTTTCTTTTCTTTCTTTCTCTCTCGTTTTCTTTCATTAATTATTTTTTTCACTTTGTTCGACGCATTTATTTCGTACTTTCAACCATATAAAAATCTCAAGAATTTACAGACATACACGCGACTACACTTTTCTAGATACGTCTTTCTTTCTCTTCCCCTCACTCTCTTCTCTTTCTCTCTCTCAATATATATATATATATATATGTGTGTGTGTGTGTGTGTGTGTGTGTGTGTATGTGTGTGTGTGTGCTTACCACACTTTATGGAATGAAATCTCCCGCGATCACAAGTCTCCAGTGATTCTGTCTTCTTAACAAATGTGGAAATACAAAAGCACGTTCATTATATTTACCCAATCTTTCAGTGCACCACCTGTCATTTTGACAGCGCTAAAAATGTCACCTCTTGATACAGGGTGCCACCCCAAAACAATTCTTCCTAAAGAATTTGTAAAGAAAAATAGTTCACATACACAACACACAAACAAAATATTAAACCTTATTTTTTACTCGTCTCTTCCCAAGGCAAAGGAATTTTGTGTGTCCTGTATCATCCTGCCCCGATCTCGACGCTTCAGCACATGAATCAGGTTGGACGTCCTAATTTCGTCATCACCATGTTTCGTACGAACCGACAGGATTTATTCTAGCCAAGTTGTAGATTGCCTTTTTGGATGACGAGGGCAAGACACTGCTATTGCCGGAGGTTACAGAGAGGATTAACTTACAACCCGCAGGTGATGCGGGTTAATTTAACTATATTTACACAAGCGCATTGTTCTGCCTTTGCACTTAATACTGCCAACAATATTTCAAGAGAAAGTCTATCATAAAACAGTTTTATGTATTCAACGTATATATGTATAAACCATCCGCAGACAGGCCTGTTTCGCTGTATCACAGCTTTTCAGTGCGATTAATCTAGCCGTACTTAACTGTGATTCACCTCCATACCTATATTTTTACTAAAGGCATAATTTTAATTTGGTTTTTACCGAAACTTGAAAATTGAGGTAAAATCCTAGGAGATTTTTTAAAAAAAGTATATGTTAAATATTTTGAGGCCATATTTGGGATTATTTTTTTCCACATGTTATCCGGGCTGTAATCTTCGTTTATTTTGACTGAAAAAGAAATATAAATTGAAAAAGAAAATATAAACGTATGTATATATACATATGCATCTATATAAAACTAGCAGTATAGCCCAGCGATGCTCGGGTGGAATGAAAGCTTTAAAACTAATCCATGGTCCTGGAGCTCAGACACTTTGGACGTTGGCATGAAAGACTAAAAAGCAATAGTTGTCTCCAGTTAAAGCGAAACCATAAAGAAAAATTAATAGATGTAAGTCAAATTTTGATTTCCTGGTATCGATATCAAATTTTCTGCACTATTGTAAGAACAGCAACCTTGAAATTCTGAATATCGTTTCTTATGTCTTCGTCTATGTGTGTATCAAATTTGATTAAAATCGGACCACTCCTTCTATAACCCGATTTTTTCGATTATCGATTTTCGATATTTATCGGGGGTACCTCGACACAAAATCTAGCTAAGAACACTCGCAGATGCTTATAGTACAACTGTGTAAATTTTCAGGCAAATCGGTTCAGCCGTTTCGGAGTCAATAGGTAAAGGATACACACACACACACACACACACACAGACAACGTTTCATTTATAAATAAGCTTAGTTAATAACAAAAGAAAATTAAAGAAAGGATAATAATTAAAAATTAAAAAAATAAATAAATAAGTAAATAAAAAAGTGAAAAGAAGAACTGCAGTAGTCGGGGTCTAAGTACTTAGGCTGATGAGGTACTGAATTATTGGTAACAGTTGGTTTAGACATTTGTAGATTTTTAGAGTAAATTATAAATCAAAGTATTTGTTATATTCGTTAACTGTGAAATACTTGTGCTGATCAAAAAGCAACAGGTTATATAAAATGAAAATCTACATCATATATTAATTCGGTATTTAATCTTTTTCACAGTACTCCTACTCTGAATCCAGAAACTTTATCCAGCATTGTTTCTGTTGACGGAAGCATTCCTTGAACTCCATTTTTGGTGGGATAGCGAGCATTCTCTTGGATTTTCTTAACGTTTTGAAATCTTGTTCTTTCCAAGTGTGATTTCATTGTCGAAGAGAAAAATGTGGCAAAGGGTAAGATCTGGAAAATACGTTGGCTGTTGAATCTGTTGAATGTTATCCTACGTCAAAAACTGCTGCTCAAGCCATGTTCCCTCATGGAACCTAAGTCGTGTGATAGGACAACCACACTCTACACATTTCCCTTCTTTTCAAGCATTACTAGAAAAGAATGAAAAGAAACAACAACCGTATAACCTAGTTTGTACGTACGAAAGAGTTTAATTTCGATCTGTGCCAATTAACTTTAGGTCTGTTACTATACCAAGAATCCCGATTTTTTTAACAGACTTAGGGCTGATGAATGATATTTTTAATGTATTTTTCATTATTTTTATAATTCGAATGCGTTATATAAAAATTGTTTGTTTTCGTATATTCAAAGATCATTGCTTGTATTATTTATTGTTTTAATTTCTTAAAAGCCACTTTTATTTGTTCATAAACAACACCAACGTATAATATATAAATATAGCGTGTGTGAGTGTGTAGAATTAAGGATGTCTTTTTCTTCACTAAGATAACGAAAACTGGTGCGTGCCACACGAGAGCAGGTGGTACATCCGCTGTGTAAGGACATCTGGTGTTTTTGTAAAAGTCTTGATTAAACTTCATTACCAGTAGTTCAATAAAATTAGACCCATTGGAAGAGAAATGCTGGAGAGAAAACATGAAATGATCAGTAATTAATGTTATTGTGCATTAAATCAGTGAAGACATACAGTAAATATGCTAATTAGACTGCTCATGTGTCCAGATGTACAGGTAAAAGTCTATCAGTATTAACCTTTTACTTCGCTATCGATTGCGTCAAAACTTTGTATGCATACGGAACACCACTGCAAAGTCTTATATATATATATATATATATATATATATATTTGAGAAAAAGTAATGCAGACACGTTATTTCATGGGGAATCGGAAGTTTAGGCCTATTTCAGGCGAACCATCGTCAACTTCCGTCTTTATTTAACAAAGGATTTTACACGAATGCAAAATTCGTGTAAAATCCTTTGTTGAATGAAGACTAGAGCTGATGATGGTTCGCCTGAAATAGGCCCATACTTCCGATTCACCATGAAATAACGTGTCTGCATTAATTTTTCTCATATATATATGTTTGTATTAATTTTTCTTATATTTGCTCTATATGTATTTATATGCATATATGTTAAGAGCTCTCTTAGAGAGTTATCCTACCACTGTATGCAGAGGATACTCATTTGGATTATTCTATACCCACACAGCATGCTGATATATATATATATATATATATATATATATGAGAAAATGTATTTTTAATGTATGACATATTTCGGAGTTAAAGTGATCAATATCAGAGATAGAGTGTATGTAAATATAAAAGTATATATTGAGGTCAATCAAAGTCTATATATATATATATATATATATATAGTGCTGAAATTTGATAATGTTTAGCGCCAAGGCCACGATGAATGAAGGCATTATAAAGGTTTCTTCACGCAACTGCGAAGTCGACATGAACCTGCTCTGTTAAAGTAAAAATTCTTTGCATTAAACATATATAATATATACATAAGTGTGTGAGTGTGTGTTCGTGTGTATCCGTGCGCGTGTGTGTGCTTAATGTAAAGAATTAAACATTTAAATGTAAGATATGCATATCTATATGGAGGGCGTGGACGAGTGGTTAGATATTTTTGTATTGTGACCATGAAGCCTGGGTTCGAATCACATAACCAATTTGTCAGAGAAGTGACTTCTTGATATCATCAGTCTGGAACAGGAGATCCAAACGTGTGGAACCTTTAGAAAATGAGTGAAAACCAAACCAAGGGTTGATTCAAGCCTCGTGAAATTGAGTAGACGATTTTCTTTGAGGAGCCGTCGATGCTTAGGCAGGGTTAGAAGTCATAAGTCATTAAGACCAAGGATTTAAGTATTCTCGCTTTGTTCAAAGTGTCGCTCTCTCCCAGAAAGTAAGGTCTGCTCAGCATATATGCAGTATAAACCACAGGTGGGCTCTGTGGATGTATTTCTTTTAGTTGATATATATATATATATATATATATATATATATATATATATATATATAGTCATCCGCAGACAGATCTGTTTCGCTGTATCACGGCTCATCAGTATGGTTAGACTCCGATTGCTTTTAACCCAGGATTGAAACCCGACCGAATTAATCATCTACATATATATAAATCCTCCATATATATATATATATATATATATATATATATATATATATATTAGTCATACATATACAAGCCTGTTTCGATCGATTTGGTGTCAGTCGGAGTCGCTAACCCCTAATCCATAGGCGTATGGAATCAGAGAAATTTTAACGTGTTATATACAAACGGTGTATATCCACGCCAATATATATATATATATAATCTTTTTTTATCGTTGATATAGATAAGAAGGAGCATGGATAAAACCCCTTACCCTACATTAACGTGAAAGGGTTTATAGGACTTGACCAGATTTTAATTTTATTTCGATAGTTAGTCAAATCAAAGTTACAGAAAATCAACGTATGCGTTCTTCGGTAGCCCAAAAAAACAACAAAACATTTCTGTTGTAGCTCCATTTCAAAAAGAGACTATCTGCTATGTTTGTTTAACTGCATATCAACTGCCTCCAAGTCATTGAATATCGAAATTGAATTTTCTTAGGAGCTTTTAAGCAGTAAAAATATGATATCGGTTATTTTGCTTACACAGTTGAATACATGGTAATTGATACTCAAATTTTGTGCATATTACGTTTGAGTAGAAATAACTTCTAGGGGCTGTGATATGCGTTTTTTATGTTTAGTTTTATGGAAGTTTTGTTTTGAAATACAATTTGATTTCTTTATTTTGAAATAAGTTAATATATTTGAGTCTATATGCATGTATTTGGGTCACACGTAGGTATAAATATCGGTCATTTATTGGTCGTTTATCTTTCAATCTGTTTGTGTTTGAGTTGGTTTGTATTTACGTACACCCTTGAGCAAATGCAATGAAACAAAACGAATAATGTCTTCCTAGGATATTTTACACTTTCCCTGATCACGTATACGTCGTCTCTTGGTATTGTTTTTTTTTTCCGACCGAATTTTTCCTTACGTTTTGGACTGATTGATCTAGTTTATTTTTAGCCTTGATGATACAACTGACAGTTGAAAGTCTGACACCAACAATATCCGCGATCTCTCTTTAAGGCTTTCCACTGTGCTTGTACAACGTTACAATTTTCGTACGCATCATTGGATTAACATTCATAGTAGACAGTGTCTGTAGGGCATCTATTTTTTTTAATCATATCACCCCAAGCAAGGCGGTAATGCCACTGATGTGCAGGGGGCTACATAAGAGTAAAAGCATTAGGTAGAAGAGAGTGAAGAGAAAGACGAATAAGTTATAGAGGAGCAAGAGAAGGATGGGAATATAGGTGTAATGACAATGGCAAAGGTGGAGAGTAAGAAAAGGATATACAGGGTGGTGTAGAAGAAAATAGAGTCAAGTGGTTAAGAGATGAGTATTGATATTGCATTTAAATTCCTGGCGGTTGTAGCCGTCAGGAAAGCAAGAAAATGGAAGAGAGTTCCACTGGCGTGAAGTGCGAGAAAAGAAGCTGAAGGAATAGAATTGTCGTCTGTATTTGATTGATCTGAATGTGAATGGGTGAGACCTAGTTGCCAGTCTGGTTGCACGAGTAAACACCTGTTGCAGAGGCACCAGTGATTTAAGCTCGTTGGAGCAGGAGCCATGGAAGTATTAATAGAATAGACAAAGGGAAACCACATCTCGTCGGTGGAGAAGTGGCTAGAGTCGAGCCGCCAAGTCGGTACCTATCACATACTGATTCTCCTTTGGAGCCTGTCAAGAACACTAAGATGAACAGTGCGGATGCCTGACCATATATGGCAGCATTACTCAATGCACGGACGAATGGTTGATTTGTATATATGCAGGATTGATTCAGGCGGGAAAAACATCCTGGCCCGACACAGTGACCCAACCTTCCTAGCAGTGGATTTAACTATTGACTCAATTTTGTGGTTCCACTTGAGATCAGAAGAGAGGGTAAGGCCGAGGCGGCACAGTGTATTGCTCTCAGGGAGACTCGCTTGGTCCATGCTTATGGGAGGCAGGTGAGATTGCCTGTGATGATTGACAGACAGCAGCTTGGTCTTAGACGCATTAAAATTTACAAGCCACTTCTTACCCCAATTCACCACAGAATGTAGATCCCTCTCAACATCAGCAGCGAGATTATGTTTGTCTGCCACGCTGGGTTTCTTACTGATGCGAGAGTAAATTGTGGTGTCATCTACGCAGATGCCTACTTGGCTCTTGACCTCGTCTGGGAGATCATTTATGAAAATAAGGAAGAGCGTCGGCGTAGGATAGAGCTCTGAGAGACACCAGCGTTTGTACAGTAAGGTGTGGAGGCATGCCCATTCAAGACGACCTTCATTATGCGGTTATTTAGAAAAGATTGGATCAGATCAAGCAATCATCCGGTAATACCGTAACCCTGTAGCTTGCATTGAAGGCCAGCGTGCCAAACTCAAAAGCCTTGGAGATGTCCAGAGCAACAGCACAAGCCTCGCCGGACTTCCCAAAGGCCTGCAACATGAACTCCGTAATGGTAGTTAGCGGATGCCATACTGCCTGTCAGAGAAGAGTTTATTGGCAATAAGTTTTTGAACTATTTCAGCAATCGACAGTCGAGACAATAATGTTTGAGTGTGATAAAATCTGATGCTATCACTAATGATGCAATATTTTTCAAGGGCAAAAATTTCATCATACACCCGAAAATAGATTCTTATTGCTGCACACAACTGCAAATGACCGGCCCCGGAAATGGATGTAGAAAGTTTTTTGAAATAGCTATGAAATAAAGCTTCGCGGTTACTTAGATTTGAATAACTTAACGAACAGGTTATACAACGATTTGATTATAATCAATCTACGTGATGAAGTTTGTTTGTGAACAGACAAAGGGTTAAAATAACGACACTTACCATGAAAGGGGCGAATAAATTAGCGATAAACAAAATCTAATTTTTTTTTTAGCTTTGAGTAACATACGATTTTCAGATATTCATTTAACAACACTGAACAGTATCTTTACTGAAAAAGAAAATATTTTCGGCATTTACATTTCCAGAAAGAGTAAGCATACATTATCGTCTGAATTCATTTTCTTTTTGTTTATTTACACTTATTTATAATAATAATAATAATAATAATAATAATAATAATAGTAGTAGAAAAGAATACTACGTATGCGTGCGTCTGGCATTGAATCTGCTAGGTGCCATACGTGATAAACTCTTTGGGTGATCATGTCTTGACATGAATGACTAGGCAAAAGATTATCTTACAGTAATTTGCCATTTTTTCTACGGTAGACTGGTTGACAGCTAAGGCTATAGAACACAATCTGTCCTATTATTTAACCCATAACTGGAGGGAAGAGATGGATTAATACCTTTCTCAACTGTATTTGTGCGTAAGTGAATGCAAGGAGTTGAACTGGAATTCGACCTCGGCTCACCTATTTGTCGTTCTGAGTTGATATCCGTTGCACAACAACGCACATTCATGGCATTGAATCCCGAGTTGAATTCAAAAACAGAATCTCGGCCATAAACAACTTGTCTGTTCACTTGGTGAAATACTATTTCGAAATCCTTAATTGAACCGTAGCTGCCACAAGCGAATGGGGAACCAAAACAAAGAAACTTCTCACTTGCTGCCGCATGTATCTTTCCAAGGCTGATGTTTATTGTCTGTAGGTCCCTATATATGATAGAAGCAGAGGATTCAGTTAGAACTATCTTACAATTGCTACAACAATAGGCCTTTAAAAGTACATGGAAACTACAAAAGACTGAATGATGATAATATCAAATAAAAGGAAAGAATTAAGAAACTTAATTCAGAAATAAGGGGAAACCAACAAGTTCAGAATGGAGTTTTGAATGGGTGAAAAAATGCAAAGAAAATTATAACATGTCCACTGCAGCTGCAAGAACCCCCCACCCCCCAAAAAAAACAAATACAATCGACCAGATACAGAAACGGCCCAAGATAATGTTGGCAAAACCTTTACCCATCAGTGGGGGCATAGTGTAGGGTTAAAAGCTTTAAAGCTTTATTTCTTGAAAAACAGGACCAATGCTTGCTACCTAGACATTACCATGCACACATATGAAAAAGGCGCAGATTATGTCATAAAGATCCAGAAAAAATGAATTATCTGGTCTCAGGTTGCACAGTATATATTCCACTGAATATGAAACACGATATGACAGAGTGAGACAATATCTACGTTGGAAAATCTGCAACTTTGACAGAAATAAAACCGCACGCCTCCGTAATCGGGTCCTGTTAGTGTTCATACTAATAGTATGAACACTAACAGGACCCGATTACGGAGGTGGAATGTGAAACAATTTTAAGGGACTTCATTTATAAATGGAACTTTGTCCCTGTGTGTGTGTGTATCCGTTACCTGTAGACTCTGAAACGGTTGAACCGATTTTCTTGAAAATTTACACAGTTGTACTATAAGCGTCTGAGAATGTTCTTAGCTAGGTTTTGTGTTGAGGTACCCCCGATAAATATCGAAAATCGATAATCGAAAAATCGGGTTATAGAAAGAATGGTCCGATTTAAATCAAATTTGATACACTCATAGACAAAGACATAAGAAATGATATTCAGAAGTTTCAAGGTTGCAGTACTTACAATAGTGCAGAAAATCGATAATATATATATAAACGATATATATAATCGATAATATATATATATATATATATATATATATATATATATATATATATACGGCAAGATGTTTGTGTGTGTGTGTCTGTTTATCTGCCTGTATGTCTATATTTTTGTCAGCCCTTTTATTTTAATTTTTGCTTCGTGTTTGGCTCTAAATAGGTATAATTGTAGTTCTTAGTCTCAGCCATGATACCATTTACTCAGAGGACTTATTTAGTCTTCAAAATTCAGTTTACGACGAAAAACTTATTTGATATCGATACAAGGAAATCAAAATTTGACTTACATCCATTCATTTTTTTTCAGTCTACGGTTTCGCTTTAACTGGAAACAACTATTAATTTTCAGTCTTTCGTGCCAACGTCCAAAGAGTCTGAGCTCCAGGACCATGGATTAGTCTTAAAGCTTTCATTACACCCTAGCAACGCCGGGCTATACTGTTAGTAATACACATAGAAAGAACAATCTAAAAACACAATGTGTTTTCTTATTGACATGGCAGTGCCTGCAGACTTTAATGCATCTTAGAATATCTTCAGAAAACAATCAAAATACAAAGACCTTGAAAAGGTAATTTCAAAAAGGTAGCTCATGAGAACAACAAGTTGTAGTTCAGATTGATTGGAAATTGATTCAATAAAGCAATTCCTGGGATACCAAGGTTTAAAGAAATACGAAAATGAGACTCACAAGCACAGCCTACATTTTACAATGTAAAATGTGCGTGATCTTAGGTTTTATTTTTAAAGAAAGCTTCAGTAGAACTTGTCACGATGTCATTCCTGACCTTAGATCTCTGGTTGGGACCCAGGGAAAAATAACTATTCACGAGAAATCAAAGGAAATGAGTATACACTAGAAATTAAAAGAAATGAATATGCACTCACTAGAAATTAACAGAAATGAGTATACACAAGAAATCAAACGAAATGAGTATACACATGAAATCAAAAGTAATGAGTATACACTAGAAATTAAAAGAAATGAGTATGCACTAGAAAACTAAATGAAATAAGTATACACTAGAAATCAAAGGAAAATGAGTATGTACATGAAATCAAAATAAATGAGTATACATATGAAATCAAAATAAATGAGTATACATATGAAATCAAAAGAAGTTAGTATGCACATTAAATGAAAGTAAATGTGTATACACTAGGAATCAAAAGTAATGAATATAAACTAGAAATAAAAGAAATGAGTATACTCTAGCAATCACAAGAAATGAGTATACACTAGAAATCAAAAGAAATCATTATACACATGGAATCAAAGGAAATGAGTATACACTAGAAATAAAAAATGAGTATAAACATGAAATAAAAAGAATGAGTTTACACAAGAAATCAAACGAAATGAGTATACACTAGAAATCAAAAGAAATGAGAATACACTAGAAATCAAAAGTAATGAGAATACACTAGAAAGCAAAGGAAATGAGGATACACTAGAAATTAAAAGAAACGAGTATGCACTATGCACTAGAAATTAAAAGAGAGGAGTATACACTAGAAATCAAAAGTAATGAGTATACACATGAAATCAAAAGAAATGTCTATACACCAGAAATTAAAAGAGGAGTATACACTAGAAATCAAAAGTAATGAGTATACACATGAAATCAAAAGAAATGTCTATACACTAGAAATCAAAAGAAATGAGTATACACTAGAAATCAAAAGTGTTTGAATATGCACTAGAAACCAAAAGAAATGAGTATGCACTATAAATAAAAAATGAGTATGCACTAGAAATTAAAACAAATGAACTTCTCAAGAACTTCTCAAGAACTTCTCAAGAACTTCCTGTTAACTCTTATTGTTATAGTAAGGAGAGTCCATTATTTGTGGAATAGGTGTGTTTCACCATAACACTAACTTATTATCGTCAAGATAATGTATAAATGCAAAATTCGATGAGCCCAAGATATTTATCAAATATCTGATTCTGACGAGCATTTCTGCGCCAACCACATGACTTGGTTCACCAAATCAATCACTTGAATTATTTTTATTTATTAATTTTCTTTATTCATAAAAAAGATCGTTTAACATCATTTTTTCATCAACTGAATTGTTATACATAAATCGCTCCAAATACTTGTTGCGTGTTTTATCGAGATAGAAAAGAAATAAATTGAGCGAACGATTGGCGAACTGTTATCCAATACCTCCAAATAGATAGGGAATAGATGCAAGACCCATAAAACGCCGACTTCCAAAAAGCATTTACATGACCAACGTTAAAACGGAATCCTAAATCTCTACCATCTTGCTTGCGTAAAAACCTTTCTTTCTTTTTCAATCATCTTGTTCGCGGATATCGAGAAGAATTAATACCACACAATAAGGAAGCTTTGATGAATCGTGGAATTTGGTCACACATAAATATAAACTTATATTACCTCACTTTCAGGAGCACCAGTAGAAATTGGCGGGTGGTAAATAAATTGGTTCTTTTTATGTCGAATCAATATCAAATACTCATGAAATTAGATGGACTATCAGCAAGATGGCTGACACGACTCATGCACTTACGGGAAAGAGTTATCGGTCCTGTAATTACGATACGTGGGCGAAAGTCATCCTATCGAAGGGCAATAGAACACAATAATTTCACAGAAGAGATGCCAACGGAAAACTAAGAACATAGATAGATAGATAGATAGATAGATAGATAGATAGATAGATAGATAGATAGATACGACAAGAATTAGATAGATAGATAGATAGATAGATAGATAGATAGATAGATAGATTCATTGTCTCTGTTACCGTAACAATAAGGCAGTTTGATTTTTCCCTTTTTCTTTAAAAACCAACAACTCACTCGCTGCGAAAGTTGTGGTTTGATGTGATAAGCAATGCCACCAAAAATTGATTCATAACTATTTTTTAGCGTTTATCTTTAAAGATCGCTTGAAAAAAATGTTGAGAACTATGTTATGACTTCAACTGACTTTAAAATTTTGCTATTTCAAGAATAAATGCTAATAAAGCTGATTTTTTCATATTCGATACATGAAAGGGAAAATATAGTCAAACCAGAATTCTAATTATAAATTACTACAAGCAAAATATGGATTTTTTTACGGCATTCGATATGCATTTTTACGGCATTTGATATTAAGCAAAAATTCTAAAAGAATACAAAAAAAAAGGCTAATCAACGAAGATCTTACAGCTTTTTATCGGTCAATAGATGCATAGCCCCGCGTTGCACGAGGTGTTTTAGTGGTTATGTTGAAATGGTAAGGTCAAGTGCTCATCCAAAAAGCTCCAGTAGGAGGTTGATGTGACGCGTAAGTTAAAAAAAAAATGCAAATTAAGTATTGGTTTTTGTTTTATTTGTACAATGGGATTCATGCTTGGTCAATTTTACCAGTAGACGGAAATTATATTTGTCCAATTGGAAAAACAGAGGCGGGCATTACGGGAGCCTGTAATATGATGCGATGACGTCACGACGCAGAAGTGGTTGTATTGTCTCTGCAACGTCGAATGGGTTGGCACCTTGTAGAAAACGTGAAATTGTTATGGCATATGATAATGTAGAAATTACAAAAAAGGCCCGATTTAAGTTGAAATACAATTAAGCATTTTGGAGACATAAACGGTCGCAAAAAGCAAGATTTTCCATTAATTTTTGCCACAACCTGTATGTCAATTGAAATATTTGTTCGCATATTAAGGCATCAGACATTGATCTACCAGTGACTCGATTTTGAGTGAGTTTGAATGAGGTGTATGGAGAAATGTCTAAAAGTGCACAAAAGACTCCAAGAAAGTATGTTTTTCGTTGATTTTTTATTAATCTGTAGATTGATTCAAAAAAAAAATTGTGCACATCAAAGGTTCGAACTTTGATCTACAAGTTATCCAATTTTGCATAAGACATCTCGGGGAGAAGATTTCGTAAATTCTAAGCGTTTTAATGATGTCTGCCGTACCCTGAAAATCCATTCGAAAGTTTTTGGCGTACATCAAAGGGTCATATCATATCATATCATATCATATCATATCATAAACGGCAAGTGATCCAATTTTAGTTGAAATCGGAGCAAGGGTTTCGGAGGAATAGGGTTCGTTAGAATGGAGACACAGACATACACAGATAAACATATCCAGTTATATATATATTGTTAAATATAACAAACAACGAATGTCTATTATTTTTAATCATGAGCCGTTCTAAAAAGTTGTCCAACATTTAGATAATTTTTTGATTATGCTGGTTCTAATGCTATTATGTTAGACAATTTTTGTCTTTATTTTCACCTGAAATTAAAGCCAAAATACGATGTTTAGAACGGCTTATGATTAAACATAATAGACAGTCATTGTCTCTTATATTTAACTATTTGCTTGGAAAATTATCTGCTGCCTCAATACAGTAAATCTCTCTATCTCTATCTCTCTCTCATATATATATATATATATATATATATAGAGAGAGAGAGAGATAGAGATAGATAGATAGATAGATAGATAGATAGATAGATAGATAGATAACAGAAATAGTTAAAAGTGTATACAACTCCCGTATAAGGCTAGACACAAATTATAAAAGAAAATGTTTTAGTTTGCATATTTTATGGAAATTCACACTAAAACTGTACCACTTTATAATATACTACATTATAATATACCTATACCTAGTAGTATATTGCTACTAAATTATAGGCATATATATTTCTGAAAATCTAGATTCTTTTTAATATTAGTACATTTTATGAAATTTTATTAGAATTTTATTAGTACATTAGTTATTTTATTAGTACTTTTAAAAGTACATTTTATTAGTACTTTTATTTGAAATGTTATTATTACATTTTATTAGTACATTTATTATTTTATTAGTAATTTTATTAGTACATTTTATTAGTACCTTATTAGTATATTGATTATTCTATTAGTACTTTTATTAGTACCTTTTATGAAATTTTGTTAGTACTTTTCTTAGTACATTTTATGACATTTTATAAGGACTTTTATTTGAAATGTTATTATTACATTTTATTAGTACATTTATTATTTTATTAGTGCTTTTGTTAGTAATATATCAATTATTTTATTAGTAAATTTATTTTTACATTTTATGACATTCTATTAGTATTTTTACTTGAAATTTTATTATAACATTTTATTAGTACATTTATTTTATTAGTACTTTCATGAGTAGAATTTTTAGACTTTTATTAGTACAACAAATTATTTTGTTAGTACTTTTATTAGTACATTTATTATTTTATTAGTACTTTTTAGTACCTTTTAGAAGTACTTTATTAGTACATTTATTATTTTATTAGTACTTGTATTACTACATTTTAAAAGTACTTTATTTTTACATGTATTATTTTATTAGTACTTTTATTACCACATTTTATGACATTTTATTAGTACTTTTTATGCCCGTGTTCCCTTTCTGACCATGAAGCCCAGGTTCGATTCCTATTATGCTCTATTTATCAGGAAGGTGACTTATCCGTTTACAGAATGCGATCCCAGACTGCGGTATCATTTGGAAGTGCCTGATAACCACACCACAGGTTGACCCAAGCCTTGTGAATAAAATTCGGTCGACAGTTTTCTTTGAGAAGCCGTCAATGGTTGTGCTAGCTCGGTGTCACCAGTCATCCTGACAAGGTTTAAGCGTCCTGGCCTTGTTCAGATTTCGGTTTTTCCACACTGTCACTCAGAAACTGGAACTAAATTATGCTCAACATAGTTGAAGTATAACCCACAGGTGGGTTCTGTGGGTATTGAACTTACATAAGCGTGCATAAGCAAGCGCTTGCATTT
Source organism: Ascarosepion bandense (assembly GCA_037127315.1). Lineage (NCBI taxonomy): Eukaryota > Metazoa > Mollusca > Cephalopoda > Sepiida > Sepiidae > Ascarosepion > Ascarosepion bandense. The sequence continues at coordinate 214,277 of JBBBDQ010000653.1, read as the reverse complement.
GGGGATTAGCTAGCCTCCCTTGTAGACAGGCATGCTCGGATACGTGTGACCAGCTCTGAATATACATTCACATGGATTATTTTCAGTCAGTTAAGTGCCATACGTGATACACGCTTTGGGCGATCATGTCCTGAATGACGGCGCAGAAGATTATCCCGCAGTAGGTTGCCATTACTTTCTGCGGTAGACTGGTTACCAGCCACGGCTATAGAACCCAATTTTTCCTGTTATTTGACTAATAGCCAGTTTAGGAAGAGATGTATTATATTATTACGTAGTAATTAGTGGGGGATCAGTTTATTACTTTATAACAACATAAAACCGATCCCCCACTTTATAACCAGTAGAAGCCTTAATCATTATTCCAACTATTACATTCAATCAGTCAGATAAGTGTTATACGTGATACACGCTTTGGGCGATCATGTCTTGAAAGAGACATGACTGACTGCGCAGAAGATTATCCCGCAGTAGGATACTATCACTTTCTGCGGTAGACTGGTTGCCAGCCAAGGCTAGAACCCAATCTGTCCTTTTTATTTAACCCAAAAGAGAAGGTTTAATACGTTTCCCAAAAGTATTTGCGCGTAAGTGAATGCAACGAATTCAACTGGAATTCGAACTAGATTCCTCAATTTCTCGTTCCAAGCCGATATCCACTGCACCACAACGCACATACTGCACCAAAACGCACATTGACATACCCAGGACCACCCGGATTATCTTATTATAAATGAAACAAAAATGGCCGTTAGTTGCTGTATTTATTATAGCAACTGTACGGATAACACGTGTCGAATAATTTGGATGAACGTTCCATACGTTGACAACTTAAATGCATTTTTTTTTCAGTGCATTTTTAGCGCCTACGCAAATATGATACCTTCTCGAACATGCCTATGTGTTCGACATCTTTTGCATATGACCAGTTCAAACTTACCGGAGATATTCATAACGTTGGCCTGTTATCACCTAAAAGGCAGGGAAATTCCAATATATCTGAGCACTTTGAAAGGTTTTCCTTTGATGGATCGATCAATAGGAGAACGAGTCTCATGTGATGTCAGTTTCTCTAGGGATAATTTTGAGATGACATTACTTTCATATGACCCGTAACGAAACGCTGCATCAAACTAGAAACGATATTTATTCTTGTTATGGATTTTTCAATAACTTTTTTCTATAACGGATTAATTTTTGCTATTTTCATCAATAAATTTCTACTCTTCGCCGTTTCAACGTTAACATTTGACATGTTTTCTTCAAATTTTCTGTTGTTCTTTCACCTTTCTATCTATCTATCTATCTATCTATCTATCTATCTATCTATCAATCTATCTATCTATCTATCTATCTATCTATCTATCTATCTATCTATCTCAGTCTGTAAGTATCTATCTATCTATCTATCTATCTATCTATCTATCTATCTATCTATCTGTCTGTCTTATTCTTATAATTATCTATCTCAGTCTGTTCATATCTATCTATCTATCTATCTATCTATCTATCTATCTATCTATCTATCTTATTCTTCTAATTATCCATCTCAGTCTGTTCATATCTATCTATCTATCTATCTATCTATCTATCTATCTATCTATCTATCTATCTATCTTATTCTTATACTTATCTATCTCAGTCTGTTCATATCTATCTATCTATCTATCTATCTATCTATCTATCTATCTATCTATCTATCTATCTATCTATCTGTCTGTCCTCTGATCTTATTCATTTTTCTACCTGTCTATAGCAGTCTGATCATATCTATCCTTCTACCTATGTATCTATCTATAGCTATCTTTATCTATTCATACTTATCTATCTAGCTAGATAGCGAGATGTCTGTCTTATTCTGTTCATATATATCTAGCTTTGTTTTGTTTCCATTCATATTTTTCATACCTTGGTGGTCTCCTACACATTTCCATTTGATCCGATTCATATATTGATTGAAATACTAGTTACGTTATATATATATATATATATATTTAGTATATCGAGGCAGCAAGTAATTTTCTAGACATATGCTATTAAATATAAGAGACAATGAATGTCTATCATGTTTAATCATGAGCCGTTCTAAACGTCGTATTTTTGCTTTAATTTCAGTTGAAAATAAAGACAAAAATTCTCCAACATTTGGATAATTATTGGTTTTCTTCTAAGCTTTCGGCTCACATGAGCCATCTTCAGAGAGATAGTTTAAACTTAAATATTATAAAACCCACCATCACCGACGATTTATTTATCTATATATTTATTTATATAAATAATTATCCAAATGTTGGAGAATTTTTGTCTTTATTTTCAACTGAAATTAAAGCAAAAATACGACGTTTAGAACGGCTCATGATTAAACATGATAGATATTCATTGTCTCTTATGTTTAATAGCATATGTCTAGAAAATTACTTGCTGCCTCGATATACTAAATATATATATATATATATATATATATATATATATATATATATATTAATGCAGGTTTCATTGAATAATATAGACAAGTTTTGTCTATTAATTTTGTGTAGGATCCGTTCGTACCGTCTGGTATACTTGATGGTGGTATCCTTGAAAGACAACAAAAAATCACAGTAATTGTTGATTTTTTTATCGGGTCTAAGCCTTCGGCTCACATAAGCAATTATCAAAGCATAAATATTAACACACAATAAACATAGAGCATTTAAGCTATTAACAATAAAGAGAATTAAATTGAAAATATAAGTCCATCCCTACCGTGGCGGATGGCCGAAGACAGTGACAAAATAGTGGCATTGTGGTCCCTGATCTGATTACAGGCATTTGAGTACGTTATTGGAAATATCAAAATTGATTGTATTCAAACCAGGTTTAAATTGTTTAATGTAGAGTGCTTCGAGGATTTTTAGTTTCTGCTTATTATTTTCTTGTTTGAGTATGTACGTGTTATCAATGATCGTTTTTCTCAGAAGTGTGCGTTGATAACCGTGTTTATAATTTGCTCCTTATAATTAGTTTTCTATTATTAAGTAACATAGTAAAAATTTGTTTTCATGTCTGCATTTTCATATCAGTTCAGATCGTTTATTTAGTAGTTTGTTTTGGTCAGGGAAGATAATAATAGCTATTTTTTCCTCCAGGCAGAGTATGCAGGTTTTTGATCGATTGATGTTCGTTTTCGTATTTTCCTTGTTATTTTTGGGGTGATTTGGGTTTTGTTTTTGACATCCCAGATGTACTTAGAAAGCATTGTGCTGTTCGCATATTTTCTATTTATGAAGGATGTTTTGTGTGTGTAATGTCTTTGTTTCCAGAGTCCTTCTGATACTCCTATGTATATTTTTTCCTCATTATCTTGTGATTTTACTGACGCTGCGTATATTACGTTGTTTTGTAAACAATTACCGTTTAATGAACATTCATTCCTTATTCTGCAGTTAAACATGCGTGTGGTTTGTTCGGGTTGTTTTGTTGATGTATGGCACAAATAATAAAAAGAAACAACAGAAAAAATATCAACATATCGCATCTTTTAGTATTTTAAGTCCGAAACAAACTTACTTTCTACTTTTCTCTCTCTTTCTCTCCTTTTTTAGTATTTAGAGTTTAAGTCCGAAACAAACTTCATTTCTACTTTTCTGTCTCTCTGTCTCTGTCTGTCTCTGTCTCTGTCTGTCTGCCTGTCTCTCGCTCTCTCTCTCTCTCTCTCAGTCCCTCGCCTCTTTTAGTATTCAGATTTTAAGTTTGAAATAAACTTAATTTCTACTTTTCTGTCTCTCTCTCTCTATCACCCTCTATCTCTCACATTCTCTCTCTCCCTCTCTCTCTCTTTCTCTCTCTCTCTCTCTCAGTCTCACTTCTTTTAGTATTTAGATTTTAAGTCCGAAACAAACTGAATTAATCTCTCTCTCTCTCTCTCTCTCTCTCTCTCTCTTCTGTTATTTAATTATTTATTCTATTTATCCATATTTTTTAATACTTAGTTCACTTTTTAATCTTAAAATCCGGGACAGTTTTATATTTAACTTATGTTAGTCCGTATTTTATTTTTCTCTCATTTTGCTTTTTTCTCTCTTTTTGCTTTCTCGTTATCTTTCTCTCAATTTTTTATCTATATATATTTGTTCAGTCTTTAATCCTCCTCTCTCTCTCTCTCTCTCTTTCTCTCTCTGTCTCGATTTTCTCTGATCGATTTTTTCTCTCTAATGTTTATCCGTTCTTCCTGTTCAATTTTTTGCATTTAACTTTGAGACATCCTTCACTCTGTCTGTCTGTCTCTCTCTCTCAACATTTCTCATTCTCACTCTTTCTCTCTTACTTTATTATTCTTTTTTTTACCTCCTTACCATCCTATCTTTATAGTCTATTTCTTTCCAGATGATCATTTTCTTCTCTTCCTTTTTTGCCACCAATATTTATATTTGTTTTAGAAGGCATATTTAATTTCTTTTACTCTCCAGAACACACATGAATAATGTCCTTCGTTGTTGATCTTGCTGTATTTTTTCTGGTTTATTATATCCAATGCGTTTGCCTTTCACTGTTGATCAAGAAACGGTGCAGCTGCATCTTGAGATATGGTCTAATCAGATTTGGTTGTCCCCCCCAGGACTTCACGGTTTGTCTGCTTAGTGCATTATAAACAAGTTAGACCAGAAGGTTCTTGATCTTCGGCGTTTGGACTTCGTCTGCCAGTCGAACTACTCTTCAGGAATGTTCTTCTGCATGGATAAACATTCAATAAAATAATTCTGAAGGATCATCAAAGGGAATAAAAAATAAAACGAAGTAAAACGATACATTCTTTCAAAATGGCGTCTCGCAATGAAAAAGCATCTCACAACCATGCGCATGCGTGAAAACGCATACAGAAAGCAACTAAAGCACACGATCTCTTACAGTTTCTGTCTTTTTACATACTTGTTTTACTCTATTTATACACATAAAACTATAAATCAGCACACGTAGAGGCACAGTTTACCTTCATATACATGCATATACATATATGTACAAATATACAGTAGTATAAGAATACATACACATTCCCATTTCATGTAATTATATGAACATTGCATATATGTACGTATGTTTGCATGTGGTTGTAAAGATGGATTTATTAGTAAATAGTTTAGCAGGGAGATAGTAACGGAAATTGAGTGATATCCCAAACTGAATTATGTGCATTAACAAGGAAAAGGCATTAAGTAGTAGATTGTAAAGAAAGTGCACAATCATTTTAGAGGACTTTTCCAAACTTATAGTAAAGTATTCAGTGATGCTGTAACGTTTTCTTTCCTTTTCTTGCATAATATAAAATTGTGTACATTCTGTATCGATCATGTCCACTTAAAATGGGTTTACATCAGACCCATATCACACGCTATAAATTTGTTTATTGTTTAAGATTGGTTTAACGCAAACCAACCACCGTGGGTTATTTAATGACAAAAAGGTGGGGCTTAAAGGTATTTTTTTAATGTTCGGTTATAGTAAGAAGATTGATTTAGTCAAATTTTCATGATTTTTTTGTTTTTATTCTTTTTTTTTATTTTAGAAAACTCGAAAATGTCTTCTAATTTTCTTTTCAAAAATGTTTTGCTGAGCATATTTCTTTTTCAAAAATGTGTTATGGTCATAATTTTTTCTTCAAAAATGCATATTTTTTTTTATAAAAGTCTGTTCTTATATATATATTTCTATAAAAGTGTATTTTTATACTTTCATAGTGTTTTGAACCCAGTTTGGGGGTTAACTTTTTGCCCATGGCTGAAATTCTAACAGTTGCTACCACTCCAGCTCAGGGTGGGCCTGGGAACAACAGTAGTTAAGAGGTGGTTCCATGTAATCATAACCTCCCAAATAAAGGCCTTGCTGCCGGATGCAGTTTACCGTCAGGCCCAGGACCCCACTGTATATCAAGTTTAACTATAATCAAGGGCAACTGTATTTTGCACAAGGTTTACTTTTTCAGCCTCAGCAGATTTTTGATCGAGAGAAGAATAGAGAAATGTCCCGTTTTTACACGAACTTGACATCCTTACGTAATAACTTCTTGGCAAAACCAGCAAAGCTATTTTGGGATAACCTACACGCTAGACGAATTTAAAAATAGCACGGCAGAAACGAACAAATTGACACATCCGCCCTACTCGTCGAGCTTTACTCCATTTGACGCTCACGTTTTGAGAATATGGCAAGATTTTATCAACAGATAAAACTGATATTGAGTGTTTTGTTTCATTGAAAACTGAAGGATTTAACCCACACTTAACAAAATATCATTTCAATCTGGTCATAACACATTTTGTTTCTGTTAACATTTCAGTCTCTCACGCGGTGTGATGTCATAAAACCGCATTACAAATTTACGAACTGCGTCTGCTAGTCGACGACTGTTATCGTTTCTTAGCAATGTTTTATGTGAACACAAGATAAAATCATTTTGATGGTGGATTTATTTATGTTAACGTCCCTGTAACCTACCTGAAGATGGCTCATATGAGCCGAAAATTTAGAACGAACGTGTTTTTTTTTGTTGTTGTTTTTATTTTCACCTGAAATTAAAGCTAAAATACGCTTTTTAGAACGGATTATGATTAAACATAATAGATATTCATTGTTTGTTATATTTAACAGCATATGTTTAGAAAATTATCTGCTGCCTCGATACATTAAATATAAAGAAAAGTTTAAAAATAGTTTCCACTTCTGCGATATATGTATTACTCCTCAGGAATGAATTGAGTTCTTTCGGTGACTGGCGTGTGTATACACTGCTTATATACAACATGCTAAGATTTCCTTTCTCAGATTCTATGGTTTATGATGTAGCGACTCATACTAACTTCAAATCGGTCGAGTTTCAATCCCGGTTAGAAACAAGTCGATGTGTCTAGCCACTCTGATGAGTGTTGTATGTGGATGACTAATATATATATATATATATATATATATATATATATAGCGGTCGTGTGCAAAAGTATTATGAAAGGGGTGATTTACCTAAAATCCTCACTAAAATTCAAACAAAGGGTGAAAAGCCAAGTAAATTGCTAATAAATATTATTTAATACTAAGTGTAAAGGAAATGTATTAAAAAGTAGTTATATTTAATGTTTCCTATTTTCTGTTAAACAAGTTATTCTGAAAATACGCTACTGAACATCTATGGGATATTTTGGATAAAAATTGATAAATCTAATGTTACTTCGCAAGACACACTTTGGGAACAAATACAAGCTGCTTGGCAGGAGATGCCATTAAATGCATTGAAGAAGCTTGTAATGTCAATGCCTGACAGAATTAAGGCTGTGATCAAAGCAAAACGCTATTATACTAAATATTAATTTTGTTTTTTAAACAAGTATTTTTTTCTTGTTAGAGCATTTGTTGAGTAAATCAAATAAAATGACTTCAATTCAATTGTTTATTTTGTCAAAATGCCTCATAAAAGATAAAACAGTTCTTGTCCTAATACTATTGCACAGTACTGTATATATACTAGGTGCGATTGGTAAATTGTCGCAATTAATTTGATGCTTCATAAAAGATAAAATGGTTCTTGTCCTAATACTTTTGCACAGTACTGTATATATACTAGGCGCGATTGGTAAATTGTCGCAATTAATTTGATGCTTCATAAAAGATAAAATGGTTCTTGTCCTAATACTTTTGCACAGTACTGTATCTCACACAGCATTGTCAGTGAGGAAGAGCAGCGATGAACAAACTGGGTTAATTTACATTGGATGAAATAAGAACAAAATTACTGGCCGTAATAAATGCATAAACGGAATCTCTCCGAATATATATATATATATATATATATACATTTAAGGTTCTTTTATGTTATTGGAAAAATAAATTTCCTTTTTGCTATTGGCAACATATAAAGACCCTTTATGTTATAGGCAAAATATAATGTCTCTTTTAAAGTTGATACACTCATAGACAAAGTCATAAGCAACGATATTCAGAGGTTTCAAGGTTGCAGTTTTTACAATAGTGCAGAAAATCGCTAATATATATACATACATATATATATATATATATATATATATAAGATGTTTGTAAGTGTGTCTGTTTATCTGCCTGTATGTCTGTATTTTTTCACCCTTTTTATTTTAGTTTTTGCTTCGGGTTTGGCACTAAGTAGGTATAATTGTACTTATTGATATCAGCCATGATACCATTTACTCAGAGGACGGATTTAGCCTTCAAAATTCAGTTTACGACGGAAAACTTATTTGATATCGATACCAGGAAATCAAAATTTGACTTACATCCATTCATTTTTCATTCAGTCTACGGTTTTCGCTTTAACTGGAAACAACTAGTGCTTTTTAGTCTTTCGTGCCAACGTCCAGAGAGTCTGAGCTCCAGAACCATGGATTAGTTTTAAAGCTTTCATTACATCCGAGCAACGCCGGGCTACACTGCTAGTTGGAAATAATTATAAGTAATTAAAAATATGTGCGTTGTGGTGCAATGAATATCGACTAGGAACGAGAAATTGGGGTGCCGAGTTCGAATTCCAGTTGAATTCCTCGCATTCACTTACGCGCAAATACCCTTGGGATAGGTATTTAATCTGTCTCTTTCCTCTTAATAGTACAGATTGAGTTCTATAGCCTTGGCTGGCAACCAGTCTACCACAGAAAGCAACGACTACTTACTTCGGGATAATCTTCTGTCCAGTCAGACATGTCTCTTTCGAGACATGATCACCCAAAGCGTGTACCAAGTATAGCACTTAACTGAGTGATATTTCCTAACTAAAGGTCTACGACTATATGTGTATAGGCAAAGTTTTGGCATAGCAGCATCGTTGGAAACAATCCTGATAGAGTTAATGATAAAAAAGTATTCGTCAACTACTATCAAAGAAACACTATCTCCGCAATGTTCAACTATGCGCAGAAAAACATTCAACCAGAGATTCTAAGGATAGCGAGAAGTCCAAGATGTTTCTGAACATACAATGCTGAAGGGAAAAAAAAGGCAGATCTTACAATTCTCCATTCTTCATTAGACATTTTTCTTATGCATTCTTCATATTTTATTTATTTTTTGAAAAGGAACATCACTGAAAACAAACAGGAGCATTTTTATTGTTTGCAGTTTTGTCTACAATGCGATATCCTTTACGCCCAGCGAGTTGAAACTCGCTTCAACAGCTTTGAGGAACACTGAGAAGAGTTTATCGCGTGATAGGTATACATTCAAGAAAGAATATAAATATAGATCTATAGAATGGATGTGAATAATCCAAGACAGATAGGTGCAATGGTAGTAGAACACATAGATAGATAGATAGATAGATAGATAGATAGATAGATAGATAGATAGATGATGATAGATAGATAGATAGATTGAAATGAATAGGATAAGATAGATAGATAGATAGATAGATAGATAGATAGATAGATTAGATAGCTAAGATAGATAGATAGATAGATAGATTAGAAATAGAATAGATAGATAGATAGATAGATAGATAGATAGATAGATAGATAGATAGATAGATAGATAGATAGATAGATAGATAGATAGATAGGCTAAGATAGATAGATAGATAGAAGTAGATAGATAGATAGATAGATAGATAGATAGATGATAGGATAAGATAGATAGATAGATAGAATAGTAGATAGATAGATAGATAGATAGATAGATAGATAGATAGATAGATAGATAAAAAGAATGGAATAGATAGGCTAAGATAGATAGATAGATAGATAGATAGATAGATAGATAGATAAAAATCTATAGGCTAAGATAGATAGATAGATAGATAGATAAAAATCTATAGGCTAAGATAGATAGATAGATAGATAGATAAAAATCTATAGGCTAAGATAGATAGATAGATAGATAGATAGATTCTTTCTTTTTCGTTAGCACATATTGTATTTCATCTCCAGTGAGGTTACTCTTCTGTATTATCATCTAGTTCAAAGCCCCTTTATTTCCTGGAGGCAATGGCAATGCCAGTAGCTAGTAATACATGCCAGATAGAAATAGTGGGATTCTCGACGACGCCATGTTTCTATCGTCTGACGCTATTTCCTATTGTTGAGTTTAGGTCTATTTACTCTCGCTAAGGGAGACAACTCCACTTATCTTCGTGGTTTTGTATCAGTTGCAACCTTGTCAGTGTCTATAAATGGATACGTGAGAAGACATAGAAAATCATTAAAGAAAGAACCAATATTTTTGGGAACTTGGTTAAACCAATAAAAGCAACACAGAGTTAGTGAAAGTTATTAAAAAAGAGATCGCCGAAATTACAACAAGCGCATATATTGATGAGAACAACTAAAAGCAGAAAAGACGTTAATAAAGTAACATTTATCAGGTCGTGAAAGAAAACTTGATAAAGAAAAGTAAGAAAGAAAGAAGGAAGGAAGAAAAAAGAAAGAATTGCAGCAAAAGAAAGAAAAAAGAAAAAAGAAAAAAGAAATCTATATAAAGAAAAAATATATATGAAACAGGGTGAGGCATTCAAGAAAGAAAGAAAAGAAAAAATATGTAAAGAAAAAATACATATGAAATAGGGTGAATATTTTAGAAAGAAAGAAAGAAAGAAAGAAAAAAGAAAGACAGAAAAAGAAGGAAAGAAAGAAAGAAAAGGAAAAAAAAACGTTGTAAAGAAAAATATATATGAAATATGGTGAGGCATTTAAGAAAGAAAAAAAGGAAAGAAAAAAGAAAAAGAAATCTATATGAAGAAAAATATATTTGAAACAGGGTGAGGCATTCAAGAAAGAAAGAAAGAAGAATAAAAGAAAGAAAAGAAAAAATGTAAAGAAAAAATATATATGAAATAGGCTGAACATTTTAGAAAGAAAGAAAGAAAAAAGAAGGACAGAAAAAGAAAGAAAGAAAGAAAGAAGGAAAGAAAGAAAGAAAAAAGAAAAAGAAATCTTTGTAAAAGAAAATATATATGAAATATGGTGAGGCATTTACAAAAGAAAAAATGAAAGTAAAAAGAAAAAAGAAAGAAAGAAAGAAAGGGAAAAAGAAAGCTATGTAAAGAAAAAACATATATGAAATAGGATGGGGCATTTAAGAAAGAAAGAAAGAAAGAAAGAAAGAAAGAAAAATAAAAGAGAAAAATATATAAGAAATACTGTAAGGCATTTATGAAAGAAAGAAAACTTTAAAAAAAGAAAGAAAAAAGAAAAAAAAGAAAGGGAAAAAGAAAGCTATGTAAAGAAAAATCATATATGAAATAGTATGAGGGATTTAAGAAAGAAAGAAAGAAAGAAAGAAAGAAAGAAAGAAAGAAAAATAAAAGAGAAAAATATATAAGAAATACTGTAAGGCATTTATGAAAGAAAGAAAACTTAAAGAAAGAAAGAAAAAAGAAAAAAGAAAGAAAGAAAGAAAGAAAGGGAAAAAGAAAGCTATGTGAAGAAAAAACATATATGAAATAGGATGAGGCATTTAAGAAAGAAAGAAAGAAAGAAAGAAAGAAAGAAAGAAAGAAAGAAAGAAAGAAAGAAAAATAAAAGAGAAAAATATATAAGAAATACTGTAAGGCATTTATGAAAGAAAGAAAACTTAAAAAAATGAAAGAAAAAAGAAAAAAAGAAAGGGAAAAAGAAAGCTATGTAAAGAAAAAAACATATATGAAATAGGATGAGGCATTTAAGAAAGAAAGAAAGAAAGAAAGAAAGAAAGAAAGAAAGAAAAATAAATGAGAAAAAAATATAAGAAATACTGTAAGGCATTTATGAAAGAAAGAAAACTTAAAGAAAGAAAGAAAGAAAGGATGTAATCTATCTGAAAAGAAAATATATATGAAATAAGATGAGGCATTTAGAAAATAAAGAAAGAAAGAAAGAAGGAATAAAAAAATCTATGTAAAGAGAAAGACCAGATGACAAAAGCTTACAAAGATAAAGAATGAATCCCAAAAGCCAGCTGCAAAGAAGCTGTCTTTTTGCTAAAAGCAAAAAGATGGAAGAAACTGCAACTCACAAGCGACAAAGAAGAGCGTGATAAAGGTGATGATAAAATTGTAGCCGTGGCTTCATTGAATGATATTGAATCAGACGAAAATGGTAGAAAATTAATCAGCGGGGTTAGTGTTGGCAAAAGATTCCAAACCGGTTTTTCCTAAATTAAATAAAAACGCTCTAAGATCTTTTGCATATACCTCATACGCACTCATAGGCAGAAGCTTAAACACACCCACATGCACACACACACAAACATATTCTGTTTTTAATATATATATATATATATATAAAGTATACCTAGCGAGCCTAGGTGAAAGCTTGGTAGGTTTGTTGGCTCACTAGGTATACTTTATTTATTCTGCTCTACCTAAGTATTGAGCACATTTTTTTGTTAGTTGATTACTCGTCCCGGGTTTTTTTCTTTGGGCTACGTGCTGACTCGGACCGAACCCTTTTGACTGATGTTCATGTGCTTAGCTTTTTCTTTTTTTATAACCATTTTTCCTTCCACTATGATCCGCGGAGGATTTTTCGACACGAGTATATTTATAAGTTTGTCTTAACACACACACACACACACACACACACACACACACACACACACACACACACATATATATATATATATATATATATATATATATATATATTGAGCTCTAAGGAAGAATGGTAGGCTTTAAAAAAGCAGTAGCTACTCATGCATCTACGCATCGTTCATTCAGTAATGAATTTGAACACTCTCGGCTACTGGCGTGTCTTTACATTGTATATAACACGGTAAAATCCACCTTCCTCTAATAAGCGCCTATAGTTCAGTGGTAGAGTCGCCGGCTGATGTAATTCAGTCGGGTTTCACTCCTGGCTAGAAGCAATCGGATGTCTAACCGTACTGATGAGCTGTGATACAGGTCTGTCTGCCGATGATTATATATATATATATATATATATATATATATATATATATATAAAAGAAATCTAGAAGTGAGCCACCACCTACCGCGGTTTCACACAAACGGTTCTTCAGGGTAAGAGGCTCTACTTTCGTACTTTCGTATCGAACACTGTGTTGTTAAGGTTTCGTCTTGGGATTTTTTCTTTCAAACGGGCACTAGACGTATTGTTCTTTATTACTGAAAATCATCTATTTTAAGATCATTAGCTATTTTGCGCTGTTTGTTTCTTTTTTTTCTCCCCCCATTATTTAACCCACGAGGTAGGTCTCGCCGGTTTACAAGACGGTTTTTATTACTGTTAAGTTAGCATTATTTTCAGATGTTTAGTCTGTAATTATTAGTGTTGCCTTACTGTAATTAAGTTCACTATATATATATATATATATATATATATATATATATATATATATTGCCCTAACATTTTAAGATTTAACCTCCATGAATATCGAATGAACAACCTGACCGTTTAAGAGATTTGAATTTCTCTTAAATGGTCAGGTTGTAATATGCCCCTGATTGCGCCACCGACTTGGATAATATGTATATTTATCAACATATATAAGTTCTCAGTTTTATATTGAACACTGTTTTACTACCACTTGAATAATATATTTTTTATATATCTGAATGTTGACAAAATCCTCTTCCCAAAAATATGTCAGTGAAACCTGATCAACAAAATGTTTTTCAAAAAATACAAAACCATCTTGCGTTCTCTAAAAGAACCAACTTTTTCATCAATATCTGACTAAATCAACCTTCTCAACATAACCAAACATAAAAACTAACAATACCCTAAAACTCCTCTTATTTTGGCATTAAATAACCCACAGAGGTGTTGATATGCCTTTAAACAAAACTCACACTCAAACTCTACTTCTTTAAAAATCATTAGAATTCCCCCATCCTGAATCACACAGATTTTTAGGGATTTAAATCACAAAAGACATCATCACCTGTCGATCAGCTATTAAACTTTAGAACGACTTGTTTGCATTGATTAACAAAAATTAAATTCCGAAATACCACCAACAATCTAAAAAAGACAATGCGGATGGACATACCAAATTTCTTTATATCTGAAAATAATGATTAAATTTGACTAGACAGGCAAGCAATATTTTATCAATACAATGGCATACCACAAAGCCATCCTCCGTGAAATTAACAAAGACTAAAAAGGTGCCTTGTAATTGGAAATCAATATAAACAGGGAATCCAAAATATAGCTAATGATCTTAAAATAGATGAGTTTCAGTAATAAAGAAACAACAGGCATTCATGACAATAAACATATTTTCACAAACAACCTACAATACCGATTAGTAGTCTTTCCAAAAAACTACATTGGTAGAATTAACAAAAGCATTCTCGAAAGAGCCTAAGAATGTTTTAGGTATGAACCAATGGAAGAACACAAACGAGGAATTTTATTGGTTCATCCAGTTTGATATTTGTGACTTCTAGTCGTCCATATCTGAAAAACTTTTAAACCCAGCCTTGAACTTGGCTAACAATTACTACCTCTTCAGCGATCAAGACATTAAAATTATTAAACAATCTCAAAATTCTATCGACGGATGCCTGTGGACTAGAAAAAAATAATCCTGATTTCTGCCTATGATTTTGCAGAAGCCTCTGATTTCGTCAGGATTTTTTTGCTGTTGAATCTTAGTTAAAACACGGTACCCAGGGCGTGAATTGATTTTATCCTTCCTGACCCTTGTCCAATTCGCCCACGTTGTGTTTCTTTTGATCTCGGACCAGCTAAAGTAGGATTGCCCGTTATCGGTTAGCCAAATGCAGGCAACAATTCTACTCCTGCAGCTTCCTCTCTCGCACTTCCCGCCTGTGGAACTCACTCCCGTATTCTTGCTTTCCTGACGGCTACAACCTCCAGAAATTTAAATGCAAAGTTAATACTCATCTACTAACCACTGAACTCTAGCTCTCTCCCCTCCCCTGTATAACCTTCACTTTCTCTCCGCCTATGTATCTGTCATTGCACCTGCTTTCTCAGCTTTCTATTGTTCCTTTCTAACTAGCTTGTACTCCTCACTCATTTCTAATTAATCTTTTTACATTTATGTGACCACCTGCACATCAGTGGCGTTTCGGGGTGAAATGATTAAAAAAAAATCACCTGGCTAACACAACTCATAATCCGGGGAGTTGAGTATATTGTTAAGACCGGATTTACTCAATCCGCATTACGAAATAAAATCAGTAGAACACTGCAACGCCATGTGTGTAGTTTTATAAATATTTATACGTCAATTATATATCTGACGACCCCCAAGATATCAGTAACTCAAGGAAAACTGCAGCTATCAATGGCGAGCTCAAGAGGCTTCATGTGGACATTGCTACATAGCAGGAAACACGCCTGGCAGACTCTGGATTATTTAAGGAGAGGGACTTCTTCTGGCAGTGACAGAGCCCGAACGAACTTAGTAAACACGGTCTATGCTTTGCAGCTAGGAACAGCCTCAACACCAAAGCGGGTCCCGTTACCCTCGTCAGCGTGTATGTTCCAACACTCTCTGCCACACCAGACTCTTAGAAGAGTTTTACGACAAGCTTGCAGCCATCAGCAGCAGCATTCCAAAAAAAGAAGTGCTTGTTCTCCTAGGTGATTTCAACGCCAGAATGTGTGCTGATCGCGACTCGTGGCCCCCGTGCCTTGGACAGTTTGATGTCGTCAAGATAAACAACAATTACCTGAGACTACTCGAGCTATGCACAAACCAAAACCTGTACCTAACCAACTCCTTCTTCAAGGCCAAGCCCCAACACAAGCCCCAGGGCACTGGCAACAGTTGATTTTAATCCTTGTCAGACGAACGGTTATTAAGAACTTTCTTCACACTCGCTCTTATCACAGCGCGGACACTGACACAAACCACTCCCTAGTGTGCTGCAAGATCAAGCTCCAGCCGAAGAGGTTACTTCCTAGCAAGAAGCAAGGGAATCCTCGCATGGATGTCAAAAGGATTAGACAACTAAACCTTGTGAAGCAGTTTGATGAGAGATTTCAATGTGAACTGGAGACCTCACAAATCGAGAACACTGACACAGAGAAATTGGCTACTTTGCGGGACACTATGCACCACACTGCCATGGCCACCTTTGGGAGAAAGACCTCGAAGTCATAGGACTGGTTTAAGTCAAAGTCCACCGAGATGGTTCCTGTCATTAAAGCCAAGCGCGTCGCTCCAAGTTGTCACCTAATGAGAGAAACCAACAGATCTTTCGGGATACCAGCAGCAAATCTCAGTAGACTGCCAGACGCTGGGGCAACGAGTACAGGAAGCTCAGTGAAAGATTTAGACAGCAACAATCACAGGGAATATCAGAAAAATGTATAATGGCATCAAGACAGCAATGAGACCAGGGTATAACAAAACAGCTCCTCTCAAATATACTACTGGGGTAGTCTTCACAGGCAAAAGAAAACAGATGGAGAGATGGGTGGGACACTATTCCAACCTATACTCTCAACAGAATGCAGCACTTGACGCCATTTAGTTCCTACCTGTCGGGAAGAGGTTGACACTAAGCTGACTATATAGAAACTCAGCGAGGCTATCAGCAGCGTGGCCACAGAGAAAGCTCCAGGCAGTGATGGAAGTCCATCTGATCTTATCAAGCAGTGTAAGACTATCCTATTGCTCCCTCTGCCATTGCTAAAAAAGAAAAGGCTGTACCACAGGACATGAGGGACACTAGGATCATCACTCACTACAAAAACAAAGGCAAGCAAAGCAATTGCAACAATTACAGAGGCATATTTCTACTCTGCGTCGTAGGAAACGTCTTTGCTCGGGTCATCTGATTCCGTCTGCAGAAACCTGTCGAATATGTTCACTCAGAGTCGCAGTGCGGCTTTCGATCAGAACGATCAACAGTAGACGATCTTCTCGCTCCATCAGCACCAGAAGAAGTGCAGAGAAAGGTACATGTCTATGTACGTTGCTTTCATCGATCTGACTAAGGCTTTCGACCACGTTTGTAGGGTGGCCTCTTCAGAATCCTCGTTCCGTCATCCACCTGATCAGGTCCTTCAAATATGTTACTCGCTGGTTTCTCTTGTATCTTTTCTCCTCTATCTGGCCTGTTAGTATCAGGTTCTCCAAGCCCTTCTTTCTCATTGCATATCCCAGGAACTTTAGCTGTCTCTTCCTGATGCTCAGTATTAATTTCCTTTTCGTTACCATCCTTTTCTAAACCTTCATCATTGCTCACATGCTCGATCCATGATATTCGCAGCATGCTTCTGTAGAAGCACAGTTCAGTTGCTTCAAGTTTTTCCTTTATCTTTGATGATATTGTCCAGCATTTACTGCCCTATTAAAGAACTGACAACACATTGCAATCCAGTACTCTCTTCTTTGTTTCTAGCGAAATTCTTCTGTGTCTTAATACTTTACTGAACTTCTGGAATGTTTCCTTCGCCATGCCAATTTGCCTTCGGAGCTCTATGTCGTACTTTCCGTGTTCTGTTTGAACACTTTCACCTGTCCTAAATATACGTTTCTCTCTATTTGAAATCTGCTGACCGAATTGCCGAGTCATCATATTTCATAGTGCTTTGTAATCTTCTTTTGTTTATTTTTTTTACGGCTTATCAACTTTATTCAAGATTTTGCTAGACAATATTTTTAGATTGTAAAATTATTTGAAGATGACAATAATTTCCAGATGCAAGTTCTATTAATTTACCCATAGATGGAGAAAAATACGCACTGATACCTTTTCCTAGAATATTCCCACAACCAAGCTTATAATACCTAGTATATCCAAGTGGCCCCTCATCTAGGTACTGGCCAGTTTCGACATTGTTTAACTTCAGTGTGTTATGTCTGTAAGCCATATGTTTATCTATAATTTTGACATTAATATTTGCACCGGTGAAAAATATAATTGTAGGATGATTACAATTGTTTTTTAAAGTAAGTACAGTAAGGGGGGCGTACATTTTCTGATGAAATTCTCAATGATTTCTTACACCTTGTGACGTTGTATAATGTATAGCAAAGTACGCCTGTGTGTGAGCTTTCGATGTGAAACCAAAGTGCGATAAGATTCGATGACAGAAATTGATCGCTTCATGGAGTAATAGTGTTCGTATCAGTTTTCCAAGAACAAAGGCTTACGTTTAACAAGCTTCTTTTCGATTTTCGCTGAAGATATTTTTATGTTAGTATCCACTCAATGAAAGTTCATGTCATGGGAATATGTACGGTGTGGGGTTCTCTCTTTTCATAAAGATGGACTCGTCCAAAGTATACTTATACTACTGCTATAGAAGTGAGACGAAGGAATACCCCATTGTCACAGAGAGTTAACCGGAGAATACGAGTGTCAAGAGAGAGATTAGCACTCAGTACAAGGTAGTTCATAGTAGCTCTGTGCTTCACTCATCGAGAAGTTTATTACACCGTACCCGTCAGCTTCCGACGCGGACATACTCAATATACTTCCAGAGACTTGTACATATATTTTTTACTAACCCGCATTCTTGGACTCCTAATCTTTATCCTTACGTTAATACAATTATTTTTATCTTAATTACTGTTCGTTGTTTCATTTATTTGTGCGGGCCCCATTTCCGGGATCTACAACAGTTGATCTCTTGTGGGACTCATCTTTTTTGTTGTGAGGGGTGTTCAAATATTTATGTGCTCCTGGTATATTTTTTCTGTAAAAAATATTGAGTCCGGGTAAAAATAAGAACACAAACATCGAATTTAAACAAGTAAGTATAAATAAATTTTTTAAGCATAAGCGTTACGAATATTTTCAAAGCAATAGGTATTTACTGACAGAGCAAAATGAGACTTGTTGTCGCTAGCATAGCGAAAACGAGAGGAATCTCTCTGGCAGCCTGTGAATATCGTCAAGGAGTAATGCAACTGATCTTAGACTTGAAGAGGTTATGATTGCATTTATTGGAGGAAGGACCATGTCGGGAGGTTGTTATACAAACCACCATTTAGTTACTGTTTTTCCCGGGTAATAGCATATGTTAGGGTCCAAGCTATGGATAAAGAGTAAACTTTCAAACAAAATATAAAAAAAACTCTATGGAAGCGGAGGAATACTTTTTTTGTAGTGGAAACCAGCAATACAATTTTGTAGTAAAAAGTAGCAGTAGTAAATTTGTATAGAGAAAATACCAGTAATACATTGTTATAGCAGTATGACAAGTAATACATTTTATCTGTCACTAAAGCCATAAGATTATGTGCAAAATATTTAAATTCCGGTTTTAGTAAAGGTGTACATGTTGCTAAACAAAATCAACCAAATAACCAACACGAAAGAAATATTTTATGACATTAATCCATATAATATCCTACAATGTCTTGAATCAAATGGTATTCCAAAATATACTTCAACAAAACTAGAACGTAAAACACACATATCACTGCCTCTAGTAATCGTGCCCACACAAACATGTATACGCACTTACAGTGACCATTGTCTATTTCAATTGAGAAAACAAAATACCATACAAGATGCAATGGATAAATTGTCGTATAAATTACGCACAAAAAGTAACTAAAATAAAATACAAATAACACTGATGTCTCATTTTAACATATATTATTAAAATTAAACAAAAATATTTTGAAATACTAAAGAGTAAATTTATTCAATAAAAATGCTATTGACTTCAAGTACTACCTCTAGACGACTTCAGAATCTCTTGCAACTTTTCTAAACGGTTTCTTTGTTTAACTTGGCAAATGCTGCAATAATATTGCATTTAGTTTATCATTGGTGCTATAAGGAGATTTTTTTCTTTTTGGTATCTCGCTCAACTTAGCCCCACACATAATATTCAAGGGAGTTGCAGTCTTGGGAGTTAGGTGGGTGACCAGATGTAAGGCGAGAAACGGTTGCAGAAATTGTCTGGCAGCCATAAATGAGTTCTTCTGCTTGTGGCTTGGTGCAGTGTCCTAGGCCATCCAGTATACACTCGGTTCTGAGTATGACGCTAAACTGCATCCGGTAGCAAGGCCTCTGATTAGGAGGTTGTGAGGAGCATGGAACAACCTCTTAATTGCTGCTGTTTCAGGCCCACACTGACCCGGAATGGCAACACCTATTAAGATCCCAGCTATGGGCAAATAGTAACCCCCAAACTGGAGTCAAAACACTATGACAGTACAAAAATAGGCTTTTATAGAAATATATGCATAAAGATAGACTTTTATGGAAAAGTATACATTTTTGAAGGAAAAATATAATAATTACCAGCAATACATTTTTTAATACAAAACTAAAAGACATCTTCAGTTTTAGGAAATACAGGCAAAAGATAAACATTTTTCATCAAAATCTGACCAAATCAATCTTCTTACTATAACTGAACATTAGAAAAATATCTTAAAACCCAACCTTTTTGGCATTAAATAACCCACCATAATACACCATCCAACAATTTGTGTAAACGCTGTTGAACATTATCAAAGAAGGGACAGTGAGGACTTAGATATTCAAAATTTTTTAATGATCATTCCACACCAAGCAAGTACGTACTGGCAACACTGCTTTGCTTGGTTACAGGAGAGGATTACATGAAAGGAGAGCAAGAAGACAGTTGGAAAAAGATACAGTGGGTGACAAAGAAAAGATAAGAGAAAGATGGGAATACTGGTGCGCAGGGCGTTAAGTGAATTTCCAGCAAGAAGGACAATATACGGTGATGGCGAAGAAAAGTTAACAGAATGATGAGAATCAGGACGATAAAAATGGCAATTGACGTTGTATTTAAACACTTGGAGATCTTGGCAGTCAGGAAAGCAAGTATGCAGAAAGAAGTTCCCCGGGAGTGAAGTGCTGGAAGATCAACTGATTGATTAGAAGTGGTGGTTATATTTGACTGTTCTGACTGTAAAAGAGTAGGACCTAGTTGCCAGTCCTACTAAATTCACGTAGAGTTTTAGTTTGAGTTTTGTTTAACGGCATATAAACCTCAGTGGAATATTTGATGCCAAAAAGGTGGGGTTTTAAAGGTATTTTTTTAATGTTCGGTTATAGTGAAAAGGTTGATTTAGTCACATTTTGATGAAAAAAATATTTTATTTTAAAAAACTGAAGATGTCTTCTAGTTTTGTATTTAAAATTATATAGTTGGTAATATTCTTTTTTCTTTCAAAAATGTATTATTGTAATTTATTTTTTCCAAAAATGTATATTTTTCTTTAAAAGTCTATTTATATATATTTCTATAAAAGTCTATTTTTAAAACTTCCATAGTGTTTTAACCCCAATTTAAGGGTTAACTATTTGCCCATAGCTGGGACCCTAACAAATGGTTCTACCCCGGGCCAGGGTGAACCTGGGAACTACAACAATCAAGAGGTGGGTCTATGCTCCTCACGACCTCTCAATTAGAGGCCTTGCTGCTGGATGCAGTTTACCGTCATACCCAGGACCAAAGTCACGTAGAGGGGGCACCAACGTGATAAGTTCGTCAGAGTAGAAGCCGTCAAGATATTTGTATAAAAACAGAAGGAACCTACATCACGTCGCTGACAAGATGACTAAAGTTGAGCTGCCAAATTGGGATCGATTACATTGCAGATCCGCAATCGATCTAGTCAAGAACCCCGAGATGAATAGCAGGAGCGCCCGACTAGATAGAGCAACACTATTCAATGCACGGATTAATAGTAGATTTGTATACGTTTAAGATGGATTCTGACTAGTGTACCCCTATTTTTGCATATGAAAAAAAGTAATTCTTAGTTTAATACGACGGATCGAAAGAAATTATTATTAGTGGTATTGTTGATTTTTCAGCTTATTGTAAATCGCAACATGAACCCTGATTAGAAATAGTTAATACTTGGATGCTTGTAAAATCTGAAAAACAGAAAAACTAGCTGAAAATTGGGGAGAAAAATATTTTTTGCATTGTTATTCAGAAGTTTGTGTTTTCGGCCAGTGAAAGTGAGAAATAGAGATAGCCAAAGAAAAATGTTCAAAAACTTTTGATGAGGTTAAGAAGGTCAAAATTTTGACTATGAGAATAAAAACGAATTATAAATCTCACTGCAGTAGAAGTTTCCAAGCTAAAGGCTGGATTTGCTGACGTAATCAGTTGAATTAAGAAAAAGTGGATGAAGAGAGATTACGTCAGAGGAGATTTTGGTGTTCATCGGTTGAATCAACCCCCTCCACTTCGAGATGTGTAGGTGGAAGTAATCTCATTGGTCAAAGATTTGATTTGCATAATATACCCCGGGTCTCTCAGCATCCCCTAAGAGAATTTGGGAAAAGTATAAAAATCGAGTAGCAAAATTAGTTTTAGCAGTTCATTAAGTTGCAGGCGAGATGCAACGACTGAGGACAAAGTGTTTCTAACCGGGAGCCATGACCAAGACGACTGGTCGCCTTCGATAGAGCTCTGGGCTGAAAATGTAAAGAAACCTAGAAAAGCCTGCCGCCGATCAACTTAAAAGAGTTAACGTCGAATAATGCGCCTCCGATAAAGGCCTAGCTGAAGATGTATAGAAACAGAAAGAGCCAAGTTAAGTTGGAGCTGCCGAGCAAAAAAGACAAGACAAATTTACTACCGCTGTCGCCAAAGTACCCCACTTCGGTTGTTTCCGTAAAGCTTTCGTAAAGAGGACTGAAAAGACTTTTTCATTTGAAAAATTAAAAGCTCTGATTATTCTTAAACGGAAACTTTCGCTTCGTTGTGAAAATTGAATTCGACGATTGTATATTCTGCTTCTACTGATAATTATATTTTAATTTTTTTTATATATATATATTTCAATAATCATATAATTATTTTTTAAATTTAATTATAAATTTTAATAATTCTGCTGATAATTATTTTTTTTAATTTATTTTTGTATATATATATATATATATATATATATATATATATATATATTTCAATAATCATAAACTAAGCATACGCCAAAACAATCCCATAGCCCAACACTTCAATCAACCAGGACACACATTAGAAAACTGCAAATGTTTACTGATAGATTCCGATTTTATTTCTACATACTCACGCTAAAGAAAAAAAATACTGGATTTTAAAATTAAATACATATAGGTAAGGGTTAAATAGGGACTTAGGTGTTTTGAATCTTTATAAATATTTAAATAGTTAAACAATTTTTAGATACACTTAAAAAACTTTTCTTTAAAACAACATTTAAAAGTATGATTAGAGATAGGTTTACGTTTACAAATATTAAAAAATTCTATCGCTTTCTACGTCACGTGATATAAACATCTCTCGACGAACGCTCTCGTGGCGAACGCTTCTAGTTTTAATTTTAAAATCATTTGTTTCTGATGAAAAGCTGAGGTCGGTCTGAAATATCAAATATATATATATAATAATAGAAATAAATAAATACTGTCAAAAAAATACTTACAACTTTTGAGTTGTTTTTCTTATACATATTAAGACAGTATACGTGGTTCATCATTATGCTATATATATATATATATATATATATATATAGGAAAAACAACTAAAAAGTTGTAAGTTTAAAAATGTATTTTTTTGACAGTATTAGTTTATTTCTATTATTATATTTGATATTTCAGACCGTCCTCGGCCCTTCATTAGAAACAAAAAAAAATTATATATATATAATTGTATGTATATAAAGACTCTTTCCGAAGCTTATTCAGGCATTATCGAAATTATTTATTTATTTATTTATTTATTTATTTATTTATTTATTTTTTGGTGCCGTATTTTTTTGTTAACCAGATGTACGCGCCCATCCAGCCTGGTTCGACACAGCTAGCAAGATTTCGGCGTGCCTTCCTTGGATCAGAATTCACGGCGTGGTCAAGAGGGAGCGCCATTATAACAGTCGTCTTGAAGACCAGCTACCGTGTTGAGGCCATCATCACGACTAGCAACCTGAGGGCGATTTCACACCAGAAAAACTTCCTGACTCGACATAGTGAGCCGACCTTCCTAGCAGTAGCTATTCTATGTAGTCATTCTTCATGAGGTCGATAAATTCTCTTTCGATCCATGACTGACTAGGCAAAATATTTGTCGTAGCCAGTCAGTCAGTTAAGTGCCATACGTGATACACGCTTGGGCGATCATGTCTCGAAAGAGACATGACTGACTGAGCAGAAGACTATCCCGCAGTAGGTTGCCATTGCTTTTTGCCGTAGACTGATTGCCAGCCAAGGCTACAGAACCCAATCTGTCCTATTATTTATCTCATAACTGGAGAGAAAAGACGGATTAATACCTTTTTCAAGGGTATTTGCGCGTAAGTGAATGCAATGAACTCAACTGGAACTCGAACTCGGCTCGTCGATTTGTCGTTCCGAGCCTATATCCACTGCACCATAACACACATCCGCAGTAGTTTGCCATTTCTTTTTGAGGTAGACTGGTTGTTAACCAAATGCTGGAACTAAAGAATGGAGCTCATCTGAACCTTTCCTAAGTTCCGACAGACTAACGATATGCTTGCAAAATTAGGAGAATTTAGACTAGTAGAGATTGGATCTTTCATTACAAGGTTGGTTTAATGTAGGATGTGCGCGAATCAGATTGGTGTACTGAGTTCAAAGTCCGGATTGTTGCATTCGCTTTCCTACAAATATTTCTAAGAAATTAAGTTACGAGGGGAGACTCATCTCTTTATCTCCGGTTGACAATGAGTCTGAAAATGTATTACTAGATTCAAAACCTGTTGTGTATGGTGCTAGCAACTTGAGCAACAAAAAATATTTTCTTGCTTTGCAGACCAGAGTAATACCGATAAGTTTATGTATTGATTATAATAGAGAATCAATCTCCCGAATGTATATTATATAGCAACAACAGTCCATGATGGTCACAAAGTCAGGGATCAGTTTATGTATTGATTATAATAGAGAATCAATCTTCCGAATGTATATTATATAGTAATATATATATATATATATGACCATGATGGTCACAAAGTCAGGGATCAGTTTATGTATTGATTATAATAGCAAATCAATCTCCCGAATGTATATTATATAGTAACAACAGTCCATGATGGTCACAAAGTCAGGGATCAGTTTATGTATTGATTATGATAGAGAATCAATCTCCCGAATGTATATTCTATAGCAACAACAGTCCATGATGGTCACAAAGTAAGGGATCAGTTTATGTATTGATTATAATAGAGAATCAATCTTCCGAATGTATATTATATAGTAACAACAGTCCATGATGGTCACAAAGTCAGGGATCAGTTTATGTATTGATTATGATAGAGAATCAATCTCCCGAATGTATATTCTATAGCAACAACAGTCCATGATGGTCACAAAGTAAGGGATTGAAGGTAATGTTGACAACGTTCCTGCATATAGAGTCTCCTCTTCG
This sequence comes from Ascarosepion bandense, assembly GCA_037127315.1. Lineage (NCBI taxonomy): Eukaryota > Metazoa > Mollusca > Cephalopoda > Sepiida > Sepiidae > Ascarosepion > Ascarosepion bandense. Next base: position 188,991 of record JBBBDQ010000653.1, on the reverse strand, counting down.
AATCTGTTGACCATGTCTCTCAAAATATATGGATATAAAGTATCATCGCAGCACGTAATTTGTTCAATAAAACGACGTCATAGACCATCACTCTCGAATCAGACACTCTCCAGAATCGGATTTTATCTCCAATACTCGGAAAAATATGGCCGCCTTTTATACACGTCGCATTGAATATTTTGAGCTTCCTGATTGGTTAAGCCTTCTATTTGTGAAGTATAAAATGGGTTTGTTTATGGGTGTCAACACAGTATATATATGTACCAAAAAGTTTTTTAAAAAGTTGAGAAAATATTTAATCGAAATATAAGTATTTTTCAAAACTTTCCGGTTTTCAGAATTTCGGAGAAGAAATTGTGCACCTGTATTTTTTTTATATCTTGTCTGCTAGATTCATGTCCTGAGGGTGTTGAGCCCACAAGTGCCACCTTGCCTCTTTTGTCTTCGAAAAGCGTCGGAATATTGCCAGGTTAATTTGCCGGAGGTTCTTCCGGAGACGGATGGTCTAACACAAGGTTCTCTCCAATCTGTAGCTGGCGAGTCGAATTGGTAGATAGTCATCAGGACGTCGTAGGATATGATCAATAGTTCGGAGGTTGTATGGATGGTGCTGAATTCGAAGCCATGGATGAAAGAGGCGAGGGTTTTACTGGCAGTTCACCTCTCAGTGCTATATAATAACACAGATAGGACAGTGACTTTATAAACTGGTAACATGGTAAGTCGAGAAATATGGCGACGCCGCTATAGCAGTCTCTAGAGACCTCTCATGACGCATGTAGTCAGTCCAGTCATTTTTTGACAATGACTTTTTGCAATTATTTTTTTCCAATGATGATCAGCCTATAAGTGGCCCAAGAACCACTCGACATAAAGTTGACAGAGTAAGAGATACAGGGAAATGTAGAAAAGTTAACGATTAACCTTGAACAAATTAAGACTAGTGAGTGGTTGTCGGTTACACAAAGCAGCGGTTCAGAGGAAGCTTTTCAAATAGAAAGTAGATATACCCAGTGTAATACGACAATTATGAAGGTGGTTTGCTACGATCTGCGTAGCTTGCCCAGTATTTTTTTAATCATATCACCCTGAGAAAGGCGGTAACGCCACTGATGTGCAGGGAGCTACATAACAGTAAAAAGATTATATAGAAGAGAGTGAAGAGAAGGATGAACCAGTTAGAAAGGAGCAAGGGAAGGGAGGGAATACAGGTGTGATGACAGTTGCAGAGGTGGAGAGAAAGAAAAGGATATACAGGGTGGTGAGGAAAGAACTAGACATAAATATTAAAAATGGTAGATCTAAATAATTTAGTTCATCTGAACATTTTCCATGGACATAGCGATAGAGCAGTGTGAGGCTTTCCTGTGTTAGAAAGTTCTAAGCCAGGTAGATGAAAGACGTGATGAATTCGATGCGGTTATTGCAAGTGGTGATAGTAACCCTCATCTATACACTCACACACCACACTCTCTCCGCTCAGTCTCTTCTTCTTCTTCTTCTTCTTCTTCTCAGTCCGTTAGCTTTGTTCAGTAATACCGATTTTAGAGGTCATTTGGATTTCTTTCATTCACCATCTTGATGGAGTTGACTCGGTTTTTCAAAATCATAATATTTTGGGTTTGACAGCGAAGTATAGTGTAGATTCCTCTGTATTTGTTGTGTGCTACAGACGAGATTACATCATTCCTGTTTTTGGCCGTGTGATAGTTTGTCTTCTTTGGGAATAAGGTTGGCATGAGAACACCTTCAATAACTTACTCGGCACTGTTGATAACTCTAACATATTTATTGTACATTAAGAAAACACGCTTGAATAAAATGTCTCTATTATCTACTACAAAATAAAGTTCTCTTCTGCAGGACCTTGATTTCGGATATATATATATATATTCCCTGAAGAACCGTAATGTGAAACCGCGGTAGGTTTTGGCTCACGTTTAGATTTTTTGCATTTGTAGCTCTACTTTCGTACTTTCGTATCGAGCACTTTATTGTTAAAGTTTCGTGGGTTTTTTTTCTTTCTAACGGGTACTCGTCGTTTTGTGCTTGTACGCCGTTGGTTTCTTTTTTTGCCTCCCTTTGCCCTTGGAAGAGGTTCTCTTCCCGTGTTCAGGACAATTAAATTACAATTAAGTTAACGCCAGTTTTAGCAGTATAGTTTCTTATAATTGTTTGTTGATTTCACTGTGAATATATATATATATATATATATATATATATATATATATATATATATATATATATATATATTGGGTAGCGCCCCCTTTTACACACTGAATGGACTCGTCCAACGTGTACTTATAATCCTACCTACAGAGAACGGGTGTCTGTAATGTGTTAGAGTTGTAGTGCTTGTAAAAGTAGTTGAACCGCCGCTCGTTAGTCAGTAAGAATATAGACTTATTACCCGGACTTACTTCTTTGTTTAAATTTGACTCCTACTAACAAGTATTCCTGAATTACCAACCCTGTACAGGTTGTATATATCTTGTTCCATATACTTACTTTTTTCCTCTCGTATCTGTTGTGTTATAATTATATTGTGTGATCTTCTAAACAAGAGTTCACAACAATATATATATAACCATGCGGTGTAGATATAGAAGAATCCAAAGGAGTATCCTGTACATATAGTGGTAGGATAACTGTCTAAGAGAGTTCTAAATATATATGTATATAAATACATATATTGCAAATACCAGAAAAATTTAGGCAGAAACGTTATTTAATGGTAAATCGAAAGTATGGCCTATTTCACGCGAACCATCATCAGCTTCCGTCTTGACTGTACAGAGGATTTTACACGAATCTGTTTCGTGTCAAATCTTCTGTACAATCAAGACGGAAGCTGATGATGGTTCGCCTGAAATAGGCTATACTCCCGATTTACTATGAAATAACGTGTCTGCCTAAATTTTTTCTTATATATATATATAATTTCTTCTTCTTATCTTCTGTAAGTTAATAAGGTTGGTATCTATGGTTTTACTCAGTGGTGCTGAATCTTGGTTAGTTAAATCGGGATTTGATTCTCCTTGGCACTGTTCTTGAATTCATTAAATTATTTTAAAATATATATTTAAACGCGTTTCTCTTTTCTTTTGTCTTAACCATTCAACCAACTTTACTAACGATTTTAAAAATTAACTTCTAATCAGTAGTCCATCCAAATTTCCATCCTGTAATTTTCCTTTAAATTTTTAGCAGCCCTTTGTTACATTGGGATCATCTACATGCACCATCTTGGTTTTCGACATGTCAAAGCGTTGTCCAAGACTTGTCAATTAAGTTAACTATCTTGTTAGACTTTATTTCTCATAGTATAATTACAAAAAGAATTTTAACCAATAAAATGCGCTCTGTAAATTGTATAGTCGCTTATAATTTCCATCTAAAAAGGACTCAACATGAACATTATTACAACTACTTTACATATTTCAAGTCCTGAATAGACATCGCTTTCGTTTAAATTGTAAATAACATTTTCATTATCTTTACACAGCAATAGTTGTTGAATGAAAAAATGTAATTATATTTCCAAAAAATGATTCAATTCCGACTTAAAAAAATTGAATTGAACAATTTATTTAAAATGTAATTATTTTTATCTCTTGGGAAATGTGCTAATTGGGTGAAATGATAAAATGGCTTCATCATTTTATTTGTCGGTTGACACATTAATTTTATTCATAATGTCTTTAGATATTTCAAATGTTGACGGAAAAAGGCAAATGGCGCTAAAAATGGAATTTCATTTCCCAAAGAATTAATGCGATTCGTATTTCCAGACGATTCCGATCAATTTGATCCGGGTTATGATTCCCCGTTGTCCGTTTAACATGTTTAATCCATGTCAAATATGACAAGTTAATTGCGATCAAAAATTGTGAAGTTAGGTGTCTCTATTTGATTTATTTTCTAATTCTGCTTTCCATTCCACTCTCTCGATGTCTTCCTAAAAAATACGTTTTAGCTTTTCCATTTAAAAGAAAAGGGTTGGTATCTGTTTTTTTTTTCTCCATTTTGTTGCGAGATTTACTTTCTAAAATTGCCAACAATAGTTTTGTTTTATTTCTCTGTTTATTATAGCTGCAACTTCTCTTTTTACTCTTCTGTTTTCGAATATATTATGTTTCGACTATGGACTTTTTTTAAGGAGATAAAAACGAGAAATTGTTGGAGATCACACCTTTTTGGGTGCAAGAATAGACTCGCCTGATGTGTACGTATAATTCTGCCTATACAGAGAACGGCAGCGGTTGTCAGTGGGAGAATTTAGTAAGGAGTCAGTTGACCCTTAAGTTGGTGCATATTAAGTTGGAGTTATTTTGGATATAGGCTCATTACCCGGACATACTTCGTCACTACAAGATTGTATATATTGATTCTACTAATAGTATTTCTAGTATTCCTGAACTGATTAACCCGTGCTACAGTTTGTATATTTTTGTTTAATATACATATTTTATCTCCATATCTGCTTTTGTTTTTTATTATTTTAAGTGGTTTCTCAACCAGAATCAACAACAGAAATGGACAAAAATTCACTCATATACAGGAAGATATATTTAAATGTTAGACCTGTCGTTTCTAATAATTCTTCTCTCCCCCGCAAAATTACGTTTCTAAAGGCCAACATTGTATAGACATTCTCTTGTACTTGTTGGGTTATTTCTGCTGATAAAATAAACACTTACATATCTCTGTTACTGCAAAATGTTAAAGTTTAGAAATCATCGATGCATTTACATTAAAACAAATCAACTTATTATTTTTTATTTTTGCCAAGTCACGCCGAATTATACTTCAGAGAAATAGCATCTGGAATCAACTTTAGTTCATACATTAAACTGTTAACAATATCTGTTCTGGTGCTCCTGCTGTACTGCTCGACAAATACAAAGAAGAATCTGCAATGTTATATATCTTGATCTAGCATCTCACTTTTAGTCAATTTCCTATCGCCCTAACGTAACTTTCCTATGTCTTTTCTATATATATTTTTGTCGTATCGTCGAGTTGGTAAACACTACACAGATGATAAAATAATATCTTATTCGGTAGATACAATTTAATAGTCCGTAATAGGTCGCGACAATAGGGATGGTTGAGTTAGCAAATAACACGCAGATTAACAGTAGCCATTAACTCACACTATCTCCCTCATTAACCGACTTACTCTTTCTATATATAAGTGAACTCGGTCACGTGACCGAGCCACGTCACAACAGTTTTCATTACAATTCATTCCTCTTTACTACGTAAACTTTACGAATTTAAGTACAGTTCTAGATTGTTCGAATTCCAGTTGAATTCCTTGCATTCACTTATGCACAAATACCCTTGGGAAAGGTATTAATCCGTTTCTTCCCTCCAGTTATGGGTTAAATAATAGGACAGATTGGGTTCTATAGCCTTGGCTGGCAACCAGTCTACCGTAGAAAGCAATGGCAACCTACTGCGGGATAATCTTCTGCCCAGTCAGTCATGTCTCTTTCTAGACATGATCGCCAAAGCGTGTATCACGTATGGCACTTAACTGACTGACTGAATATAATACTTGGAATAATGATTAAGGCTTCTACTGGTCATAAAGTGGGGGATCAGTTTATTACTTCATAACAATAGGAAACCGATCCCCCATTAATTACTACTTAATAATATAACACATCTTTCCCGCCTCTAGCTATGAGTCAAATAACAGGACAGATTGGGTTCAATAGACTTGGCTGGCAACCAGTCTACCGCAGAAAGCAATGGCAACCTACAGCGGGATAATCAGTCAGTCATGTCTCTTTCGGGACATGATCGCCAAAGCGTGTATCACGTATGGCACTTAACTGACTGACTGACCAGATTGGTAGCTAGTTTATAATTATTTTACTGTTGAAATTGTTAAATATAACGATAGGTTCTGCTAACAGTTTACTCTACTGTATTTGTCGCTTGTAGAACCCTCTTCTGCTTTCTTTCTTTCTATTCAACTTTCATCTTCAAATGTAAAAAGAAAGTGCAACACAAAGATCCGAAGTTGAACTGGCATGGCCAATGGGTAAAGTATTAAGACACAGGAAACTTTCGCTAGAAATAAATACGAGAGTACTAGATTGCTATGTGATGTCAGTTCTCCAAAATGGCAGTGAATGTTGGACAATATCATCAAAGATGAAGGAAAAACTTGAAGCAGCTGAAATGTGGTTCTACACAAGGATGCTGCGGATATCATGGAACGAGCATGTCAGCAAAGATTAGGGGTTGGGAAAAATGGAAACGAAAAGGAAATTAATATTGAGGATCACGAAGAGACAACTTAAGTTCCTGGGACATGCAATGAGGAAGAAGGGTTTGAAGAACCTGATACTGACGGGCCAGATAGCGGGAAAAAGAGACAGAGGAAAGCAGCGGATAGCGTATTTGAAAGGCCTGAGCTGGTGAATAACAGAACAGAGTGTGCCAGATGTTACAGGAGAAAGAGTGCTAAAAGCGACTAGGGATAGGGAAACGTGGGAGGCCATGACCGCCCACGTCCTGAAAGGTCAAGGCACATAGAGGAAGATATATAATGATTCCTAATAGAAAAATATTTCACTGCCTGACGACTTGGTAATAGGATACGACCGAAACACAACTATCGTGCTGCAATAAATATGATTAATTATAAACTTATAATAAAATTATTACCACACCCACACACACACACACACACACACACACACACACATATATATATATATATATATCAGAAAAAGTGCGAGAAGCCGTGAACATCTTATTTAAATTGTAGATTTATTGTTGTTACTAATATTGATATTACTTGCTTTTTGTATGAAATATTCTTCTTCTATGTGCCCTGTCTCTTCAGGACTTAGGCAATCATGGTTCTCCACGTCTCCCTATCCCTTGTGGCTCCTAGTATGTTTGCTCCCGTTACTCCTGGCAACCCCCGTTCCGTCATCCACCTCATCAGGCCCTGCAAATATGTTATCCGCTGCCTTCCTCTGTCTCTCTTTCCTTCTATCTGGCCAGTCAGTATCAGGTTCTCCAAGCTCTCCTTCCTCATTGTGTGTCTCAGGAACTTCAGTTGTCTCTTCCTGATGCTCAGTATTAATTTCGTTTTTGTTGCCATTCTTTCCAACACCTCATCGTGGCTTGCATGCTCAGTCCACGATATCCGCAGCATCCTTCTGTAGAACCGCATTTCCGCTGCTTTCAATTTTGTCCTCATTTTCGATGATATTGTCTAACATTCACTGCCGTATTGAAGAACTGACATCACATAGCAATCCAGCACTCTTTTCTTTGTTTCTAGTGAAATTTTCCTGTGTGTTAGTACTTTACTCAGCTTCTGGAACGCGTCTTTTGCCATGCCAATTCGCCTTCAGATCTCTCTGTCGCACTTTCCATCTCCTGTTAGAACACTTCCTAGGGATTTAAATTTCTGTACTTGCTTGATTCTGGTATCCCCCATCTGTATTTGGCATTTTGGGTTGCACCTCTTGCTGATGACCATGCATTCAGTTTTCTTAAAGTTTATTTGTAGTCCTTTTTTGTCGCTCTCCACCGCTACCTTCTGTAGGAGGTCTTGTAGTTTCCTTTCCGTGTCTGCAATCAATCAGCACTGTATCATCTGCAATCCTTATGTGGCCTCCAATAACAAATCCTGGCGTGTCATCTAGGGTCCCCAAAATATTCTTGCTGTATAGTTTGAACAAATCCGGTGAAAAGACACATCTCTGTCTTAGGCCTCTTTCTATCTTTGTAAATCTACTAAAATCGTTACCTGTCCGTATGCAGGCCGTTTGCTGCCAGTAGAGATTACTGATTACTCATTATGTCTTTCGAGGCTGCCGAGCATCTTCATCAATTCTTTGTGTCGTATCGTGTCGAATGCCTTCGCATAGTCAATGAAACATAGGTAAAATCTTTCTTCATTTGTATTGCCTTTCGAAGAGCATCCTAATCATGACGTTCCTTGTTCCAGTGTCTTTGACGAACCCGCACTGTTCCTCCCCTATCTCTGGCCTGATTCTGCTTCTCGCTCTATTAAACAGGATTCTGACAATCAGTTTTGTAATGTGACTCATTAAGCTGATAGTTCTGTGTAGTTCACACTCGTTTGCACCTGGTTTCTTCGGCAGTGCTATAAATATCGACTTGCATAGGTCGTCTGGTATTATTCTGGTATAAATTTCGTTTATTATGTCGGTAATTTTTTCTATGCCATATTCTTCTAAGGCTGTCAGCAGCTCTCTCACTATGCCGTCTGGACCAGCTCCTTTGTTTTAGTTCAGTGTGGTCATTGCAGCTTCCACTTCGGATTTTAGAATTTCCGGTCCATCCACCTCCTTGTGTATTCTCGGTTGTTCTCTCCTGTTGCAAAAAAGATCCTTTATATTCTCTTCCCATCGCTGGAGTATTTCCTCTTCGTCTAATATGATTATTCCTTTCTTGGATTTTATGCATCCTGTTGAGGAGCAGGTTTTTTGTCCTGTCAGATCTCTTATCTCTTTATGCATCTCTGCTTTATTGGTCCTGTTCAGTCTCTACTTCTGCGCATTCATTGTTAAGCCATTCCTCTTTAGCTTGTCTGCATTTGTTCCTTATCTCCCTGTGAAGTTTCTTGTACTCTCCTCTATGTCTTGGTGTTATTTTTTGTCTCCTTTGGATCATGTGGAGAATCTCTTTGGTCATCCACTCGTTTATTGTTCTGCCTCTGATTTCCTTTGGGGCTATGTTGTTCGCTGAGGTCACCATCGCTTCCTTTAGTGAATCCCATTTTGAGTTCCCGTTTTCAGTTTGTTCTTCATATTTCTTTCTCACGCTGTTATTGTATTCTTTCTGCAGGGTGAGGTCATTCACAAGCGTGTCGTATTGCAGCCTTGGCAATGTGCTGGGCTTCTTCAGTCTTCGGAGTTTCACCCTTAGTTTGCAGATGACTGGGACGTAGTCACTTCCGCAGTCGGCACCTGGATATGTTTTGCATTAGACTACTGCGTTCCTGAATCTCTTGTTTATAGTTATATAGTTTATTTGGTTCTTCGTGTCGCCTCCTGGGCTTCTCCATGTCCATAAACGTCGTTGTTGTTCTTGAAACCAGGTGTTAGTAATTACCTGGTCATTGGCTGAGCACCATTGGACCCATTTTTCTCCTCGTTCGTTGCGATCCCCTAGTCCAAAGTTGCCGGTCATGTCTCCTTCCCTCTCTTTACCTACCTTGGCATTCAAGTCCCCCATTATAATCCTAATTTCTTGGCTTTTGCACTGAGCCTTGGCACTGTCCAGTATTGAATAGAATGTTTCTAATTCGTCCTCCGAATTTTGAGTTGTCGTCACGTAAACTCCTATAATAGCTATATTGAAGGGCCTTCCCCGCAGTTTAACCAAGAGGACTCTCTCTGAAAGCTGACAGTATCCAAGAACGCATTTCTTTACTTCTTTGTTTAGTATTAAACCGACCTCTTTTTCGTTGTTTTTGCCTCTTGCATAAATTATCCTGTGGGTGTCGCTACTGAAATCTCCATTATTAGGTCATCTAGTTTCACATATGCCTAGGATATTGATCTTCAGTCTGTCCATCTCCTGCTTGACATTCTCTAGCTGTCCACAGATGAGTGTCCTGACGTTCCATGTTCCGAAAGTATTTTTTTCTTTGGTACGCACAGTCACAGGGTAACGGTTCAGAGACACCTGTTCCTCATGTCGCTCTTTCCCGTGCGAGGGACAAATTTTGGGGTAAAATGTCCCCTTTACGCCGTTGGTGCTAACAGTCGCCGGATGACGGTCAGGTGGCACCTGTTGCCCATGCCGGTCCTTACCGGCGAGGAGTTGTTTTCTTGGGAAGCAACCCCCTTCACGCTGTTGGCTTTAATACATTTTTCGTAAGTAACCATGATTGAGCGGGAGGTAGATAGTGGAGTGGTATCCCGTTGCCTTCTCCACAGTGGTTACACCACCTCTAGTTAGCTGGCCGTTGACTCCTTGAGAGTTCTTCCACCCTTGTGTGTTGCTCTAATTTTGATGTGGTTAGTATGTTTTTTAAATTTTTGTGTTGGAGTTTGCTTTCAATTATTTTAGTTGTCTTTAAGAATATCTTCATTTTTGTTGAGTAATTCTATGTGTCTTCTTTATCTTTCTAAATAATTCTGAGTTGCTTTCATTGTGTATGGAGACGTATGCTAAAATGTTTTCTTTTTTCATGCATTTTTTGTTATTTGTTTTTTTGTTCTTATTCGGAAGAAATAGGATCTGAGACTCTTATCGTTTAGATAGAGCATAGAAATAGGATGAAGGAAAATATGTCTCGAATGGAAATTAATTGGCCAAACTATGCAAACTCAACAATCCGAGTTTTGCACAAGAAATAAGATGAATGACATATAAAATAATAATGATAATAATAATAATTTAGAAATATCTTTTCAAAGACAAAAAAATTACTTATTTATTTGTATGTCATATCTTTTTAGGGTGTCTGAGGCCATGACTCTCCACATTTTTCCGTATTTTTCTTCTTTTTCAGTAGTCACACATAGACTCGAGCAAAATGTTACACAATGGTCGTGGAATTTTTAATATTAGCCGTTTCCGTATAAGACAGCTTTACCATTTATTAACTAAACAGCTTCCACTACAGTCGGTTGAAATTTATAAAATATTTCTCTTAAATTAATTTTTCAAATAAATAGTTACTCAAGTTCAATAATTGTTATCGGTTTCCGGTACTGATGGGAGTTTCCTTCCACATCTTTTGTTTGAAGTCCTGTGGAGCAGCAAAATCTTGACTATGTCATTGTTTCCTCTTCGAGGTACATGTGCTATCCATTTCAACAGTTGCTGCAGTTAAGACACCAAGTGATGTGCTTTCATTTATCTGTTGATTATGTAGCGCCAGTTCCCAATATTCGAAGAAGGATAGTTTCCAACAAGACCCATTGTCTTCACCTGTTCAGAGATATTTTATCTTAGAACGCGGATATATACAGTAGACAGCTTAGATATTTTTAACGATTTCGGTGCGATACATGATTTCTATGTGAAAGGCTCGGTTTAGTTTAAACTCAGATGGTAACCCGCACGTACCTGGATAAAGATCCTCGTCAATCCTCTTTAAAAGACCCCTTAGATGCCAGGTAATAACTCTATTCCTTTTCTGAAAAAGAGATGTAGATTCTGGCGACAACTCTGAAAACTTTGTTAAATCTCAATCATTTTTAAGGGGAATGAGAACAGTCTACCTCCACAGATATAATAAAGGGTTCAGTTCAAGATTCCCCGAGTTACCTTGGTCGATATACGCCTAATGAAGGTCGGAGGACATAGTGACCGAAACGCTTTGATAACAAAACAAAGATGAGGACAATAGTCTAAGGGTAAATAGTGCTATAGTTTGTTCTGAGAAAGCGTTTCATAATACCAAGACATCCAAAAACAATAAATACATATATAAACATGTACCACACAGGAAAAGATATACCTATACATAAAAAAAATGTAAGGAGAAATAAAAAATGGTTTTATATATAATATGGAAATACGCCTGTGTCTGGAGGATCCATGTTTAGGATTCCGGATTTAAAGGAGATTTTTTTTACATTGAAGACTACGAGCTGAAGTTCCTTTCTATAAAAGGGAAAGATATATTTCCAAAGGACAAGAGCACCACCATAGACTTGTAAGCTTTTTTTTGGCGGGGGGGGGCGGACAGATTTATTCTTTCGCAGGCCTTAGTGATGTCGTTTAAAGAAAGCAAACTTTCGGTTAGCTACCGTAAAACGAACTGAATTTGGCTGCCTATCTCGTCATCGTGTAGATGTTATGTGATCCATTAAACTTACTTCTACCAAAGGGAGATAATCAGCTTCTGTATCCGTTGAGTAATGCGTTTTAATGAATTGTCTAAATCTACAAATGATGATGGCGTTCACTATATTTTTGCCAACGTGTAATCGTTGAAAGCAACCCGTTTAAATGCAATTACGATGGACGGGACAAAACTAATAAAACAAGGAAATGATGATGATTACGCCTGTTGTGTACAAATCTCTCTGGCTCCAACTGTTGACTGATTATGTTTGCAATTCAAGTTCACACGATGATATCATGCAGTGATAAGTGTGTGACGAAGCTTTATAGAAACCTCAAGGGAACAGAATAAATTCATTTAAAAAAATCTCTGGTTTGTTCGAGCATCGAGATAATCTTTGATAACCTAACGTCCTTTCTTAAGTGCTACATGTGAGAGTGTAAAAACATTTGCGTGTTGTATAAGCATAGAGAAAAAAAACAGATGGAAAAGAGCTAAAAAGAAATCGATTACTCTCTTCGTATTTACATATTCAGATATTATTAAAATTAGAATATTACAAGTAATATTTTCAAATTTAGATATATCATATTTTGTTTGAAAATTTCATATTTGCTTTACAAATTAAAATATTCGATTTTATTTTTCAAATTATATATTGAACATATTTTCAAATCTAGATGTTAAGTGTAATAATTTATTTAAATAGTTCACAAAATTGTAAGATAGGTTCACAGAGATATATTACCTCTACACATGCAATATATATATATATATATATATATATATATATATATATATATATATATACATGAGATTATAACTATACTCGTGTCGAAAAACCTTTCTCAAATCTACAAAGAAGGGAGACCTAGCAAACCCAAGGGTCAGTTTTGCCAGGAAGGCAAATGTCCAACAGGGAAAAAACACAGACCAAATATTAATAATATGAAATTATTAAATGGAGCAAAGGATTGGAAAGTTTCAGCAGATCTGAAGACATCTTTGAAATTTCCAGTGCACATCCTCCAGACAGACAAGCGTCCTGACATTTTGCTCTGGTCTGACTCTAAAAAGAGTATATTTCTAATTGAACTTACTGTCCCTTGGGAAGAAAATTTTTCAGAGGCCCATGAACGAAAGAAAAATCGGTACGAATTCGTGCGTGCCGAATGCATAGAAAAAGGATGGACATGTAATGTGATGCCTATTGAGGTTGGCTGTCGTGGATTTCTAGGACACTCCACTATTTCATTTCTTTCGAAAATAGGCGTCACTGGAAGGGATTTAAAGAAGCAAATATGTCGCCTTCAATCTATTGTTCGACAAGCGTCATGCTGGATTTGGCGCAATTCGAAGAAATTCGCAAAGAAAGCATGACGTCGTCTACTTCTTCCGTTCTCGTTCTGCTCTTGAATTTTAAAAAACTGTTAAAGCGTTTTCATCTGTCTCAATGTGCCAATTGATTTTATTTTTCTGTCATTTACTTTGCCCAGTAGCGATTTCTGCTGGTGGTGCCAGGGGTGGCAGTCCCGCTTTAAACCACCGAAACTGTGTATTCACCCTTGGTTAGCGGCTGATGAGGGCAAAGTAAATGCACATGTGGTCATTGGTCACATGTTGTATGTAAGAAAAAAAAATATATACACAAAAATCTAGAGTGAGCCAAAACCTACCGCGGTTTCACACTACGGATCGTCAGGACAAAGGCTCTTTGCCCTGACGATCCGTAGTGTGAAACCGCGGTAGGTTTTGGCTCACTATAGATTTTTGTGTGTTTGTGCTCTACTATTGTATCTTTTCTTTCGTACTTTGTATTGAGCACTTTTTCTTGTGTTTGGTTCCGTTTGGGGTTTTTTCTTTACTGCGGAGTATTGAATATTTTGTTCTTGTTCCGCGGGTTTCTTTTTTTCTCCCCATTTATCTGACGTCTTAGTACACCGGATTGTAACGGATCTAGGTTCTGTTTGTTAATGGGTTTTTCGGAGGTTTATTTTAGTATAAATTTACGGCCTACATACTTACAGAGTCTATGTAGTTATTATTATTATTATTATTATTATTATTATTATTATTATTATATATATATATATATATATATATATATATATATATATATATATCCAAGTGAATAAAGAACGAAGAATATATTAAAAATGTTTAAAACATTAATTGAAAAAATGCTCAATATAGTAAATAGAGCTATGAATATTTATTATAAATCATAGTTTTGACATCAAAAGAACAATTCAAACAGGTAGGTAATAATCATTATTAACTACCTGATGAGACATTGTTCTTTCGATGTCGAAACAAAATGTACACTTTTGTAGTAAATTGTAATTTGTACATGTTCTAAACTATAATTTATAAATAAATAAATATTTATAAGGAAAACTCAACAAGTCATTTCAAGTGGGTATAAACTATAGTTCATTTCTATGAGCTAATTAGTTCATTTCATCAGACCTTACAATATTCTTTCCATTTGATACAAAATATTTTGGCGGAATAAGCATTTTCTTTAACTGAAGATGAAGATAAAAATAAAAAAAATTAAAATAAAATAAAAAATAAAAATAAGAAGAAAGAAAAAGGAAAGAGGAAAAGAGTCCGGACTTAGGCATTGGCGTCAGATATGTCTGGGATTGCCCAGGCCGTCGTGAAGAGGTTGACCTGTAGAGGAATTTCTAATTCTTTGGACACTGGTGTTTGTTTGACCCCATAAAACCAACCCATCCATTTATACTAACTTATATCCATATATACATATGTGTACATTCCCACATATACTTACAAATGTGACTTTGTTCATGTCTACATATATTTACCACCTCATACTTTTTCGTATCTACTTACGAATCCTGGCGATCGTGTACTCACACATATACATTTCACAAAGACGGGATTTCCGCGTGTATAAGTAGTGTTATATATATACACATACATATAATTGCTAGTAATTTTTTTTTTTAATCATTTCACCCCGAGCAAGGCAGAAACGCCACTGATGTGCAGGGGGTTACATAAATGTAGAAAGATTAATTAGAAAAGAGTGAGGAGTACAAACTAGTTAGAAAGGAACAATAGAAAGCTGAGAAAGCAGGTGCAATGACAGATACATGGGCGGAGAGAAAGTGAAGATTATACAGGGGAGGGGAGAGAGCTACCGTCCAGTGGTTAGTAGGTGAGTATTAGCTTTGCTTTTAAATTTCTGGAGGTCGTAGCCGTTAGGAAAGCAAGAATACGGGAGTGAGTTCCACAGGCGGGAAGTGCGAGAGAGGAAGCTGCAGGAGTAGAATTGTCGTCTGCATTTGGCTAACCTGACTGTGAATGGGTGGGACCCAGTTGCCAGTCTGGTTGCACGGGTAAACACCTGTTGAGGAGGCATCAGTGACTTAAGCTCATCCGAGCAGAAGCCATGAAAGTATTTATAGAAGGGACAGAGGGAGGCCACATTTCGACGATGGGAAAGTGGCTGCAGTCGAGTCGCCAGATCAGTACCTATCACATTACAGACTCTCCTTTGGAGCTTGTCAAGAACACTGAGGAGAACGGCAGGGGCATCTGACCATAAATGGCAGCAGTACTCCATGCACGGACGGATGGTTGACTTGTATATATGCAGGATGGATTCAGGTGGAAAAAACATCCTGGATCGACATAGTGACCCAATCTTCTTAGCAGTAGATTTTGCTATGGATTCAATATAGTGGTTCCATTTGAGGTCTGAGGACAGGGTAAGTCCGAGGAGGCGTAGTGTATTACTCTCCGGGAGAATCATCTGGTCCATGCTTATGGGAGGCAGAAGAGGTTGCCTGTAATGGTTGACAGACAACAGCTTGGTCTTAGAGGAATTGAAGTTGACAAGCCACATCTTGCCCCAGTTCACCACAGAGTGTAGATCCCGCTCAAGGTCAGCAGCGAGATTATGTCTGTCCGCCACGACAGGTTTCTTACTGGAGCGGGAGTATATTGTAGTGTCATCTGCGTAGATGCCTACTTGGGACTTGATAATTATATAAGTACACGTGCAACTTTTTTTTCTCTATGCATAAAGGCAATGTACGTCTGCGCACATTTAATTCCCAAATGGGGTGGTATATTTTCTTTTCATACGTCTTAATAAACCTTACTTATTTATATCCATATATACCGGCCAACCTCATTCAGATTGTTGATGCTAACCTGTACACCTATGGGTAGAATGATCAGTACATGGGGGTATAATCAGTTTCAGGAATGTATAATTGATTGTATCTAAATTAACATAACTTGCATATAATCAGGTGTTCTCACATGAGGGAAAAACGTATACATAATTAGGTCTATTCTTATATATGCAAAATACTTATACCTAGGTGCCCCCTTATGCACACAATAATACACACAATAATATAATACTACATATAAACATGCACAAAATTCTTTAGAAGTATGCACAAAATTTGGTGCACCCATATATATGAGACATATCTCACCTGACACTTGGGTGCCCCATTCTGCACGGGAAATATTTATGTCGATTTCATTATAGTGAACTTTTTTCTTTTACATAATTTATGATTGGCTATTTCTTTTAAAACTACGCGCACCAATAATATGAAGTCATTGTGCACTTAGATGGGCGTGTTAATTGATTGCTTGGTAGGTCCTTATCTTCATTTCATTTGGTCTGTACAATCCTCCAACGTATGATGCACACAAATGTGAGAGCTGGCAAGTTTGTCGAAAGTGGGTGATTCCAGGATTTTATGTGTTAGACAGTTTAAATTCATTTTTATAACGGCATTTGAACATTATTTCATTTCTCTGATTCAATAATTGGCTACATTTTCTGAATTTGATAATTTTAATTTTTTCGTCTAATTTAATTATATATATATATATATATATATATATAAATTAGAAGAAAAAATTAATATATATATATATATGTATAATTTTTTTCTTCTAATTTAATTATATAAATATATAATTAATATTTTTTTTATTAAAAAGTAATTAAAATTTCATTGCAACACTAAAGTTTGTATGTTTCGAGAATTAAATTTTTTTATCTCATCATCAGGCCCTGTTCAAAGTTATTGAACATTGCCTGATGACGAGAGAAAAAATTTAAAATTTAAAATTCAAAACATAGAAATGTAATTTTAATTAATTTTAGATAAAAAAGAAATTTAATTATAGTATGCTCTATGGTCTAGGCTGTAGTGACGACTTTTAAAAAAATAAACGCCGGAGAACACGGTATTCTAAATCTATTTGTTCTTTTCGTCTTTATATATATATATATATATATATATATATATATATATATATATATATATACTAGCAGTATAGCCCGGCGTTGCTCGGGTGTAATAAAAGCTTGAAAACTAATCCATGGTGCTTGAGCTCAGACTCAGCCTAAAGACTATATATGTGAAGTTTGGTGACAATCGGATAAAACTTGTGGATTTGTATAAAGGGCATAGAGACAGATAAACAGACACACACACACACACACACACACACACACACACACACACACATCTTGCCTTTTATATATATATATATATATATTACCGATTTTCTGCACTATTGTAAGAACTGCAATCTTGGAACTTCTGAATATCGTTTCTTATGTCTTTGTCTATGAGTGTATCAAATTTGATTAAAATCAGTACACTCCTTCTATAACCCCTATTTTTTCGATTATCGATTTTCGATATTTCTCAAGGGTACCTCGACACAAACTCTAGCTAAGAACACTTGCAGATGCTTATAGTACAACTGTGTCAATTTTTAAGAAAATCAGTTCAGCGGTTTCAGAGTCTATAGGTAACGGACACACACAGACACAGACACACACACACACACAGACAAAGTTCCATTTATAAATAAGTTTATATATATATATATATATATATATATATATATATATATATATATATATATATCCTAGTCCATAGTGCGCATGTGATCTGCTCCCTTTGTGCCTTAAGCCAAGAGTCAAACAATAGTTACTGCTTCTTAAGTGACAATGGTTTACCTGTCAATGTCACGTCTTTTCATCGCTTTAAAGAACCTGCGCCTTTTGGACATAGTTTGTGTCTGGTCTTTCTTAAGCTCCAATGGCTGTCTAATAAAGATTCAAATACCTGTCGATAGATTATCTGCTTGAATCTATTCCGGGTTCATTATTGTCAGGTTACAGTATTGTCTGCAATACTAAATAAATATGTATTTCCTTCGTTCGCTAAAAATGGTTTCCCCTATTTAAAAATGAGTTCTGTTATCTACAAGTACAAATATCAAAGTGGAAATGAATACGTGGGACGGACTACTCAGAGATTAGAAACCAGAATTAATCGGCACGTATCTGCTTATATTAGATCTGGTGGTTAATGGAATGACAACGTAAGCTGTGAACGACATAAAAAAATAAACAATACATAACTGGAATTGAATATATATATATATATATATATATATATATATATATATATATATATATATATGTATGTATATTAGTCATCCACATACAAGCCCGTTTCGCTGTATCACAGCTCATCAGTGTGGCTTGACATATCCACTTGCCTCTGGCCGGGATCGTAACTTGACAGATTTGGTGTCACTCGGAGTCTCTACTCCCTAAGCAATCGGCGCATGGGGTCAGAGAAGGGAAATTTTAACGTCTTGTATGTAAGCAGTGTATACAGATGCCAGTTACCGAGAGAACTCAATTCATTTCTGAAGAGTCACGCATTATTACCGAACCTTGTTCCTTGTTTAGGATGTGGTTTCCGGTTTTCTCTTTTCCAATCGTTGCACTTTTCTCTTCAGTTAATTTTTTTTTCAATTAGAGTAGATAGACTGAACTATCGCCCGGTTCACGCTCCACCCACCTCTATTGAACAGGTGTAGAGGCTCATCCCTTGTTCCCTGTTTAGGATGTGGTTTCCGGCTTTCTCGCTTCCAATCTATTCACTCTTACGTAGCTCCCTGCACACCAGTGGCCTTACAGCCTTGCTTGGGGTGATGTGATTAAAAAACAAAAAGTGTGTGTGTGTGTGTGTGTGTGTGTGTGTGTGTGTGTGTGTGTGTGTGTGTGTGTGTGTGTGATAAAACGGCAGATTACATCGTCAAACCAAGCGATAGCATGTCCCATATGTTCCACGACGGAAAATGTGGCGAAGAAAAAATTAAATATAATTTGTAGCACAAAAAGAGCTGCTATGAGCATCGAAAGCTATGGCAATGAGTCTTCCCATCCTGTCTGGCGTGGTCACTCAGAAAAAACTGTTCGGTGAATAAAAGCCGTTGTTTTTTGCTGGCCGGTTAGTTAGTTTTTGGGAGCTTGGTGTGCGAAAATGAGTTTCTGCTGCTGCGGCGGAAGATTAGATTTCTGACCCGTTTTTCATTACTTCGTTGCCTGTTCTACTGGAAATTTCACTATTAATCGGCACGTATCTGCTTATATTAGATCTGGTAACTAAGGCTGCGTTAGAATGACAACGTAAGCTGTGAACGACTCTTGGCCAGCACCTAATAAAGAAGTCAGATTATGCCAAGACTAATTTTTCGTTTTGTTTAAGGCTTCGTCTGACTCTCATTTGCTTGTTCTTTTATGTGTTCATTTAATAAGAACCTTTTTTGGCCCCCAACCTTTTTCATTTTGTCTTATATTTATAAGATATATTATATCTTATCATGTAAATTTTCTTTGTCAACGACACCCCCCGATGAAGTGTTGGACGCAAAGATTCTTAGGGTTTTTGTTAAAATGTTGTTTCCCTTTTTCAAAATTTTCTTTCAATTATGTAGTATGAAGTCTTTATTCAAAGTATAAATATACTCATTCAGTAATGAATTCGAAAACTATTAGCTACTGGCGTATGTATACATGGTATATCACACGCTAAAAGTCTGCTTACTTCTACAGAGCGCCCATAGCTCAGAGGTAGAATCGCTGACTGACGCCAAAGCGGTCGGGTTTTAATCCTGGGTAAAAGCAATCAGATGTCTAACCGTACTGATGGGACTTGATGCACATCTGTCTGCAGATGACTATATATATATATATATATATATATATACATATTCGAATAAAGACTTCATACCACAGAATGTAAACAAAATTTACGTCCACATATATATATATTAACCTATGTTCATTTTAATTAAAAACCAATTTAATTATTTTATATATATATATATATATATATATATATATATATATATATATATCGAATAAAGAAATAGGGTTGTTCAAACTATAGTAATTAGTATAGAATAAAAAGTGTGAGAAGCCGTGAACGTTTTCTTTAAAGCGCATTTATATTGTTTTTGTAATTATACAGGTTATGAAGCATTAATTGTACATGACGCTACACGTGTTTCGAGTCTAAAATTGACCCTCTTAAGGCGAATAAATTCGTGGTTATGAAGAAACTCAAACGTAAAAACCTGGAATTTATTCGCCTGAAGAGTGTCAATTTTAGACTCGAAACACGTGTAGCGTCATGGACAATTAATACTTCATAACCTGTATAATTACAAAGACAATAAAAATACACTTTAAAGAAAACGTTCACGGCTTCTCACACTTTTTATTATATATATATATATATATATATATATATATATATATATATCAGGTGAAGATAACCAACAGTTATAGAATTCCGAGTTTTCCGGCATTTACTTAAAAAAAAAATGCTCAATACAACATATACCGTAGAGCATATTATAATTATAATTAAATTTGTTTTTTTTATTTATTTACATTTCAACACGGAAAATACTAGGTTTTGAGAATTTACCTTTGAATGTAGAAACCAATACGTTTGTTATTTAAGGCGTTGATATGGAGTTAATATCTAATGTCCCTGTATTAACTCTTGAACAACAAGCATATTTGCTTTCTACTTTCAAATGTAAATCATTTTCACAACAATGAATCAACATTACCTGATGACAAGATAAAATCTCGGAACAGAAATTTCCGTGTCGCAATGTAAATTAAATTAATTTTAAATAACAAACAAATTTAATTATATATATATATACATATATATATTGATTGATTGTTTAACTACTTGCTCATAATAAAACTAGACCAGTGCACATTTGTATTAAAAGAATTCAATACAATTATATTGTAGAACTCTTGAATATTTTCAATTTGTAAACGAGTTATTACGCGACCTAGGTTTCTACAATGAGGGTTGCCTTTAGGCAATTTTCAATAACTGATTTTACCGTTTACCGCTTTTTTTAAGAACGCTCACGTAATGGTGTTTTTTTTGTTTTGTTTTTTAATGCTAACGTGGCAGGGAATTTTTTAACGCGCAATTTTTTAAATTACAAGTTAGTATAACGTTCTAATCCATGGTTGGACGAACCTAAGAGGTATATATATATATATATATATATATATATGGGGGTTGAGCGTGTGTGTTTGTGCATATATATGTTAAGATGGCAACCAAATAGGAACTTTTTACCAACCTAACATCTTTCACTATTATCAAAACTATACGAGAGACTGAAATATGAATAAACGACAAAGAAGATCTTGTGTTTTTACTTTTGTATTGTTTGATTTTCATTGGTCAGACATGTTTCAAGTTCATTCGACTTTTTAAAGCGCATCGTTACTATAAGTTGTGGCGTTTCAAATTGAAGGAGAAACGACGCGTCCATCCAAAGTTTCAAGAAATTAAACGATTCCAAGCCGATCTGAAAAACGTAAATATCACTTGAGAAATGTAATAGTTATAGTTTGTCTATTCCGAGTTTTAATAATATTGTATATTAGTAAGTTTGTATGTGTCTGGTATACATTATTTTTATGGTGTTTTTTTATGTAGATAGATAGATAGATAGATAGATAGATAGATAGATAGATAGATAGATAGATAGAAATAAGAAATAGATAGATAGATAGATAGATAGATAGATAGATAGATAGATAGATAGATAGATAGATAGATAGATAGAAATAGAATAAGAATAAGATAGATAGAGAAAGAAAGAAAGAAAGAAAGAAAGAAAGAAAGAAACAGAATAAGATAGATAGATAGATAGAAAGAAAGAAAGAAAAGAAACAGAATAAGATAGATAGATAGATAGATAGATAGATAGATAGATAGATAGATAGATAGATAAGAAACAGAATAAGATAGATAGATAGATAGATAGATAGATAGATAGATAGAATAAGAAACAGAATAAGAAATAGAAAGAAAGAAAGAAAGAAAGAAAGAAAGAAAGAAAGAAATAAGAAACAGAATAAGATAGATAGATAGATAGAAAGAAAGAAAGAAAGAAAGAAAGAAAGAAAGAAACAGAATAAGATAGATAGATAGATAGATAGATAGATAGATAGATAGATAGAAAGAAAGAAAGAAAGAAAAGAAACAGAATAAGATAGATAGATAGATAGATAGATAGATAGATAGATAGATAGATAGATAGAAAGAAAAGAAACAAGAATAAGAAATAGAAAGAAAGAAAGAAAGAAAGAAAGAAAGAAAGAAAGAAAGAAAAGAAAGAAAACAGAAATAAGATAGATAGATAGATAGACCGCGTGGTTAGAACTACCTCTTTCTGATTCTGAGACCCGTGTTCGAATATCACTCTGGTCTATTTGTCAGGGAAGTGACATCTTGATGTTATCAGTCAGCATGAGGTGTCCCCAGTGTGCGGCATGTTTCACGTACATTCCCGTACATTTCTAAAGCATCGTTACTATAAGTTGTGGCGTTTCAAATTGTAGGAGAAACGACGCGTCCATCCAAAGTTTCAAGAAATTAAACGATTCCAAGCCGATCTGAAAAACGTAAATATCACTTGAGAAATGTAATAGTTATAGTTTGTCTATTCCGAGTTTTAATAATATTGTATATTAGTAAGTTTGTATGTGTCTGGTATACATTATTTTTATGGTGTTTTTTTTATGTAGATAGATTGATAGATAGATAGATAGATAGATAGATAGATAGATAGATAGATAGATAGATAAGAAACGGAATAAGATAGATAGATAGATAGATAGATAGATAGATAGATAGATAGATAGGAACAGACTGAAATAGATAGATAGATAGATAGATAGATAGATAGATAGATAGATAGATAGATAGAAAGAAAGGAAGGAAGAAAGAAAAGAAACAGAATAAGATAGATAGATAGATAGATAGATAGATAGAGAGATAGAAAGAAAGAAAGAAAGAAAGAAAGAAAGAAAGAAACAGAATAAGATAGATAGATAGATAGATAGAAAGAAAGAAAGAAAGAAAGAAAGAAAGAAACAGAAAAAGAAATAGATAGATAGATAGATAGATAGATAGATAGATAGATAGAAAGAAAGAAAGAAAGAAAGAAAGAAACAGAATAAGATAGATAGATAGATAGATAGATAGAAAAGAAATAGAAAGAAAGAAAGAAAGAAAGAAAGAAAGAAAGAAAGAAACAGAATAAGATAGATAGATAGATAGATAGATAGATAGATAGATAGATAGAAATAGAAATAGAAAGAAATAGAATAGATAGAAATAAAGAAATAAAGAAATAGATAGATAGATAGATAGATAGATAGATAGATAGATAGATAGATAGATAGACCGACCGACCGACCGACCGACCGACCGTGTGGTTAGAACTACCTCTTTCTGATTCTGAGACCCGTGTTCGAATATCACTCTGGTTTATTTGTCAGGGAGGTGACATCTTTATGTTATCAGTCAGCATGAGGTGTCCCCAGTGTGCGGCACCTTTGGAACACGCCTGAAAACCTTTGGTGACATTTTTCATTAACTTTTCTTGGTTTCAAACTAAACGTTCTACAAATCCAATGCAAATACGGGAATAAGTAGTTTGTCTTTGGAAGGAATAGTGGGCCTTCATTCTTTCAACTGTTCCATCGATCATCATCAGCCTTAGAAACATATCAGTTCCAGAGATTTTATAACGTTTTAAAAGTATTTTATAAATTAATCGATTTTAAATCTGTCTTTAGTGCAATATAGCATAGCGTGATGTCTACTGATAGGCTTCAACTACTAAACGCGTAATAATCAGACACAGTAAATAAATCAAACCTTGTTTCCAATGGGCCTTTTGTAATAATCAAAACACCTTAATTTTCTTAATTGAATAATGAAATATTGTTGTGTTGTTTATTTTGGTCCGAGGTAAACTATAAGAGGTATTATGAAGATTTTTACTATGACGGTAAATTACAATAGATCAAGATGGCAAGGAAGCCATCTTTTGCTTATGATCGGTGATATTGCTATATCATTGTCAAGTAGTTACAAAATTGTATGTAATAATGAGGTTGGATATTTTAAACTTTTATGATGGATAATGAGTTTTGGGTTGTTATAATCGATTTTCAAAGGTTACTTTCCGAGGAAAATTTCAAACAAAGAATATTGGAGCAATATAATTTGTTAACATTTTCCTGTTGCCCAAATAAAGCAACATTTAGTGAATATTTATGGAATTTGTATGCAAGACTTGAGAATATATGGCTGGTCTTTGTACCAGCTAATCAGATTGCTTCTTGGGCCTTTCAATGGCAGCTTTTTATGATAGTTTAGAGGATTCTGTGACTTTACATCGAATCCATTGTGTTCCGCGTGAAGGCTTGTGAAAATAGCGTTTATTGGTATTGAAATTCAAAACGAGGCTTCGTCTCTGAAGAGTTAAGAAGTGAGCATTATAAAAAAAATAGGAATTTTAATTATTTAATATTTATTAATATTTTTAAGAACAGAAAAATTAACAGTAAATTGTATTGAAATTTAATTTTTTGAAGATCAGACTTGATTTGAAACAAGAAGCCGGGAAAAGAGTTCCAATCTCGAAGTGCAAGAATAGAAAATATTGGAGTAGAATTTACAGTTAATCTAGTCGTTTCAATTGAAAAATGTTGAAATATTTATGAAAATATATATTTTGTTCATTAAGCAATAATATATAAATATATATGAAAATCTTTTAGATTTTTTGTTTTTTCTTCTCTTGAGAATCATTGTGGAATTTTTCTTCATTAGAAAGTAGGGTTGTGTCCGCTGCTATTGTTTTCGCAAATATCCACAGTACACAAACTGAAACAAAAAAAAAAAAGGAAAA
This sequence comes from Ascarosepion bandense, assembly GCA_037127315.1. Taxonomy (NCBI): domain Eukaryota; kingdom Metazoa; phylum Mollusca; class Cephalopoda; order Sepiida; family Sepiidae; genus Ascarosepion; species Ascarosepion bandense. Next base: position 164,057 of record JBBBDQ010000653.1, on the reverse strand, counting down.
TATAATTTTTCAAATAACATAAAGCTGTACCTATAGTTAGTAACTTTCAAAAACTAAGCAGACGTTTAAACCTGCAAGATAATTTAATTTTTCTTTTATAATCATATTGCCCCAAGTAAGGCATTTTAATGCCACTGTTTTGCAGGGCTTACATAGGAGGAAAGTTATGAGAAAGGGTGACAGGTTACAGGGGATGTCAGGAAGTGGGTAAGAGAAGAATGAACATACTGATGAGAGTGGAGAGGACGAAGAAAGAAGCATGAGAGAGAGAGAGAGAGAGAGAGAGAGAGAGGATGCAGGTTAGTGAAATGGGAGATGGCTCTTGACTTTACATTGAAATTCTTGAAGATTGTAACTGTCGGAAAAACAAGGAAATGGAAGGGAATTCCACAGGCGGGAAGTGCGAGAAAAGAAGCTGGCGGAGTAGAATTTTCGTTTACAATTTATTGGTTTCACAGAAAAAAGGGTGGGACCTAGTTGCTAATCTTGTGGCTCGAGTAAATTTATATATAGGAGGTACCAGTGAGCTAAGTTCATCGAAGCAGAAGTCGTGAAAGTATTTGTAGAAGAGACACAAGGAAGCCACATTAAGCCGGTGAAAGTGACTGTATCTGAGCTGCCAAGTCGGGATCTATTACATTACAGATTCTCCGTTGGATTTCGTCAAGGACACCTAGGTGGATAGCAGGAACACCCGATCAGATATGGCAGCAGTATTGTTTCAGGCGGAAAAAACTACCTGGCCCTACACAGAGAACAGACTTTTTTAGCAGCGGATTTAGCTATGGATTCTATATAGTAATCTGTTGTGAGGTCTGTTGTGCGAGTTAAGTAGATGAGACGCAGTGTTTTGCTTTCAAGGAGACTAGCCTGATCCATGCTAATGGGGGTAGGAGCGATTGTCTGTAATGGTTAATAGACAGCAGGTTCGTTTTGGAAGCATTAAAATTCACAAGCCATTTCTTATTCCACTCCGCCACAGATCGAAGGTCTTTTCAAGCTCGGCAGCGAGGTTATTGTTTTTTATGTGATATATTTTTAAAGGTTTATGGATATAGTCCCATCAGATCACTAATCTATACTGTGGGAAAAGGAAATAGAATTAATATATTGAATAATAAGAGGAAGAAGGAAAAAATTTCCCATGATTCTGTAGTGAAGTAAACGGTTTTATGTTTACCTCATTAGCGTCGTCAAGGAGGCGCTGGTTATGTTTATAAACTGACAAATATTTTGCCTCGCTCTCTTTCTCTTCCTTTGTTTCATATTGTAGCGCGGTATGGTAATTGCGTTTCTTTTCGGAACGACTGAACCTCTTTCTACTTTTCTTTGGTCGCTTCAACACAGCGCAAGGCTGACTTGCGCTCGACCATTATAACTACACCGCCATTCCACAGATAAAATAAGACGCGTTATACTTTGTTCATTCCAACACTGAGCTTATCTTTATTTAACCTAACTCCTAGACCAAGAAAAAGAAAATGAACTTACCACAACCATGTCCAACGATGAAGAGAGTACAACTTTTTATTTTGCCTGTTCGAACCCTACGAATGGTTAACTTAAACTTGCCTACTATAACAATATTTGTCCTTAGCATAACAGAAAATAGACATACCCAAAAGGCATTGAAAATGTTTTTCCATAATGTTTTGTACACAAGAAAAGTTAAGAATAAATTGCTGGAATTGCATTCTGCGAATTATGCATTACTCTTCAGTAATTAATTGACTTCTTTCGGCGACTGTGTATACACCGCTTATATATAACACGCTATAATTTTCCTTCTCTGATCCCATACGCCTATGACATGGGTTAGCGACTCCGACTGACACCTAATGGGTTGAGTTTCGATCCCGGCCAGGCGCAAGCAAATGTGTCTTATCCCACTGATGAGCTGTGATACAGTGAAACAGGCTTGTATGTGGATAACGAGTATATTATGTTCTCCTTACGATTGAGCACTCTAGAGAAGAAAATTAAAAATAAACAGTCACCTTTTCTGCGACTTATGCATTACTCTTCAGCAATGAATTGAGTTCCTTTCGGTGACTGGTGATATTCTTTGAACTCATGATGTGCAAGAATGTCTTAGAAAACTTAACAGACACGCGATTTATTTAAAAGAGATAGAATAATGCAGTAACCCACTAATGTATGACAGAACTTTGAGCGGGGGACTTAGCAATGGGGCAATATTGTTAAGCGATACACTAGAGAGAAAAGTTGTGAAGAGACATGATTGCTTATTCTCTAAAGGAACGAGGCACATTAAAGTAGAAGAAAATATTACATATTTGCTGTTTTATATCGATGTTCCGGCTGATGCATTTTTCAGCCTTCTTGGATTCAGAAATTGTAGCTAATTCACAAGGTCTTTGGAAAATCATTCTCATTCTCACTAAATGTCGACAAATAGAATTTTTACTTTTCTTCAAATGGTATCAGCTAAAACGTAATTATTTAGAAGCATTGACGTGAGCAGAATTCCCTGGAAAAAATATGTTCAGTTCTTGTTTTCAGCCGGTAATAGCAGTGTCAACTATTGCACATACCTACTAATTCCATATTTAACACGAGAATAAAACTATTTAATTTCATGACCCTTTCCCAACACAATGGCGTGTACAAGGAATAAAAGCCATGTGTATCATAAAATTAAATTTTACTTCAAAACTAACATTTTATCATGCCCAAATAATTTATCTACCGAAAAGTATAATTGTACGATCAGAAGAAAAATTACAAAATGATTTTAACCGCTGCACATTGTCTGTCATCTTTAACTAATCTTGCATAAAATAGAACTCGGCACCCCCTGATTTGTTGTTCTGAGTCGATATCCACTGCACCACAACGCACATCCAATAATAATAAGGGTAGCTGTTATGAATATCTGGTGATGTGACTGGAGGCTACGATGCTTCTTACTGCAGATAGCAGGTTGATCGAGCTTTTCCACCTTGCTAATACTCTGCAAATGGTGTGAGACTGTTGCAATGTTGACACCAAGTATCTGAGACCTTTGACGTAGGTTTGTTTGTATTTTCAAAAGCCATCTTAGCATAATATTCACGGTCTATATTAAATGCATAATAATTAATGTTTGCTCTTTAATAATTGTTAACTTATTTTCAAACAGAAAATATTCTTGAAGCATAGAAGCCCTTAATTATGAAGATGATAAATCATCATTTTCGTTTACTTTTCTTGCATGAGTCCAAAGTTGGGTACAGTGCCTCTCAAATTTCAAACATCAACAAAGCATGGGGATATGGGTCCACAAGTGATCAGACAAAATGAGGGTGATTCCAGAAATTCTGTACTGGTGATAAGAGTCTTGAAAATGAAGATGGTAGAGGACGGCCATGCAGTCTTGACAATGAACAATTGCAAGCAGTTGTTGAACAAAACCCACGTCAAAGATCTCAGATGCTTGCTGTCAACATTGCAACAGTCTCACGGCAGTTTCAGAGTTTTGGCAAGGTAGGAAGAAGACGGAAAGTACGACACTGAGATCCGAAAGCGAATTGGCATGTCGAAAGAAATAGGAGAATTTCACTAGAAACAAAGAGAAGAGTACTGGATTGCTATGTGATGTCGGTTCTTCAATATGCCAGTAAATGTTGGACAATACCTTCGAAAATGAAGGAAAAGCTTAAAGCAATTCAAATGTGGTTCTACAGAAGGATGCTGCGGATATCATGGACCGATCATGTGTGCAATGTCGGGGTTTTGGAAAGGATGGAGACGAAAAGGAAAATAAGACTGATCATCTCAAAGAGACAATTAAAGTTACTGGAACATGAAATGAGGAAGAAGGGCTTGGAGAACCTGATACTAACTGGCCAGATAAAGGGAAAAAGAGACAGAGGAAAGCAGCGGATAACATATTTGAAGGACCTGATCAGGTGGATAACGGAAGGAGGGTTATATGGTGCAACAGGAGAAAGCGTGCTAAGAGCCACCAGGGACATGGAGATGTGGAAAGCCATGATCGCCTACGCCCTGAAAGGATATGGCACATAGAAGAAGAAGAAGAAGAAGAAGAAGAAGAAGAAGAAGAAGAAGAAGAAGAAGAAGCTGGATCAATGAATACCTCATTATCTAAATGAATATCAAAACGTATGCGTTTTGAATTATGCTCGATGCTCCTTCTGCGTAACACTAATGATCCCTTTCTTGACCGAGTAGTTACTTGTGATAGAAATTTGATTCTTTATGATAACCGTGAACGGCTTGATCTTGCTGAGACCCGCCAAACATCTCCCAAAGTTGGATCAGCAATAGTTTATATTGACCGTCTGGTGGTCTGCTATTGGTGTCGTCTACTACAGCTTTCTGGAAGTCAATCAGAACGTTAATGTAGAGATTTTACTGCAATCAATTAGCTGAAATGAATGCAAGCCTACCAACAATTATAACTGCATTGATGAATCGATATGGTCCAATTCTGCTCCACGATAATGCATGGTCACATATTGCAATAATGACGTTGCAAAAAAAAAAACACAGATTTGGGATAAGCCATTTAACCACATCCTCCATATTCTCCTGATCTTTCATCCACTGATGATCATTTTAAACAATTAAGCATGTTCCTAAACAGTAAAACTTTTAAGTCCAAACACAACCAATAACTTTTTGTCAACGAGAAATGAATATTCTCGTCGATCGATAACGGAGATGCATAGATGTTCAAGGCTCGTATTTTGACTAATTTCAACATTTCTAAAATTAGATTCTCAGGAATTAAATTATGTTTCTGAAATCGAACATTATTTTTTTAAACAACCTGATACATTAAGAATTAATGCAATTAGCAATCAGTTTTGAAATTCGTCTTCACTGAAGCAAAAAAAACCCAGAGCAACGCTAATATCCTTACATGCCGCGATGCAGGTTAATTTTGGGGAGCTTTTCTGACTAGGCAGCGATGAAGAATTTGTTCATTTGTTTTGCTTCTCGGATAAATATATTTTAACTTAGTATAAGCTGAAACATCTCCAATGAGAGTAAAATCGAGCAAGGAATTATGATTGGTCTGATCACGTAGGGAGTTTCTTAAGGCAATAAAATGGGGCTCCGTCAAGTCAGTTCCAGATAGGAGGATTTGTTGAATAAAAGATCGGCAGCTGACATTTAGACAGGGGAATTCAGAACTTGGAAAAAGCAAGTTGACTTTCTTGGTTGTTTTGTTTTCTGGTAAATGAATAGTACTTCTTGCCATATAAAAAAACGATAGAAGTCATTTTACAACACACACACACACACACACACACACACACACACACACACACACACATATATATATATATATATATATATATATACTAGCAGTTTAGCCCGGCGTTGCTCGGGTGTAATGAAAGCTTTAAAACTAATCCATGGTCCTGGAGCTCAGACTCTTTGGACTGGGTTCTATAGCCTTGGCTGGCAACCAGTCTACTGCAGAAAGTAATGCCAACCTACTGCGAAATAATCTTCTGCCCAGTCATTCAAGTCTCAAAAGAGACATGATCGCCGAAAGCGTAAATCACGTATGGCATTTAACTGACTGAATATAATAGTTGGAATCATGATTAAGGCTTCTACTAGGCATAAAGTAGTAGATTATTATTATTATTAGGTTCCGATCATATTCATAATAATTATTTTTATACTAGCTTTATAACCCGGCGTTGCTCAGGTGTAATGAAAGCTTGAAAACTAATCCATGGTCATGGAGCTCAGACTCTTTGGACGTTGGCACGAAAGACTAAAAAGCAATAGCTGTTTCCAGTTAAAGCGAAACCGTAGACTGAAAGAAAAATGAATGGATGTAAGTCAAATTTTGATTTCCTGGTATCGATATCAAATAAGATTTTTCGTCGTAAACTGAATTTTGAAGGCAAAATTAGTCCTCTGAGTAAATGGTATCATGGGTGAGACTAAGAACTACAATTATACTTACTTAGAGCCAAACCCGAAGCAAAAATTAAAATAAAAGGGCTGAAAAACTGATTTTGATCAGACCCGGTAGGATATCGGGATATTGATCTCTAATATCGGATTCAAAAAAAGTCATTCAAGGATAAACTAACCTAAGTAAGTCCATGAAAACTTATCGTACCCATCGGGAGTAAAATTGGAAAAAATGATCCATGGATGTATCGATTTCCGATATCGGGGATATTATCAATTTTCTGCACTATTGTAAGAACTGCAACCTTGAGACTTCTGAATATCGTTTCTTATGTCTTTGTCTATGAGTGTATTAAATTTGATTAAAATCGGACCACTCCTTCTATTTTCCGAATTTTTCGATTATCGATTTTCGAAATTTATCGGGGGTACCTCGACACAAACCTAGTTAAGAACACTCACAGACGCTTATAGTACAACTGTGTACATTTTCAAGAAAATCTGTTCAGCCGTTTCGGAGTCTATAGGTAACTGACACACACACACACACACACACAGACACACACACAGACACAGTTCCATTTATAAATAAGTTTATATATATATATATAGATATAGATATATATATGAAATGTTTATAATTGAAGTTCATAAATAAATATAAAATGTTCATAATATCAGAGTTTATGAAGCTAAAAGTGCAGAAGATCAATGTAGATCAAAGAAGATCCGTAGGGTTTCACCCTACGGATCGTCAAGCTTGGCCCTGACGATCCGTAGGGTGAAACCGCGGTAGGTTTTGGCTCGCTTGAGATTTTTTGTGTCTTGGCTCTACTGTTGTATATCTTTTGTACTTTGTATCGAGCATTTTTCTTGTGGTTGGTTCCGTTTGGGTTTTTTTTTCTTTACTGCGGAGTATTGAATGTTTTGTTCTTATTCCGTGGATTTCTTTTTTTTCTCCCCATTCATCCAACGCCTCAGTGCATCGGATTGTAACGGAATTAGGTTCTGTTTGTTAATGGTTTTTTGAAAGGTTTATCTTAGTATAAATTTACAACCTAAATACTTACAGAGTCTATATATATATATATATATATATATATATATATAATGAGCGTCACCTCGTTTCCGATCGCACCCGTCTGCTAGGGAGGTTAGATTATTTCTGTTGCGTATGTCTGCACACGCATATTTTTCTTTTGGTTTCAGCTAGTATCTCAGACTTACAAATTTCTTCTATCTCAGCTATTGATGGGTTTTGACTAATTCTGATTCTCCAGTCGTTTATCACAATGGTATTATGATTTATGAGAGTTCAAAAATTCGCTGGGATCCCTTCCCTATGCTGATAATATAAAGAATTCATATTATTGAAAAATCAACCATGGTGAGATTCGAAACTGTGTCTCATGGCATCTCTTCTCCACATTGTTAACATAAAAATATTCACACTTCTGACAAAACTACCATAGTGAGATTCGAACATGGTTCTCATGGACAGAGAATGGGTGCACTACGTATTCCTCCAGATAGATAGATAGATAGATAGATAGATAGATAGATAGTGTTATGTCGCCAAGTATAAATGAATAACTCAACAACAGAATCAGAATATAAGTTGTATTCCGCGGAAAGACGGTTAGTATGTACAGAAGTGATTAGTAATATTTACAATAGAAAGATACAAGAGTCCAATCCGTCGTAAGACGTGTGTATACGTGATTACTTCCGGTACGCCACCGGAAGTGTTACTAACTCTTCACTGACTCGCACTGACTCTCAAGTGACTCTCTAACACTCTCCTGTAGAAAATCCACCATTGCTATATATAGCAATGGGAACAGTCCATTATGTAGTCAAATAGGAGCGGCGCCCTAATAGATAGATAGATAGATAGATAGATAGATAGATAGATAGATAGATAGATAGATAGATAGATAGATAGATAGATAGATATGGCAATGACGTTTGTAATTGTTCGTTTTTTAGTACGCTGGAGAGATTAATTTTCTTTCGCTTTTTCACAATTCAACATCTGATTCTTCCAATATAATAGGTGTTAGGATTGACTAAATTCATCCGATAGTGTCTATCTGGGAACTTTATAAATAGCATCAATTGTAGCATATGCGCCTTACCACACCTCATTTTGTCAACTAACTGCGATATACAAACGACTAATCAAATGCCTCTAATATTGTTGCCATGACTAAAATGAATTGTAACTTCCTAATGCTTTTAACCCCTTTAAAACTAATAAAATATTTATACATTACCTTAAAACTAATTTATTATGATTTTAGCCACATTAAAACTAACCTACAGTTTATTTAACCAATTTAAACCAGTTTTTTTTATTTTTACTACTCTAATATATATATATATATATATATATATATATATATATATATATATATATATAGTAAAAATAAAAAAAACTGGTTTAAATTTTTATATATATATATATATATATATACTGTTAAATATAAGAGACAATGAATGTCTATTATGTTTAATCATGAGCGGTTCCAAACGTCGTATTTTGGCTTTAATTTCAGTTGAAAATAAAGACAAAAATTCTCCAACATTTGGATAATTTTTTATTAATTTGCTTCTAAGCTTTCGGCTCACATGAGCCATCTTCAGAGAGGTCACCAAGACGGTAACACAATAACATCCACCATCACCGACGATTTTATTTTGTGTTGACATAAAACTCCGCTAGGCAACGACATTAGTTACCAAAAATAACAAACGCAGTTCTCAAATTTGCAATGCTTAGAAGCAAATTAATAAAAAATTCTATTGGATGTGACTTCCCTCTCTCTGTTCTATAAATATTTTCATGGCTTCTGCTCTGACGAACTGGTGTCACTGGTGTCCCTGCCACATGATTTTACACGTGCAACCAGACTGGCACCTGGGTCCCACCCATTCACAGTTTTATCTACCAAATGAAGCCGACAATTCTACTTCGACAGCTTCTTTTCTCGCACTTCCCGCTTGTGGAACTCCCTTCCATATGCTTGCTTTTCTGACGACTACAACCTCCAGGAATTTAAATGTAATGTCAATTCCCATTTCTTAATCACTTGACTCCAGTTTTGCTTACATCACCCCGTATATTTTGTTCTTTTCCTTTCTCTTTACCTTTGCAACTATCTTTACACCTGTGTTCCCATCCTTCTCTTGCCCTTTCTTTATAACTGGTCCGTCGTTCACTTCACTCTCCTGCTGTCTAAACTTTTACTCTTATGTCGTCTCAGTGGCGTTACCGCCTTGCTTGGGGTGAAACGATTAAAAAATAATGTAATTCACACTATGTAGAAAATAACTCATGCATTACGAAGACAGATAAAAACAATTCGCAACAAATATAAAATAAACCATGTGCGACGAACATTGGATAAACGCAATGCCCAAAACCTACAAAGCAGACCAGGCATGACGAAAGCGAACGTAATTTGTAAAACATACGAACAATTTATGTATGGCCACTCCAGGCAAAATACAAGTAGAAACACAAATTTTACTCCCGATGGGTACGATAAGTTTTCATGGCCTTACTTAGGTTATTTTATCCTTGGATGACTTATTTGACTCCGATATTTGAAAATCTATCGGGTCCGATCAAAATCAGTTTTTCAGCCCTTTTATTTTGGTTTTTGCTTCGGGTTTTGCTCTAAGTTGGTATAATTGTAGTTCTTAGTCTCAGCCATAATACCATTTACTCAGAGGACTTATTTAGCCTTCGAAATTCAGTTTGCGACAGAAAACTTATTTGACATCGATACCGGAAATCAAAATTTGACTTACATCGATTTATTTTTCTTTCAATCTACGGTTTCGCTTTGACTGGAAATAACTATTGCTTTTTAGTCTTTCATGCCAACGTACAAATAATCTGAGCTCCAGTACCATGGATTAGTTTTAAAGTTTTCATTACACCCGAGCAACGCCGGGCTATACTGCTAGTATTAAATAAATCAGATAAGGTAGCGTATATGCACTATGGGTGTGCGTTGTGGTGCAGTGGATATCGGCTTGGAACGATGAATCTATGAGCCGAGTTCGAATTCCAGTTGAATTTCTTGCATTCACTTGGGAAAGGTATTAATCCGTCTCTTCCCTCCAGTTATGTGTTAACAAACAGAACAGATTGGGTTCTATAGCCTTGGTCAGCAACCAGTCTACCGCAGAAAATAATGGAAACCTACTGCGGGATAATCTTCTGCCCAGTCAGTCATGTCTCGAAAGAGACATGATCGCTCAAGCGTGTATCACGTATGGCCCTTACTTGACTGATAAGCATTGTATAACATAGGCGAATTAAATCATTAGAAAATTTCTGGAAATTGTTCTTATTTTATATTGAAAAGATTTGATGCCATGGTAGATGAACGAGGCCATTAACCAAGACCCCTTTCAAATGAAACATAAAAAATTACATGAGATGATAATAAACAAAATCATTTGTATCATTAATGCCATAATCTAATAACATGTGTTACTGATTTTTGTGGCCATAATTTGAAAAAGGTTTATTGTAATCATTAAAGAAATATTTTAATATATCAAGAATTTATTTATCGCTAGGTTTTAAAGCCTTACACGAACATCGCAATATCCGCATTATAAACACCTATTAGATAGATAGATAGATAGATAGATAGATAGATAGATAGATAGATAGATAGATAGACTTGATATCATAGAAGAAATTCTAAAATTAAAATTGACTGGAATAAAATCAGACAACCTTTCCACCTCAAAGCATTTCAAAATTAAAAGATGTTTGAAACTATTAGTTAATAACTTACGGGATTCTTCTGTAGTTGAAATAATTTCTTCATTTCTCGTCTGAAGCTGTGGCAGTATATTCCGTAAAAGTACGGGTTCAGTGCACAATTCAGTACCCATAAATATGGGGCTACATAATTGAATATTGTCCCAGCAATTGAATGCTCGTATAAAGACCTGGGCATAGCTAGGAAAAATGTCACCAAAAAAAAACTTACGATAAACAAGGAAGTAACGATAAAAGTGATTTTGTTTGTTTGAATAATTTTTTGCCGAACTGATTGGCTTAAGTTATTGATCTTGTTTTTCTCGACTATGAATGTTTCAGTTATGTTTACATTTAAATAATGTCTTCGAAGGTTTCTCCGTAAGAGACTGTAGAGTAGTAACAAGACAAAGATCATGGTAACTGTTATGCTGAATAGAAGTCCCCAATAAAGTCGTTTAAATTCATTTTTCGGATTTGGTGCACAGAGATGAACCGAGTGATTCGTGCCTGGTATAGTTATTGAGACTTTTTGATATATAATACAGGTTGGCGATGCTATCACGGCCGCCAGAAGGAAGATAAGTATAGTAATATAACGAACATTTTTTGCAGACAGATCACTCATATTGGGGTGACATATTTTTTTGTAACGTTCCACGGAAATAATTAAAAGAGTTAGAGCTGAAGCCAATGACGTAAAATAACCAAGTAGTCCGGTAAATTTACAAAGACTTTCATCTGGGTATAGAAGTGGAAAACGCAGGGTTATTAAGCATAACGGTATTTCAATGGCACAACAAACAAAGTCAAATATTGAGAGTAGATTGATAAAATACTGCACAGTAGTTTTTTTCTTGAGGCGACCATAGACGTAAATTACTAAACCATTTCCTATGATACCAAAAAACATAAGAAACACAAGAATTATAAAAGTTGGCATCAGGTAAACAAAATACTCATCGTTTAGTTCTTGAATTGTTCCAAAAGAAAAGTTTGAAAGTCTTGAATTCATTTTAGTACCGATTATATTATTGTGATAATTTACTGGTTATAACTATTCAATAAATTTTAATAATCTGGTAAAAGGCCAACTATCGGTGAGATTTTTGATAATTTTAAGAATTTACTTTTCCAGGCGATCCTGATTACTTTGAAAATCAAAGTTGGAATTTACTTTTTTTTTTTGGTTTTTTTTAAATATTTTTCACTGTCTTTTATATTGTTAGTTTTGAATGAGTAAATTCAGCTTAGTTTATTTGTAGTGGCTACAGAAATCGAATACCCAATGAGGATAGATCACACAGCATGTTTAATATCAATTTACGTGGTCCATAGTTATAAACTCTTTTTCTTAGATTGTTTTTATTTCCAAAGATATATCTGAAAATTCAAGTTTTTAAAATTCTCAGAAAATGTTCAGCTTGACAAATTTCTACTCGTTTCGTTCTTGAATTATTAATAATTGGTAAGTGTTGAATTCATTTTAGCACTGATTATATTATGGTTATAATTTACTGGTTATAACTATTCAATAAATTTTAATAACCTGGTAAACCGCCAACTATCGGTGAGATTTTTGATAATCTTAAGAATTTAATTTTTTAGTCTATGATAGTAGTTCCTGCATGTCTTGAAAATCACAATTGTCAAATTTGGAATTGACTTCGTTTTTTTTTTTCCACTGTTGCTCTTTTAAAATAAGCAAATTCAGCTTTGCTTATTTTTTACTGGCTACAGAAATCCCAGTGAGGATAAATCACATGTATAATATTAATTTTGCATTTCTCCGTAAATCACGTCTTCCTAAAATGTTTTATTTTTCTTCAAAGATAGATCGGAAAATTCAAGTTTTTCATTAAATAGTTTTTTGACTTCCGGAAATCCGTTAACAAGTAACGTTCACCAATTAACAAATAAAACAAAATCACTTATTTCTGGAATAAAATTATTTCCTTAGACATTAATTTAATTTTTGTTTCGAAAATAATCTTTAAAATGCTCAGAAAATCTTCTCATTTTTCTTAAATGTCCATTAGTGGTATTTTGGGGTCTTTAGCATTCCTAATTCTGAATTCTTGTAAAATTCTGAATTCTTGTAAAATTCTTAAAAAAACTAGAATCCCGTGAAGTCCATGAAGATATTTTTTAAAATGTTCTCATTTGTAAAGCTTAACATTATGCAGTTTGAGTTTATATTATTTTTTAAATGCACACAAAATAAATAATCGATGTTGTTAATCCGCAGATATATTCCGAATTTATACACGAAAGTAATAAATCCTTTTTATCCAGATTATAATAAATCATTTTTTCATTCAGTTGAAAACTGCTGTCTAAATTCCTGTAAAATCGCCTGTCATAATTTTGAGTATTCTTCTCCAAGAAATTTGTTTCAAATGAGAATTTATATGTATTATTAATATTATTATCATTATTATTATTACAACAACTTCAACAGCAACAGTAACAACAACAATGGAGTGCTTTGGATAAAATAAATAAGAGAAAAATACTTGTGGTTTTTCAAAGGATATTTTGAAGACTTGGTTCTCTTAAAGTGAAGTTTTTTGCCGAGAAACCCAAAAATTTTGACAATTCTTATCCATATTTTTTTCTATGCATGGGAATATCCAGAGTCTAGGCAATAAAAAAAAAGTCTTAAAATGTTTATGTGTTTCTTGTCAGCCCTTATGCAAGTGGCTAATTGATCTTGAAGAAGTTTTTTAATCCACCGAAACTTGTCAGCACTTATGAACATATCCACGCTTGTGTCTCGCCACAATTGAAAATGACACTTATTTTCAACAAGGAATATTTATATAGAATTAGATGTTAATTATATTTAAAACTGTTTTTATTAAGGTTTCCAAATATGGACTTGGTCGAGACAGCGGAAGCTCAACTCTAGAATATCCTCTTGTCTAAATCACTCGACTCGCATATTCACACATTACATTGTTTGTTTATAAATAATTTTTCGTAATATGAATTCAAACATTGTCAAGCAAATGAGTGTATAGCTGTTAATATGTGTTTGAAAATATGATAACAATATTGTCATTGTTTAGATTCATATTTCATAAGTGTTTTTAACTGAAAATAATTAACCTACAAAACAAAAGTGATACAATTCATATAAACGACAGAAAATCAGCATTTTATCAATTTGTTTTTTTTTTCACTTGTTTTTCGGAATCGTTGATTTTATCTAATCTTTTCTTTTCTCGAAAAATGACATCCAACTGTTGTGTAGCTTTCAAAACCACCTACAGCTGGAACTTACGATATTACTCCCACTCTGCTATAGATTAATAAATATGCAATTACAAACCAAAGAGAAATCAATCCCCTATCGTTCCTATGATTACCCGGCAATTCACAGATAATAACAAACAGTCAGTGCATAGTCATGATCACCTACGTCCCGAACAGACATGACATTAAAGACAAATTTACAAGCTATAGTTTATAAAACAGAGTAGTGTTATATAAAGAGATTTTGTCGCAGAAAGTTAAAATGGCAAGCCTAGTTCAAATTTAGGGTTAGTTTATTGCGTTCACTGTCGTCTCTTTTACCCGCACCCAACACTGGATTAAATAATAAGGTAGACTGATCTGTTTAGACTTGAGTGGCAACTAGTCTAAATGAAAGAGAACTGTGAAAGCAACGGTAACCACTCCCATTTATATTTCTCCGAACATATCTGGAAACTCACAAAAGGAAATATGAGGAGAATATACGATAGAAAAGACGTGATATCAATCCTATTGTATGTCGGCGAATGATAGACAACCTCTTTAAAGATGAAAAAATGTGGTTCTACAGAAATATGCAGGGATTACAATGAACCGAACATGTGAATAACTACGAAGTTTTAGGGAATATGGAAGCATAAACGAAGCATAATTTACATCAGTAACAGGCAGTTGAACCTTCTGGGACGCATAATGAAGAAAGACAGCTTGGAAAACCTGACACTCACTGAACAAATTGAGTGAAAAAGAAACAGAGGGATACAATACGTTACGTTCTTGTTGATCTTGAACAAACAGATAACAAAAGAGGGTTTGGGAGATATAACACAATACAAAATTATTTAGAACTACATGGAAAAGAACGATGTTAAGGACCTTGATCCCCGAATAGACACGGTATTGAATAAATCATAATAAAATTCTGCTTTATTTGAGTTTAAATACATATTCTCTAAAAAATGCGGTCTACTGAGAATAGTGAGTCCATGTGGAGAAAAGAGAGAGCATTCCCTCAGGATTGATGAGGGTATATTTCAAGTAAGAGCGACGTGTGAGTGAGTGAGAATATATGACAGCTCAGTACTCTTTTCAAAGTATGTGAGTGAAAATTTATTTCAGCATATTACCATAGCTATAAGGACTATTTTTGGCAACAGAATACTGTTCACCGTGACAGTGACAACGAAACTTAGAAAAACTTGAAAAGTAAACCATTTCATTATCTTCCTCAGTACTGCCTGCCAATTTACAGACCATAATTGAAAATCTTTGGAGGGTAAATATTACCGATGTCCTGAAGATAGATGGCATTAAATAAACGAGAATAAAATCTGATACGTTTGGCAAACTTACTTTTGAATCTTTTAATACTGAAAATCTGAAATCAAAAATATATTTTATTCTTATTAAAATTCGCTTTAGCATTTTTGAACAAGAGCTGCTCTCTTAAACGTCTATTGTTAAAAAACTACAGGTGTTTTATACCGATTAAATATAATAATGTTTTTTTTTTTCAAATATATTTTTGCTGGATATTCTTGTTTACATTTATAGTGCGTCGTCCAAGACTTCGACTTACAGGAAGCAGCATCAGCGGATGTGAGCGAGACAAGAAAATCGTCATAAATCGTCATAAATATTTATTCATTTAAATCATGATTGGGAAGGGCAAAATACAAAGACGACGTCATGCGAAATAGGATAGCCTTTTTCCGAACGGGGGTTAATGTTGTGGGATATTCAAATAAGAGGATGTTAACACTTGTCTACAACCGGAGAATATTTGTTATGTATCAAACTCTCACGGTGAGATTAAATTTCGATCCACTCCTATAATGGGTCACGCTGAAATAATTCGCCTAATAAGTGAGTTGCGTAATAATCGTCATTGCATTTGTTTTGTTTTTTTAAATATAAATTAGGCACAATGGAAGGTAAGTTAATTAAAATGACTTAAAATGTTCGATGTTTGTCTCTTATGCGGAGGACTAAAAGCCTACTTTTTCTAAATAAGATGCTCTTCATTAGATGAGTGTCTCATTTATTTTCCTCTACTTCTATACAAACACACTTTTACGAGGATGCATTTATATAAAAATAATATTAACCCTCCAGGGCCATTCGTATCATATTTGATACAGTATTTCCCTATAAGGAAACATTTGGTATTCATTGACTGAGCAGTCAGTACTGCTTTCATTTGAAATTTATAAAATATTTCTCTTAAAAAATTTTCAGGAAAATATTTCTTTCAAAGCTTGTTTTCATACTGTATCAAATATGATACGAATGGCCCTAGAGGGTTAAACCAACATAAATCCCCAAGTAAAAATAGAGGCCAATGGGCCGTTAACCCTCTAGGGCCATTCGTATCATATTTGATACAGTATTTCCCAAAAAGGAAACATTTGATATTTCCCTATAAGGAAACATTTGGTATTCATTGACTGAGCAGTCAGTACTGCTTTCATTTGAAATTTATAAAATATTTCTCTTAAAAAATTTTTCAGGAAAATATTTCTTTCAAGGCTTGTTTTCATACTGTATCAAATATGATACGAATGGCCCTAGAGGCTTAATAATGTCTAAAAAGTTATAGTAATGGATTCTATTGAATCCTACTTGTTATTACAAAAAGTTTAAATTCATGAAGTAGTCGTAAAAAAAAGAAATTAGAAATACAATGTTTGGAAAATGCTAGAATGTTCCAGAAAATTCCACTAGATTCGAAATATTTCGAGAAATATGCAAATTAAGTGTTAGCCCCTATAAAAATAGGTTTTGAGAAGAGAGTAGTTAATTGTTAAAAGGATTTGGTTACATTATCAACTCCGGCATTGATTCAGGGATTTGTATATCCTACCGAAAGAATGTCTGAGAAAAGTTGCAGACCAACTAAAACCTGAAAGAGAACCTCATGGAACTAAGTGGCTAAATAGAAATTTTTGACTCTTTCACTGACCATTTGAAACAAACAAGGTATTATCATTTAGTTTTTTTTATATAATTTTTCATGTGTTCTTATTTTTTACTTTCTTTTCGAAGCTGAAATTATATAAGAATTGTCCAAAGTTTGTTTTTTTTTTACTTTCGAACGCTTTCGGCTATAATTTTAGCCATGAACAAGAACAAGAGTCTTGTGTATGTTAAGTTCCGAACATGGTAAGCACATTGTTACCGTGTTTATAAATGATGTGATTAAGTGTAGGATTTCTATTTTTTTTTTATTACTGATGCCTCCATTATTTTTAATCTTCTTTTGCATGTCGATGATGCTATTATGTATGCATTATCAACCAGTATATAACGGACAGTTCCTGGAAGATCTCGATGTTCTTTTAAATGCTTACTGCGTAATTTTACCAAATTAGAAAGTTGTGTAATAATCGCTAATCTACTTGTTTATGTAGTAAACCATGCTTGGCAAAAGGGTTGTTTATTAAAATTACTTAAACTTTCATAATTATCTATTATGACGAGGCCTTAAGAAGCGAAATATTTCTAATTAAATCACTTTTACTTGTAGGGCATTAGTTGTGTGCTAGTGTAGCATTTATTTCTCCCGTAATTATATATATATATATGACACTATCTCCCACGGTGATATTTTCCCTTTTCCTGCGGGGATACTTTTCTTTAGTTGGATTAAAACAACGGAGAGAGAAATTAATATTGGTGATATTATTAATTTTTTATTGCGTCACGCGATGTGAGCTTAGGAAAAAATAATAATTTTAGTACCATCAAGTGCTTCTAAAAGCACGGGAGCATAAAATCAAGTTATTTTGGATAAATATACATTTCTCGTCTTTCATGGTTTTATATAAATTTCTCGTCTTTAGGAGTTAAAATGTTGATTCCGCTAATCTGAAAACGCGTAGACAAAACAAGTGCCAGAGTGATTTGATAAGGTCACCCGGAGGCCAAGGCCACTGTTTAGCACAACAGTCGGAAGTGACCCGAGCTGGATTCGGTTCGATGTGAGTTGGCATAATCTCATTGGTCGAGCTAAGACATCCGCAATCGAGTGGGCGGAGACCGATTTTCATTGGCCGAGAACTGTGAGCCGGCCGGATCCCCAAAGAGGATCGAAATTGGTTATAAAAATAGATGCTCGACACAAAAAAGTCAGTTAGAGAGAGAGTTTTGTCAGTTGGGTGACAGCTTTTGAGTTAGAGCTGCTATCAGTCAAAATGGAGCGACTGGGGGAAAAATGGCACCAGCCGAGGAGCCAAGACCCACGTCTGGCCGTCCACCATAGAACTTATGGCTAAAGAGTTAATTTCGAATGAAGCCTGCCGCAAATTAACTCAAAGAAGTTAATTTGGAAAAATGCGCCATCGACATGAATCCCGAAAGAATGTTATTGTTTTTTTTTTGTTTTTGTTTTTTTCCTTTTAATCACGGGAAAGTTGAACATTCTGATTCTTCGTTCGCTCAACTTCGGCAAACTCCGTTAAACTCCGTTAAACCCCGAAAGAACTTTGCTGTTTTAGAAGCTACATAGGAAAATTGCCAATCCTGATTATAGAGAATTAATGAAAAGACTTTAACGAAATACGAGAAGAGACTTTGGCGAATATTTGAAGGAATCTGTTTATTTCAACGCAAATGAAACGTTTAACGATTAGAAGCTATGGTGCTTTTGGCGAACTTTCTCTCTCCGTTGTAAAAATCATTTTCGACGATTGTATATAATTTTCGACAACTGTATTCTTGGGAAAAGACAGACATTGTTTTATTTTTCTTTATATAAAGACATTCTACGTAGCTCTCCAGGCGTGTTCGACTTCGTTCATTTATTTCATTTGTTTTTTGTTTATTGTTTTTTTTTTTTTGTGCCGTGTTTATTTTTTTTCAAACAAGTGTACACTAGTGTCCGGACTGGCTAAAAGGGACGACTATTAAGATTGCCCGACGATACTTCTGGGATCCAATCACAACGTGGGACAGTAGCCCGTTGTTGAAAAAGACGTCCTGTAACTCAGCTTTTGTGGCGACGTTTTGATATATGCATATTGTAAACACACACACGCACACATATATATGACTGTGCACACACACACATATATATATATCTGTGCGTGCACACACACACGCATATATATATATATATATATATATATATATATGAATTTCGGAGATAGTATGAAGCCAACAATCAATGCTGACACTTAGATATTGAGAGAAAATATTCGATACATTCTCTCTCTCTCTCACTCTCTCTCTCTCCCTCTCTCTATATATTATTATTATTATTATTATTATTATTATTATTAATATTATTGATCTATGGGTTTACATTATTTTCATGGAAACATAAAAGAAAATAATTCGAAACATTTAATTTGCTTATTTTGGAAAGTTTTTAAACTATCGTTTTTTTTTTTCATTAATATTTTTCCTGCATTTTCTTTTTGTCGGTTATGTCAAATATTGCAGGGTTTTACTTTTTATGTTGTCTATCTTTCAAAAATAGCGCGGCATTGATTCTCTCCTACCAAAAGCAAGAATCCGACTGAAGTGTTTGTGTTTTTGATTCCTTCTAGAATCAGTGATCTACAGAGAAACTTTATGTTGTCTTTTACTTCTATTTCGTCTTACCCGTGTTTCTTTACAGCCGACCATCCTGTTCTTTATGAATTTTATTTTGATAATTCATCAGCTCATTTCGTTTCTCTTTTCTTATTCAGTGTTTATGTTTTATCTTCTCTTTCAATTAATTAGGAATCAAGGAAATTTCGCGAACACATACACAAGTTATTGACCATTGTAAGTCATGAAACCCTAGTCTCGTACCCGTTTCATACACAATTTCTAGACCATTGTAGGTCATGAAACACTAGCCTAGTACCCGCTCTATACACAATTTATGAACCATTGTAGGTCATGAAACCCTAGTCTCGTACCCGCTCTATACACAATCTCTGGAGCATTGTAAGTCTTGAAACACTAGCCTAGTACACGCTCTATACACAATTTCTGGACCATTGTAGGTCATGAAACCCTATTCTCGTACCCGCTCCACACACAATCTCTGGATCATTGTGAATCATGAAACACTAGTCTCCTACCAGTTCCATACACAATTTCTTGACCATTGTAAGTCATGAAACACGAGTCTCGTACCCGCTCCTTACACAATTTCTGGACCATTGTAGGTCAAGAAACCCTAGCCTCGTGTCCGCTCCATACACAATTTCTGGACCATTGTAGGTCGTGAAACTCTAGTCTCGTACCCGCTCTATACAAAATTTTTGGACCATTGTAATCATGAAAAACTAGCCTAGTACCCTCTTCATACACAATTTCTGGGCCATTGTAAGTCATGAAACACTAGCCTAGTACCCGCTCCATGCACAATTTCTGGGTCATTGTAGGTCATGAAACACTAGCCTAGTACCCGCTCTATACACAATTTCTGGACCATTGTAGGTCATGAAACCCTAGTCTCGTTTCCACTCCATACACAATTTCTGGACCATTGTATGTCATGAAACCCTAGTCTCGTATCCGCTCCATACACAATTTCTGGACCATTGTAGGTCATGAAACCCAAGTCTCGTATCCGCTCTATACAAAATTTCTGGACCATCGTAGGTTTTGAAACACTAGGCTCTTTCCCGTTTTATATGCTAAAAACTATATATATAAAAATATAAAATGCAAGAGAATAATTAACAAGTTCATTGGCCATTATGTTCGTTTTAAAATATTGATATCCGATATATTGAATCGTAATAGATTCTTTAAAAATTTATGTCACTTTGTATAAATATCAAAGCGTTCTAACAATTTTTAATTATTAAAGAAATAGTATTTCTGAATACTTTTTAAGAATAACAATTCTAAGTATTAAAGCGTTCTAAAATTTTCTAAATATTTGTGTATATTTCTGCGATGAAGTAGTATTTACATTATTCAAACTATTGTCCTCATCTTTATTTCCATTTGTACGACGCTTTGGCCGTTGTACGCTCCGGCCTTCTTCAGGTGCTAGGAATTTCAAACTGAACCCTTTGTTATAATCACCAGAGTATATCATTCACATTCCTTCGATTAGAAGTCATGTCATGAGTTATCTCCCTCTAACTGTGCAAGTTACTTTTTCAATAATTCTTCAAGTGTGAGTTTAATACACTGGTACTGTGAGTTCATTACCCTGATATTGAACTCACAACTCTAAGAATCAAGTCAGGAACTAAACAACGTCTATATCCACTGAGCCATATTCCTCATTTCTGTTCTATAATTGTATGTCATCGAGGTATGCTATGGCAAACACGAATCTTGCCAACATGGTATCCATTATTTGTTGTAGTAAATTTGGAGCGACCTTATCGCTACGTGATCGTGCCATTAGTTCAAACAGGGTTTTCACGTAAGTAGCTCACTGCCTTCCCGTATCTCTATTGTCGTTGAGGTATGCTATGGCAAACACTAATCTTGTCAACATGGTACCATTATTTGCTGGAATAAACATGGAGCG
This sequence comes from Ascarosepion bandense, assembly GCA_037127315.1. Taxonomy (NCBI): domain Eukaryota; kingdom Metazoa; phylum Mollusca; class Cephalopoda; order Sepiida; family Sepiidae; genus Ascarosepion; species Ascarosepion bandense. The sequence continues at coordinate 142,620 of JBBBDQ010000653.1, read as the reverse complement.
ACTTTCAAACAAAATGAAAATTTATTTAGTTTATAGAGATATTTATGGGTATGTATTGTTAGCAATTTCGAGCATTTTTCGTCCACTTTTACCTGGAGGAAAGCGTCTGATAAATTTAATTAAACATTTTTTTTTCCACTAAGTCTTGAAAAAAGGTCCTCCGGTAAAGGTTATATGCATACGTGGTCTTTCAGTTAATAGTTCAATCCAGTCAAAAAATCGTGGTTTTTTTTTCGCATACACAGTCGGTGACGCCCAATCCAAGTATTCTACTTTAGAAATAGCACCTATTTCCTCTAAATGTTCTTGCTTCCCTGGTTCTAAAATCAAGAACCATACATTTCTTCACCGGATTTATGTTGTCTTTTAATTCAAACCTTATTTCGGTTTTCGTTTATTCTCCGAGTCCTTCAGAGAATACGTGGGGATGTTTTTTGTTTTGTTTTGTAAATCAGGAATACATTTTTCTGTTTCTTTATTTTTTCCATTATCCGACACATCTACTTTATTGCAAAATGAATTCACGGGTAGTTGCCACACATCGAATAGCCTAATCCAATTTGTACCAAACAGATATATCGTACCGGATAACCCAACCACTTTCCAATTTGAAAGTCTTTTCAAAATTTGAAACATTGCAGCTAAATTTGCCTTTGAAGCTTAGCCTTCTCGATACACTTCTCGTTACTTTTTCAGTATTTTTCAGTGGAGGGCTACCTATTTTCTAAGTTTTTCGTTTATAATAGCAATATCACCACCAGTGTCCAAAAATAGGTTTCAATTTAGACTGCTTATCTGCATATTCACATACTTTGTTTCTCGCCATCTTTGATTACATTTTCAGACAGAACATTTACTTTAGTTTTAAAATTCGTTTTTGTTTGTTTGTTGTTGTTTTTTTTAGTCTATTTATGCAGTGAGTGCATTTGTATTCGACATAGCCACACACAAAATAAGCGTTGTCTTTGAAAAAATATTTTTAAAAATGTGCCCACCCCACAGGCATTGCATTGCACGGAGATGGTTTTGCCTTACTTTTTACAGATTTTTTAAAGTTTAATAACCTGAACACGAGCAATATTCCTATCTTCAATTCTCATTTTCTTTCGTTTTACATTTATCAATATTTGGCCCTCCCCATGCAATTTCTGCAGTGTTATTTCTGGATGTTTCTCCATTTTGGTCAGTATTCTGAATCGGATATCTTTAATCGTTAGCCGCTGTTAGTCCCTGCTCGAAAATTAAGCACTTGAACATGTCGCCCGACAAACTGCCTAATTTAAATAATTCACTCTGTGAATTTACGTTTCCCGCGTATGTGACAAAATCTTCATTTTCTTGTTTCACGAATGTTCAATCAACATATGAAACAAACTGTCCCGTTCATCAAAGATTCCCGATAAAATCTTTAGCGTCTCTTCAAAGATTTCCGGGGGGGGGGGGGTTGTTTTTTGGCAGATACGCATATTTCGTATTTTTTTTCTGTAATTAGTTTTTGCAACATCAAGGAAATTTTTTCTTCATCAGACAATTAGGCATATCTTTTCGAAAAAAAGTTTTTGTATCTGCGATAATAAACTAAAGTGAAATCATATTTAAAAGTGTTTCAAATTTACATTCTGATGAAAAATTACATATGAAAAAAAAATCTTGAACGGGTTCCTCAATTGTACTTTTAGATAACACAGCTCCGCCTAACAATTTTTGTTTTATAATCATATCGCCCGAAGCAAGACATTTCACTGCCACTGTTTTGCAGGGGGTTACATATGATACAGAGTGATAGGTTATAGAGGGTGTTACAAAGTGGGTAAGAGAAGGGTGAACATACTGATGAGAGTGGAGTGGACGAAGAAAGAAGCATGGGAGAGAGAGGATGCAGGTTAGTGAGATAGGAAATAACTATTGACTTTACATTTTAATTCTTGGAGATTGTAGCATGTCGAGGAAGCAAGTAAATGAAAACTTATTCCAAAGGAGGAAAATGCAAGAAAAGAAGCTGTTGGAGTATAACATTCGTTTAATATTTATTGGTTTCACAATAAAAGGGTGGGACCTAGTTGCTAATCTTGTGGCTGGAGTAAATTTAAATATAGGAGGCACCAGTGAGCTAAGCTGTGAAATTATTTGTAAAAGAGACACAAAGAAGCCACATTGCGCCGGTGAGAAATTGACTGTATCTGAGCTGCCAAGTCGGGATCTATTACATTACAGATTCTCCGTTGGATTTTGTCAAGGACCCCTAGGTGGATAGCAGGAGCATCTGACCAGATATGGCAGCAGTATTCAATGCACGGGCGGATGCCAAGTCGGAATCTATCATATTACAGATTCTCCGTTGTATTTTGTCAAGGACCCCTAGGTGGATAGCAGGAGCATCTGACCAGATATGGCAGCAGTATTCAATGCACTGTTTTTTTTACTGCTTTTTACTTTTCTTTTTTTTTTCACAAAAAATATAGTTTATTCTAATATTTTATTCCTAGTCGGTTACTTTTCAAAATTAGTGAAATCTCGTAAACTAGAACTTGACAATTGAACCACACCCTTTATCTCACTCCGTCTTGAGCAGACAAACCTCAGAGGCGTTCAGTTTGCTAATCTTGTAGCTCGAGTAAATTTATATATCGGGGGCACCAGTGAGCTATGTTCATCGGAGTAGAAACCGTGAAGGTATTTGTAGAAGAGACATTCGCGTCTTTAGTTTGTTTGCATAAATGCATCGACTCGTCTTGAAAAATCTTGTGACTTTTCGGGTTGTTGCTGCTACATGCTAGCCTATAAAGCTTTAGTCAATTGGTCAGTGTTGATTGTTCTATTTTGTAAGACATTTTACGCGAGTCGAATCCTTTCTTTTCCTAGATTTGTTATTGTTATCATTTAAAACAGTATGGTCGAACACTAGCTTTTGGCGGACCTGAAGGAGGCCACCACCAGCTTTTGGCGGACCTGAAGGAGGCCACCACCAGCTTTTGGCGGACCTGAAGGAGGCCACCACCAGCTTTTGGCGGACCTGAAGGAGATTACCACCACTTTTAAATTTGTCGTTTTTCTTCTTCTTTTTTTAACTTTTTTCAATGCAATATTATCAATTACACCCTAAACTTTCCGATTGACAAAAAAATTTGGGAAAATTTATATTTCAACAATTTTAGGGAGGGCTCAGTTTTCATAAAACGTTATAGTAAATCGATCGGAACCAGTCGCCGATACGACATTATCATTATCTGTAAATTTGTTGATTAGTTTTTTTTTACTTTTATCATTGCAGTCTTATCGAATAAACCCCAAACTTTCCGACTGACAAAAAAATTTGTAAAAATTTTAGTATTTAAACAATTTTATGTGGAGGCTCATCTTTTCGTATAACGTTATAGTAAATCGATCCTCCATTATGAATCCACTCGCCGGTACGACATTACCACCACCTGTAAATTTGTTAATTATCATTTTTTTTTTTTTTACTTTTTTTATTGCAATCTTTTCGATTAAACTTTCTAATTGACAAAGAAATTTCTTAAAATTTTATCATTTAAACAATTTTAGGGTTCGGGTCTCAGTATTTCATACAACCTTATAGTAAATCGATCCTGTGCAATTAAGTTTTTTGCCTGCGCATATTCAACAACAGAATCCGTTGCGAAATTTTTTAATAAAGCCATAAGTTTCCAAGGAGGATGCCATCGTAAGAACTGAAGAAAACGTGAAAAAGACAAAAACAAGAGCAAAAACTTGTCCTAAAAAAACAAAACAAAGAGACTCCAACGCGAGTGGATCCAAAGTGGAGGATCGATTTACTATAAGGTTGAATGAGAAACTGAGCACCCATAAAATTGTTTAAATATTGAAATTTTTCCAAATATTTTTAATAATCGGAAACTTTATGTAATAATCGATAAGACTGCACTGAAAAAAGTCGAAAAGAATGAAAAACAATAAATTTAAAGATAGTGGTAGTCTCCCTCAGGTCCACCAAGGTTACAATATCCAAGGTTGTTACTCGAGGGGAAAGAACAACCAAAATGATAGTAGATGGAAAGAAGAAAGGATTACACATGCATCGGCAGATATTACTAATCTCCGAAGAAAAACGCCGGTGGAAAGCGGTACTCACTTTGTATTAGTAAATCCGCAATAGGGAAAAAGCGTGTAGAATATTGCAACAGGGATCACCCATCTTCAAAGCTACGAAAATTCCAAAAGCTCTTCAAGCTGGTTTTGAATTCAAAGATAACCATTTCCTTTAACTGACACTCGCTTATACCAAGAGAACTTCGTTTGTCTTGCTATTTAACCCATATTTGACAAATGGATGCTCGCTTCTTCCAAAATCATTAGTGCGAATAAACCTGATAGTTCGTATTTGAACTCGGCTTCCAGTAGAATTCGTTTAATTCCATTACGCTGAAATAGCCTTGGGAAGGTATTAACCCGTCGTTTCCTCCCAGCTATGGGTCAAATAACAGAATAGATTAGGTTCTATAGCTTTGGTTCGCAACCAGTCTATACAGAAGGTAATAGCAACCTCCTACGGGAAAATCTTCTGCTCATGGAGTCATGTCACTTTGGAGACATGATTGTCCAAGCGTGTATCACGTATGGCACTTAACTAACTGACTGAGTGACGCTGATAACACATTTCGTGCCGATAACTACCCACATCTCTGTGTAAATCACGGTGAAGACATAGTCAGAAAATTTGCATAATCGACTACTGCCGTCAAATCGATTCTCGCTAGGCGTCAATCCATTTCTAATTTAGTTGCATATTTTCAATTAATCGACACTGACCTTTGGAAATGTGAGGTATATTTATTGGACAAAGACAACTTTAGCTCAAGGCTACATCCATCATGAGAGACTGTGTGAAGGACAACATGACACGCAATTGCGACACAAAAAAAACCTCCAATAATAAATCTGGAAGCAGATGATTGGGAAAGATAAGCAAGTCAATTGAAGACACAACACATTAGAAATTGCTCTGTCCGGCCTAATCTAGCCTCTGTCTACGATGGCGTTTCGGTGTATAACGCCTAACAGATATATTTAATAGGAAAATGATTTATGATGTCTCCAGAGACGCATCATTACTTGACCACGGAAAACAGACCGTATTAATCCACGCGGCGCGAAATATTGAAATGAGGCCAAAGAAAAAAGCCGTTATGCAAACCGAAAGTTTTTTAACTTTATATTATTTCTTTCTGACTTCCTATTCTTGTTTAGCAAGCCTTAACCTAGAGGTGATCACTATAATTCTATCCTCATCTATTCGATAGAGATCTATTTTCTTTTATTTGGAGAAAAAGGACAGTCAGTTAAGTGCCATACGTGATACACGCTTGGGTGATCATGTCTCGAAAGAGACATGACTGACTGGGCAGAAGATTATCCCGCAGTAGGTTGCAATTGCTTTCTGCGGTAGACTGGTTGGCGGCCAAGGCTATAGAACCCAATCTGTCCTGTTATTTAACCCATAACTGGAAGGAAGAGACGGATTAATACCTTTCCCAAGGGTATTTGCGCGTAAGTGAAGACGATGGATTCAACTGGAATTCGAACTCGGCTCCCCGGTTTCTCGTTCCGAGCCGATATCAATGCACTGTTTTTTGGGGGGGTTTTTTTACTGTTTTTTACTTTCTTTTTTTTTTCACAAAAATAATAAATAGTTTATTCTAATATTTTATTCTCAGTCGGTTAATTTTTTTTTTTGTTTTATCGATTTCACACAAGTCAAAATCAGCGAAATCTCGTGAAGTAGAACTTGACAATTGAACCACACCCACCAACAAAATCCTTTATCTCATTCCGTTTTGAGCAGACAATCCTCAGAGGCGTTCAGCAAGTGTTTCACACAGAAAGATAAGAAAAGCGATCACAATGATAGAGGATGCCCTTGACCTTTTCAAAAGCCGAAAGAAGTGAAAAATGTCTCCTTATGCGGATGGGGAAGGAAGAATGGGGAAATATTACGTCTTGTAAAGATGTAACAGTTCGAGGTTTGAGTAAAAGTAACGAGATAATAGATTTCTGGTTGCAAAATACGGTCTGGTGTTAAATAAGATTTACAAGGTAACCATATAAAGTCACTTGTAATCATTCTATTTCTAACTCTATCGCTATCACTTTATCACTCTTTGAATATATATATATATATATATATATATATATATATATATATATATATATATATATATATATATATATATATATATATATATATTCAGAAATGAATTGAGTTCTCTCGGTGACTGGCGTCTGTATACACTGCTTATATACAAGACGTTAAAATTTCCCTACCCTGACGGCATGCGCCGATGGCTTAGGGAGTAGAGACTCAGGCTGACACCAAATCGGTCGAGTTTCGATCCCGGCCAAAGGCAAGTGGATATGTCTATCCACAATGATGAGCTGTATTACTGCGAAACGGGCTTGTATGTAGATGTCTAATATATATATATATATATATAGTTTTGTTATTACAATGGTTTACAAAAGCATAATATTACTACACAAAAATTTACATGTTTCATAACAAAACTGTTTTTCTTCAGGTGATATGTAAAAAAAATATTTAAATATCACCTGAAGAGGATAAGTTTTGTTCTGAAACATGAAAATTTTTGTGTAGTGATATTATGCTATTATAAACCATTGCGTAAACACCATTACAATATTAAGCTCTATTCTGTATAGAGCACTTTTTATAAAAAAAATGATTGAACAGTGGGTTTTAATCTACGTGTTCTTTCACTTTTTTCTAATATCTAAACTTATTTATAAATTGAACTTTGTGTGTGTGTGTGTGTGTGTGTGTGTGCGTGTGTATGTGTGTGTGTGTGTGTGTGTGTATCAGTTACCTATAGACTCCGAAACGGCTGAACCGATTTTCTTGAAAATTTATACAGTTGTACTATAAGCATCTGCGAGTGTTCTTAGCTATGTTTTGTGTCGAGGTACCCCCGATAAATATCGAAAATCGATAATCGAAAAAATCGGGTTTTAGAAGGAGTGGTCCGATTTTAATCAAATTTGATACACTTATAGACAAAGACATAAGAAACGATATTCAGAAGTTTCAAGGTTGCAGTTCTTACAAATAGTGCAGAAAATCGATAATATATATATAAAAGCTTTCATTACACCCGAGCAACACCGGGCTATACTGCTAGTATATATATATATATATATATATATATATATATATATATATATATATATATGAAAAAATAAAATGAGGATTAAAACACTATCTCAGTTTATAATCACAGGGATCAGGAGGCTAGGTTTAATCATTATAGATTGATTGATTGATTGATTGATTGATTGATTATTGAACCTTGTCAGACAAACCCTGATAAAAAAATAAAATAAAATGGTTTGATTTTTTTCTTTAAATTTTTTAATCTTAAGTTTTATTGGTTCTACATTGTGTTGAGCACTTTTAATTGCAGACTACGTTGTGGCTGGAGTTAATTGCAGACTACGTTGTGGCTGGAGTTAATTGCAGACTACGTTGTGGCTGGAGTTAATTGCAGACTACGTTGTAGCTGGCGTTAAGTATGTTTCATTATATATATATAAAGATTTGTGTATTTGGGCTGCAAATATTCTTTTAAACATGTCAGATTAAATAAATTTCACACAATATGTTTGTTTATATTTAATAAAATCCATTCATAAACACAGATAATCTTTCGCTTATTCCAATCAAAAGATGTCAGAAATAAGCTGTAGCGTTGACAGATGTTATTTTCATTCATTTCTTAAGCTACCTGATTTCAATCTTTTTCTGAGGTCATCTTCCGGGGTGTGAGTTATAGAATCAAATGTAACTGGAAAACTGTATTGCTAAAAATTACTGTACATTTTTTTTCTTGCTTCAAATATAATGAACGCTAGCAATTTGTCAACTGACTTCTTAGTATTCGGCTAACTGCCGACTAATATCAACTGCCTAGTAGTTCTACTGAACTCCAATAGAACTCTAACGAACTCTCTAGAATCTCAAAGTACTCATATGAACTTCCGAAGAAGTTCTCGAGTTAACTTCTTGTTAACTCTTATTAATACAAGAGGGAGAATCCATTATCTGAGGAATAGGTGTGTTTCACTATAACAGTTTCCCCACAATAAATGGTTTTATGCCACATTTATTAGACGAGCAGTGCTAATTAAGAACATCTCCGCTTTATTCATTTCTTTAATGAAACCATTTTTGTGTTTTGTCATATGAAGTAGAAGCAAATTTTTTAAAATAAATTCAAAGCAATGGTTTGACCTAGAGTTAGGGAAATGTCTAAATTGAATTCCTTGCATTTGTGTACAAACACCCCCCACCACCACTCACAATAAAATCTGCGTTTTCATTTTCTTTGTTCTATTGATACGTTAGGCAATCAGGTCAAGAGGTCAACGAGTTTAACGAATCTTGCGTTATTTGCATCATTGCTATTCTCGTTTGGCCAATCAATGGAGGAAGAGAAAACAAAATCGTTCCCGCTTGGCTGATAAAACGGTGACATGTTTGCGCTCTGTTTTTGCTTCACTCTTCGGCAAATTTACTTGGTTTCTGCAAAGGTCGTTTTACGATCGTATTAATGAGTTGTGAACAAAGAAGAGAAAGTAAAAAAAAAAAATGCTGCGGAATACAAAACCTGACATCAAACAAAATATCCAACACAAAATGTAACCGGTTTGTTCAATGTTCCCTTAGGTAAAGGTCCAAATCCGTCTGTAGGTAGCGTAATGTTCACTGATTTAACATTGGTGTCAAAGGTTGAGCATCGGGATGTTTAGGCTTTCGTTGTCGCGATAACTAATTTAGATACTTTATTGCTTATACTTGCTGATCATTTAAGTGCCATACGTGATAAGAATAGAGCCATGATTGGTGTGGCAGAATATTATCCCGCAGTAGGTTGCCATTGCTTTCTACGGTAGACTGGTTGCCAGCCAAGGCTATAGAACACAATCTGTCCTGTTATTTGACTTGTAGCTAGAAGAAGAGAAGTATTATAATATCACGTAGTAATTAGTAGAGGACCAGTTTATGACTTCATAACAAGAGAAAACTGATCCCCCACTTTATACCCGGTCGAAGCCATAATCATGTTTTCAACTACTGTATTCGGTCAGTCAGTTAAGTGCCAAACGTGATACACGCTTTGGGCGATCATGTCTCGAAAGAGACATGACTGACTGGGCAGAAGATGTATCCCGCAGTTGGTTGGCATTGCTTTCTGTGGTAGACTGGTTGCTGTCCAAGGCTATAGAACCCAATCTGTCCTGTTATTTAACCCATAACTGGAGGGAAGACACTGATTAATACCTTTTCCAAGAGAATTTGTGCTTAAGTGAATGCAAGGAATTCTACTGGAATTCGAACTCGGCTCCCCGATTTGTCGTTCCGAATTGATATCCTTCTACGCATAGTTACTGATATTTAACTAATAACGAATACTAAACGTCAAATCCTCTCCGTCGTTGTGTGTATAATGAATTAGAGCACTATGGCTATTGGGCGTGTATAATGATATACGTGCTAAAAGTTTTCTTCCACCGAACGCTCGGAGCCTAGGAGTAGAACCGTCGACTGACGACAATTCGGTCGAGTTTCAATCCTGGGTAAAAGGTAATCGGCTGTGTAACCGTACTGATGAGCTGTGATACAGCGAAACTGATCTGTTTGCGGATGACTATAGTATATATATATATGTGTGTGTGTGTGTGTGTGTGTGTGTTTAATTGTGATCTTTTTTAACAAGAAACCATTGTAAATCATCGGCACACAGGCCTGTTTCGCTGTATCACACATCATCAGTGCGGCTGGATTAAGTACCCACCCTATACCAGTACCGAAACCCAAGTGATTTATCAGCGGCCGGAGATTCGCTCACCAAGCCATCGGCGGTAGTACGAGAACAGAAGATTTCAAAGCGTGAAATATATTTACACCAATGTAAGTACCCCAGTTATTGAAGGGGCCCAATCTCGGAAGAGAACACCCCATAAAGGCATAAATATCTGCTGTTTATGAAAGTTTTCCCTCTCTAAAGTTCTCAATCACTAGAGAGAGCATAATTATATATATATATATATATATATATATACATATAATGTTCTATCTTAACATATGACCTGAAGAGAAACAGTTTTGTTCTGAAACATAAACATTTTTGTGTAGTGATATTAGGCTTTTATAAACCATTATAATAACAAAATTACATTTACGCTCTCACACCCTGATTGAGCACTCTGGAAGAATGGTAGACTTTGAAAAACAGTAGCTGCTCTAGCATCTACGCATTGTTCATTCAGCAATGAATTAGAGCATTCTCAGTTATTTGGCGTGTATAATGATAATATACACGTTAAAAAGTCTACCTCCTTCTATCGTGCGGCCGTAGCTCAGAGGTAGTGGCGTCGACTGACGCCAATTCGGTCGGGTTTCAATCCTTGGTAAAAGGTAATCGGTTATGAAACCATACTGATGAGCTGTAATTTAGCGAAACAGATCTGTCTGCAGATGACTATATATATATATGTAAATTCAGATTTCCCTCCTGTCAAGTACAGGGCGTTGGATTATTTTTTCTTATGTCTTAATGGAAGATACTCAATATTAAGTACATCAATGCTGTCACTTTAGATAGAACATCTATATAAATACTTTACTGTCATTTTTGACGGCACATGTACAATCGTAGTGATATAATATATTTATTTATTGTTTTTTATTATCCCCATCTTTGTTGTTATCACAATGATTCGGTTGCTGTGCCCTCATCAGTTGTAACCTTCAGACAATTTTGAACTGAACGACATTCGTAGCTATTTTTTTCTATTGTCCAGATCTACTGATATCAAACCTTAATTAATTCTACAGGCAAAGAATCAGGCACATGGGACGTTTTTACCATATAAATAAAATATGACATATGAATTATTAGTTTGTCAAGAAAGTTCTTGCAACATTTTAAATTTTCATGGTAAATGATGTATTTTCAGAAAGTTTCCGTTGTATCACTTTAACTTTATGTATCATTTTGAAGAGTGTATTTCGTTCTATCTTATCGTTTTAATTGCAATCGTTTTATGTTTTCTTTTTCAGTGCATTGAATAGAACATAGACAAAAAGCAAATTTGTACAATTTTCTTATTTCAGTTCAAACTAGACCGAAAAGCTGTCAAAACAGCTACCGATATCAACGAAACGTTTGGCCTAGGAACCACTAATGAACAAACAGCACAACAGTGGTTTAAGAAATTTCATGGTGGTATCGGGTGTCTTGAAGATGATGAGCGCAGAGTGTTCGTTCATCAGATGTTGAAAAATATCAATTAAGAGCCTTAGTCGAGGCAATCCACTCACACCTGTTCGAGAGCTTGCTTCTGAATTAGACATAACGCATACGACGATTTCCATCCACTTGAGAGAGATTGGAAAAGCAAAAAACTTGATAAATGAATGCCTCACGAATTGATCGACAAACAAAAGAAACGCGGTTATGAAGGGTCATCTTCCCTTCTTTTACGCAACAAGAAGGACCCGTTTCTAGAGCGGATTTTGACTTGCGATGAAAAGTGGGTTCTCTACGACAACCGGCGACGCTCAGCAAAGTGGTTAGACGCTGAGGAAATTTTACGGCACTTTCTGAAGCCACAGTTGCACAAAACAAGGTCATGCTGATTGTTTGGTAGTCTGCGACCGGTCTCATCCATGACAGCTTTTTGAATCCAAGCGAAACCATTACGGCAGAGAAATACTGTCAAGAAATATATGAAATGCATCAGAAACGTCGATAACAAAAGCCAGTATTAGTCAACAGAAATGGCCCAATTCTTCTCCACGACAATGTCCGACCGCACGTCGCTAAAACAACACTGCAGAAGTTGAACTAACTGAGCTATGAAACTCTGCTTCATCTGCCATACTCACCAGAAATCTCGCCTATCAACTACCACTTTTTCAAGCATCTCGACAACTTTTTGCGTGAGAAATGCTTCAAAAGCATAAGCGATATCAAAAACGCCTTCGGCGACTTCATCGCCACCAGAACGCAAGATATTTTACGTTACTGGCATAAAGGCTAATGTTTTGCGTTGGCAGAAGTGTGTTGATTCTGATGGTGTTTATTTCGATTAATAAATTTTTGTTTGAGCCGAAATATGTGCATCTGAATTTAAAGATTAAAAACCGCAAGAACTTTTTTACAACCTGATATTAATAAAAAAAGAAAGTCAAATGGAGACAAGGCCTTAACAGCAGCTGCAATAAAAAGAGTAACTTCAGTGAGTTCAACCAAATGCGACGAATAGCCACATTACTACTCATCAGCAGCTTTTTAAGATTTGAAAAAGAATAACGATAGATGATTTAAAAAGAACAAATCTGATTTTCTCAACGATTTTCTATTAAAAATTTACATGTATAATTTGTTTTTCGATGCATGGTTGAAAGAAATATGTGTATTTTTTTCTTTCTTTCAAATATTCGTTTCTACTTTTCGAAAACGGGAAGGAAATATAGGATAATATTTTTCCAAATGAGCTTTAATCTGGGCGACAGAGATACTTTGGCTCCACTCTGAAAGCGTTAATTAAACGAATGTTTACACTGACCGGGACGATAAAAGCCAAGAGTTCAATAATGTCATTGTAGGTCATTCTAAGTAACTTGTGAATCTCCAATGGCATATTCACATTAATAATTGGCAATTCTGACTCTGTATGAATTTGCATTTTTACTTTCGGATCGTTCAATTAGGCGTTAACAATTTTCTTTTTCCTGCAACTTTTTTAGCCATTGTATATCGGACCATATTTTTAGATTTCTTTTGATTTTTCTTTTACAAAAAGAACTGTTAGGCCTTTTAAATCACAACTGAAGCATTTTTTTCTTTGACTGGACAATCTTTGTACAGATGTAACTGACCACAACTGTAGCATGGATTTGTTTTAACTTTCTTACTTTGTAGTTTTACTTTTCTAATACTAGCAGGATAGCCCGGCGTTGTTCGGGTGTAACGAAAGCTTTAAAATTAATCCATGGTCCTGGAGCTCAGACTCGTTGGACGTTGGCACGAAAGACTAAAAAGCAATAGTTGTTTCCAGTTAAAGCGAAACTGTAGACTGAAAGAAAAATGAATGGATGTAAGTCAAATTTTGATTTCCTGGTATCGATATCAAATAAGTTTTTTCGTCGTAAAATGAATTTTGAAGGCTAAATAAGGCCTCTGAGTAAATGGTATCATGGCTGAGACTAAGACTTACAATTATACCTACTTAGAGCCAAACCCGAAGCAAAAACTAAAAGAAAAGAGCTGAAAAAAATACAGACATACAGGCAGATAAACAGACACACACACAAACATCTTGCCTTTTATATATATATATATATTATCGATTTTCTGCACTATTGTAAGAACCGCAACCTTGAAACTTCTAAGTATCGTTTCTTATGTCTTTGTTTATGAGTGTATCAAATTTGATTAAAATCGGACCGCTCCTTCTATAACTCAATTTTTTCGATTATCGATTTTCTACATTTATCGGGGGTACCTCGGCACAAAACCTGCGACGATAAGCAAAAAATATAACCACCTCTTCAGGTTTATATGTACAATTTTCAATTGATTTAAACACAGCATACACCAAAAAAGTGGTTTATCTAGGCTTGTTTCTCTTTTTGAGAAAATTTCCAACAGTAATGCAAGTTTCTTTTCTTGCCGTTTTTGTACTAATTCTTGTTATTTTTGGAAGGACAACTGCTGTCCGAGTTTTCGATACCAAATATTTTATTATAGATTTGCTTGTTTGAAATCTACGTAGCCAAAACTGTTGTATATAGATTCTGTTTGTTGGTATCTTTATCGCCAGTCTATTGTTTCCGGCGTTTTTTTTTTTTTTTTTTTTGAGGTATTGATTTCGCGTATCGAAAAAAGAAATCTTTGTCTGCCACTATTATAAGAATTAATAGTGAATCACAGCTTCGTCGCTAATGTGTTGTATCGCCGAGGTGACAAGGCGATACTTGGTTGTGTGATTGGTATCTACAGAGCAATATCCGTTCTAAGGGATATTAATACAGATACGACAAACACTAGAATACAGAATAACAAAAAGTAGAAGAGAGGAAGGGATAGAGTCACACAGAGCACAGTTTGATATTAATCGTTAATGACACTCCGAAGGTATCAACCACCTCCCCACATGTCCGAGGTAGATGCGGAACAAGGACATTTAAGTCAAAACACCAAGCCCGTAATCTCGTACAAAAATACTTGTCCGTTTTTTCCCCCAGACAAGACTGCATCCCTCGGCAGAATCACGTTGCCGTTCCTCTCAGCCCGAAGGCAGGGCGTCCGACAAATTGAACGACTGTCGATCGCCTCAGAATGTCAATGACACACCGAATTCCCAACCTGCTATTAGCTCGGGTCACAGACCATTTCATCCTGAGAGCGCTAGAGGGATGTTAGCTGCTCTACAATAATGTGCGTATGTATAATTTTTATGCTGCATTTTCAAATTTGATTTGAAACATTTGAACACATTGTCCACCCTCTATTTTATATTTCCAGTGATTTTCTGACCACCTATTTTCGAGGTCTGGATGTAATTTCTTGGTTCTTCTCTTCCTTTTGAAAAAATAATCATTTTGATTTGTTATTGCCCCTTTCATCAAAATCAATAAATCATCAATGTTTATTTGATCTGCCCCCTAATCGATAAAAGCTCAACTTTTGTTCGATTTCTGCGCCTAACCAGATTTTCTGACATGATTAATAGAAAGAAGGAAACGTTAATTCTCCATATTGAACTTCAATTGATTAAATTTATTACAATGTAAATGAGTCAAAATCAATTTTTTATTCGACTGAATTATCATTCTGAAACCTTCATTCATATGTCTGGTTTATAAAGTTTTATACCACACACACAGATGTATAAACTTTTATATCATACACAAGAAACGCATATATATATATATATATATATATATATATATATATATATATATATATATATATATATATATATATATATATATATATATATATATATATATATATATATATATATATTTTAATTCAGATACTTTAATCCAAGTGAAAAAAGCAGGAAGGTAAATTCCAAAAACCCGATCCTAATTAATATTAAAAATTTTATTTTAATATTAAAAAATGATACAGGAAGAGAGCTCCATGTAATAAAATATTACAGAGCAAATATAAATTAAAGAAGGATTAATTCAATGATGTTGAATGACCATTTCGATATGAAAATCCCCACGGGGGATAACACATCATCTCAGCAACAAAAAAATCCTTTCAGAAACTCATGGATTTTTCTGTTGCTGAGGTGATGTGTTATCCCCCGTGGGGATTTTCATATCGAAATGGTCATTCAACATCATTGAATTAATCGTTTTTTAATTTATATATATATATATATATATATGTAGGCCGATTTTACCAGACCTACACACTGATTTCAAACAGCCATTTCCCGAAAATATTGAAGGGATGAACCCACAGATTGATTGGAAATTAATAGATTCAGTACGTACTTCCGCGGATGTGCATTGTGGTGCAGCACATATCGGCTCGGAACGAGAAATCGCGTAGCCGAGTTCGAATCCCAGTTGAATTTGTTGCATTCACTTACGCGCAAATACCCTTGGGTTAGGTATTAATCCGTCTATTCCTTCCAGTTATGGGTTAAATAACAGGAATAGATTGGGTTCTATAGCCTTAGCTAGCAACCATACTACAGCAGAAAGCAATGCCAACCTACTGCGGGATAATCTTTCGAGACATGATCGCCCAAGCGTGTATCACATGTGGCACTTAACTAACTGACTGACGTACTCCCAATAGTCTGAGTCATAAATGTAATCTGTGCTTCGTAGAAAAATTAGGCTATTTAAATATCAAAATGCAAATTTACTTCTTAATCAATGTAATGATTTGATTTGCAAGTGTCGACATAGGAGTAGATTTAAACTCTCCCAATAAGGTATTTTTACTTCTTCATTCCTTCCCTTTAAATTTATTGTTACTGGCTAGAATTTTATTTTATACAAGTGATACCATTAAGTTCATTTCTACCAGCTACCCTTGACCCCACGGACAAGATACATTTTCTACCCTTTCTAGTCCTATTTTTCTTTTCTCCTCTTCTTGGCATTTTCCTTTTCAAAACTAACCTTCTTTAACTCTTCAACTTCTAAACTGACCTTTATTTCTGGTCACACGGCTGTCGTTGATAACGTGGGTTCTTAGAACCTGCAGAAATAGCTGTTCCCAAAACCTAAAATACTGAATTTACATACGATATATATATATATATTCGTCATCCACATAAAAGCTTGTTTCGCTGTATCACAGCTTATCAGTGTGGCTAAACATTAATTTGCCTCCGGCTGGGATCAAAACTCGACGAATTTGTTGTCAGTCGGAGTCGCCCACCATAGGCGCATGGAGTAAGAGAAGGGAAATTTTAGCGTGTTATATATAAGCGGTGTATACACACGCCAGTCACCGAAAGAACACAATTCATTGCTGAAAAGTAATGCATAAATTACAGAAGTGGCAACTGTTTTTCTAATTTGACATTCTAAAGAGCTCAATCGTAACGTGAGCATAATGTATATATATATATATATATATATATATATATATATATATATATATTCAATTTGTAAATGTGTTATTACGCGACCCAGTTTTCTACCACGATTGGTGACTTCAGTCGAATTTTACTAACTATTATTTTACTATATTATTAAAAATCGCCTATTGTGATATATATATATATATATATATATATATATATATATATATATATATTGTTTAATACTTAATACTTAGTTTTTGGTCATAATAGGGTTAGACCAATACACATTTGTATTAAAAAGTGTTCTATACAATTATATTGTAGAACTTTTGAATATTTTTCATTTTTAAACGAGTTATTTCGCTATCTTGGTTTCTACCAAGAGTGGTTTCTTCAGGCGATTTTTAATAACTATTATAATATTAATAATCTAATTATTAAAATTAACTAACTATTATAACTATTATAATTTAATAATAATAATTAATAATAATAATTTAGTTATTAAAAATAACTATTATAACTATTATAATATTAATACTTTAGTTATTAAAAATCGCCTGAATTCACTCACCACTCTTGGTAGAAACCAAGGTAGCGAAATAACTCGTTTAAAAATGAAATATATATTTATATATATATATATATATGTTGTGTAATCGAGCAAAAATCTCTCTTTTATGCAGATTTTATAAGAAATAACAGACAAGTAATTATCGTTATTATTTTAATGCAATCTTTCATGTGTTTAATGATTTTTTTTTTATTTTTCAGAATTTAAATTTTATGAGAAATGTTCAAAGGTTTCTGAGTTCTCTCGGCAATACTTTTTGCCATTATCAAGAATGAATTCTGTTGTATCTGTAAATAAATGTGTTAAGTTTATGTATATAGCCTCATGTTTACCGAACACGGTAAGCACATTGTTACCATGTTCATTAGTAATGCCTCCATTATTTTTAATCTTCTTTTGCCGGTGGATGATGCTATTTTATGTTATGCCAACACGAATATCACAGATAGGTCCAGGAAGATCTCGTTAACCGTTTAAATGTTATATATATATATATATATATATATATATATATATATATATATATATATAATCATCCGAAAACAGATCTGTTTCGCTGCATCACAGCTCATCAGTACGGTTAGAATCCGATTGCTTTTAACCCAGGATTGAAACCCGACCGAATTGTCGTCAGTCGGCGTTTCTACCTCTGGGCAATGAGCGCTCGGTAGAAGAAGGCAGACTTTTTAGCATGTATATTATGATTATACACGCCCAATAGCCAGAGTGCTCTAATTCATTACTGAATGAGCGATGCGTACATGCCAGAGTAGCTACTGTTTTTCAAAGTCTACCATTCTTTCAGAGTGCTCAATCAGGGTATGAGAGCGTAAATAGCGTAAATAGTATATATATATATATATATATATATATATATATATATATTCCATTTATAAACGAGTTATTACTCGACCTAGGTTTCTAGCATGAGTGGTGTCTTTGGGCGATTTTTAATAAAAATGATATAAAAATTATTAAACATAAAAGTTATTAAATATCAAAGTTATTAAAAATCGCCTGAAGCCGCCAATCATGGCAGAAACCTAGGTTGCGTAATAACCCGTTTACAAATGAAAAATATTCAAAAGTTCTACAATATAATTGTATTGAACACTTTTAATACAAATGTGCACTGGTCTAACCCTATTATGACCAAAAACTAAGTATTAAACAATGGATATATATATATATATATATATATCCATTGTTTAATACTTAGTTTTTGAAATAACAACATCACTTGAAAAGACACAAAAAGTGTCGAAACAAAATAGCTACTTTTGTAGTGATATTATAACATATCAATGTTATAATTTATTAATAAATATTATTATTATTATTATTATTAGCTCTACTTTGTATTGAGCACTTTTTTAAAAATAGTGTTTCTTTGGATGGGGAATATTATTCTACCCATACTTGTATATATATATATATATATATTGGCATCCGCAGACAGATCTGTTTCACCATATCACAGCTCATCTGTACGGTTAGACTCTGATTGTTTTTTTATCCAAGATTGAACCCCGACCGAAATGGCGTAGTGCGAAGGGTAAATTGTCGTCATTTTACTTTTTATTTCACGCATGTGCTTTTTTTGTTTTGAACTGTAGGATCTGTTGGGCATCGTCTGTGAGGTAAAAAGTACCATGACACAATTCACTCCACCAAAAATTTAGAAACGACATGCTGCACTGCTTGATATTTGCTCCGGATACTGCAATACGAACATTTCAGTGTGTTTTAGTGTCAAACTGAGGACAGTAGAGAGGATTCAGAAAGAGTTAGATGAGTCTGATGATGATTACGAAAGTAAGGCAGCTCGGATAACTGCTGATAAGAACTCACGAATTTGTTGGTGAAAACCTCAGACTCAGCACAGTGACCTACGTCAAGTGCTACACTAGGTCAAGAGAGTGTCTTCGGGAAGGTACCTTGTCTGACAACAAGACACTTCGCCATGCCATACAAGCGGATGAACCCAGTCATGACTGTTAGACAATTTCTGTGACTATATCACTGTTTATGTCTGGCAACATAACTTTCCAGACTTCAACCCCCTTAACAGAATATTTATATCTATATATGGTTAGATAAAACGAAGAGAAGAGGAAAACTGTATTTAACTCGCCTACGCGTTTCGCCCTGTGATGGATTTTATGAAAGCAAAAAGACGAAATGAGTTTTATTCCAAATTACGTATCTATAAACAAAAAGTATTGGCAAATATAAAAAACGCACAGAAATCATTCAAAAAGATTAACAGAATATTTTAGTTTTAGAACTCCTTCATGTGTAGTGCCATGTCACGATATGTTACAATGAAGGGAATTCAACCGTTTTCCTTGGACTTTTTATTATGTATGTTAGTCTGTTTCTTATGGAAATGAAACTAAAGCAGACTAACATCCATAATAAAAAGTCCAAGGACTTCTGTTTATATAAAAGTTATCAGCGTTACTTCTTTTGTATTGTAAAAATACAATACCGTCAGTATATCTTGAACTACAATATGTCTCATGTCCAAAACTAGTCACTTGAAAATGTTACCAAACCCAGAATTTAGTTTCGCTACGTAGCTGACATTTTTTTTAGATGAAAACAAAAAAGAATTTGATAATCTCAAAAGTCCACTAAAAAGCGTAACTCTGTCCTTAACGTTATCTTTGAACTCGCATGATTAGACTTTCTTGTATTATCTAGTAATAAGCACATTCACTACTTCATTATAGAAAAAGTCAAGTAGATAATTTGGCGGACCTGAAGGAGACAACACCAACTTTAAATTTGTTGTTTTTTCATTTTTTTTTTACTTTTTTTCAGTGCAACCTTATCGATTACACCATAAACTTTCCGATTGACAAAAAAATTTGAAAAAATATCACTATTTCAACAATTTTATTGGTGGGGGCTCAGTTTTGCATACAAGGTTATAGTAAATGGATCCTCCATTTTGAAACCACGACATTATCACCACCTGTAAATTGGTTGATTATCTTTTCTTTTTTGCTTTTTTTAGTGCAATCTTATCAATTAAACACGAAACTTTCCGAGTGACAAAAACAATTTGTAAAATTATAACATTTAAACAAATAAGAATTAAAGAACACTTGAAGAAGACAAAAACAAGAGCAACAACGCGTCCCAAAAACCAAAACAAAGCGACCCCAACACGAGTGGTTTCAAAATGGAGGATCAATTTAGTATAACGTTGTATGAGAATTTGAGCCCACATTAAATTATTTAAATATTGAAATTTTTCATTTTTTTTTATAATCGTAAACTTTATGGAATAGCCGATAAGACTGCACTGAAAAAAGAAAAAAAATAATAATAATAAATGAGAAACAACAAATTAATAGGTGGTGGTAGTCTTCTACAGGTCCACCGATAATTTTTCCACCTTTTTTTTATGAGTGAATGTCTATTTAGATGCAAAATAGGCGTTATCAGTAATTTCCCCAAGTGAGCGTATGACGGTTTATCCCATCGTCTGTTTTTCCTTAAAGAACTTGATAATGTGAAACAGACGCTAGTTAATAACGATTTTTCTAACTACCTCATAGATCACCAAATAAGACGAATTCTAAATTCTAAAGCAAATAGTAGAAACAGTGAACATACAAATAAAAACAATAACGTTAAAATTTTCTGTAAAAGTCAAATACACTTTAAATTTAAGCAAGATGAATTTTCTGTTAGAAACACTCTACAAAATTACACAACTGCAGTCGTTCAGAACAAGTAAATTAAATTAAATTAAATTATCTACTACAAAAAATTAAAACCACTAACCTTATCGTCAACAACTATAACAGCTAACCTGCGATCTGTGGCGGACTGGAGTAAGAAATGGATTATTGCTATCAGTTAATCATCACAGACAATCGGTCCTATCCCCCATTAGCATGGATCAGGCTAGTCTCCCTGAAACAAAAAACACTGTCCCTCCTCGGCTTAAATCTCACAATAGACCTCAAGTGGAATGAATATATAGACTCCATAGCTACATCCGCTGCTAAGAAAGTCGTTTCTCTGTGTAGGGTCAGGAAGTTTTTTCTGCCTGAAACAATTCTGCATATATATAAATCTACCATCCGCCCATGCATTGAATACTGCTGCCATATTTGGTCGGGTGCTCTTGCTATCCACCTAGGTGTCCTTGACAAAATCCAACGGAGAATCTGTAATGTGATAGATCCCGACTTCGCAGCTCGGATACAGTCACTTTCTCACCGACGCAATGTGGTTTCCCTGTGTTTCTTCTACAAATACTTTCACGGCTTCTGCTCCGATGAACTTAGCTCACTAGTACCCCTTATATATAAATTTACTCGAGCCACAAGATTAGCAACTAAGTCCCACCCTTTTAATGTATAACCAATAAAATGTAAACGCAAATTCTACTCTAACAGCTTCTTTTCTCGCACTTCCCGCCTATGAAATTCCCTTCGATTTACTTGCTTTCCCGACAGCTACAATCTCCAAAATATTAAATGTAAAGTCAATAGTCATCTCCTATCTCACTAACATGCATTCTGTCTCTCATGCACTCTTCTCCGTCCACTCCACTCTCATCTGTATTCTCATCCTTCTCTTACCCACTTCCTGACACCCCCTATAACCTGTCACTCTTTCTCATAAGTTTCCTCCTATGTAACCTCCTGCAAACAGTGACAGTAAAATGCTTTACTTGGGGCAATATGATTAAAAAAGGGATCTAAATTACAGAGAACCGATATTATTAATGAATTCACACGTCTCTTAAGTAAGAACATTGTTTATCAAAACAAATTCACGAATGATTATATTGGACATACCACTACATGCCTATCAAGAAAACTCACGTTATATTTGTCTAACCATAGCTCAATTAGGACTCATTTAAACAGACACAAAAATATAACTCCGTCCGCAACGTAATTGGAGAGAATTCACGTATAATAACCTCATCCACATATAAAAAATAACTAAAAATAATGAAAACATTAATAATAAAAAATAAAAACAACAACACAATAACATCACCTATGAACACAGTTACAAATTGAGGCGTCTGAAGCCGTTAGGAGCGAGAGCTCCGTTATAGAGTCTGAGATCTGGGAAGGGCTGAAGATGGTTAGCCGGAACAAAACTCCAGGATTGGATAGTCTTCCTTACGAATAGTATTGTCCCTTTCTGGAACGAATTTACAACAATTGGATGACGTTGATGTCTATATTATTTATGGGATGTGATCAATTTGTTACGCAAGAATAAGAACGGTGGAGATGGGGATAAATAGAGAGTTGGAAATTTTATCCAAGTTGTTTTCAGACCGTCCTATCCTGTCTTATCGGCTCTGAGCCGTGCTGTGAAGGGGAGGACTATTTATTTGATACGCTTGATCATCAAGAAAGTTGACAGATAAACTGCAAAGATCAATTTGATCAGCCCCAAATATAGATTTGACCATCGTTTTCTGGAAGCTGTCCTTTTGATCAACGGTTTCAAGCCATACATTCGCACCTGAATCTGACATTTTATGCGTTTCCTGGTAGGCTGGTGTAAATAAATGGGGATTTGGTTGGAAACTTTCGTGTTGTCTCGCCCCATTCGCCTTGGTTGTTTGCTTTTCGACTTTGCTTTACGTTCAGTTTTTTTTATTATTAGAATTGCTTCTTAGTTCACACACACACACATATTTATATATATATATATAAATATATTATCATCACTCATCGCTCAGTAATGAATTAGAGCACTCTAACTACTGTCGTATGATACATGATATGCTAAAAAGGTCTGCCCCCTTCTACCGAGTGCCCATATCTCAGAGGAAGAATCGCCGACTGATGCCAATTCGGTGTCCTGGATAAAAGTAATCGGATGTCTAACCGTACTGATTCGCTGTGATACAGCGAAACAGATCTGTCTGCGGATGACTATATATATATATATATATATATATATATATATATCACTGCTTTTATTATTAAAATTTTTCTCAGTTCATGCGAACACATGCACACACATAGACACACAGTGACAAATATTAATATATATATATATATATATATATATATATATATATATTCGTCACTGATAGCACAACTCATGCAATATGCAATAGTCAGGTAGTGATTGATATATATCGCATAATTTGCTAACCGTGTTTGAAATATAAAATATTCCTATGACTCTAGATACAAACCCCAAGCAAGTTAATATATTCAGTTAAAAGTAAAAAAAAAAAAAAAGTTTATCCTTGATAATGGCTAAAAATGCTTGGAGAAATAAAGCATTCGAATAATTTTTATATAATTTATATTCTGAAAAGAAAAACCTATATACGATCAAAAGAAAAATTATATATAATATTTACCTAAAACAATTTGTCTGTCATTTTTAACAAAAGTTATATAGAAATCAATTGAGTTCTTACGGTGACTGGCGTGTGTATGCACTGCTTATATACAACACGTTAAAATTTTTCTTTTCTAATTCCATGTGCCTATGGCTTAGGGTGTAACGACTCCGACTGAGACCAAATCGGTCGCGTTTCGATCCCAGAAGCAAGTGGATATGTCTAGCTACACTGATGAGCGGCGAAACCGGCTTGTATGTGGATGACTAATATATCATGCTCTCATTACGATTGAGCTCTATCTAGAAAAGAAAAATTTAAAAACAGTTTCCATTTCTGCTATATAAGCGTGACTCTTCAGAAATCAACTGAGTTCTTACGGTGACTGGAGTGTGTATACACTGCCTATATACAACACGTTAAAATTTCCCTTCTCGGATTTCATGTGGATATGGCTTAGGAGTAGCGACTCCGACTTACACCAAATCGGTCGAGTTTCGATCCCGGCTAGAAACAAATGGGTGTGGTCTATCCACACTGATGAGCTATGATACAGCTAAACAGGCTTGTATGAGGATGTCTATACAAATAAAAATATATATGTATATATACATACGACGTGTCACTTTCCAAAGGGTGTCAGAAAGCTCATGTGGTGATGCCATTCTAGTTTACGTCAACTGAAGGAGAAAAGATAGTGAGAGTGTTTGTTGTAGGATTCTTATTTTAGAAAAATTGAATTAATATTTTTTTTGCATTTCTTTAATCGCTGAACACAGCCAAAAGGTATTGTTGTTGAAAACAACGTTCGTTAAATTTCTTTCAATTACAAAACTGATTTTTTTTTTCATCTGCTGATCACTGATTGTATGTTTTAATACTTTTTCTCCCTTTTTTAGACATTGAATTCAGGTGAAGGCCAAAAAAGGAGGAAGAAAAAGAAGACAAAGAAGGTGTTGCGGAAGAAGAAAAGAGAAGAAAGAGGAAAAAATAAGAGGGCAAGAGAAGTAGAAGTTGCTAGAAGGAAGTAAAAAAAAAAGAGGAGTTAAAAGAAAAAGAGGAAAGAGAGGAGAAGAGAAGAAGAAAGACAGAAGAAGAAAACGAGAAAAGAGAATAAGAAGGAGAGGAAGAAGGGAACAGAAAATGCGAGAAAAAAAGAAAGAAAAGGAAAATCGGGAAGAAGAAGGTTGAAGAGAGAGAATCAAAAAAAGAAAAGGAGGAAAAATAGCAAAACGGAGGGAGGAGGAGACGGAGAATGAGGAAGAAGAGCAGGAAGATAATAAAGAACTAGGAAGGAAGAGGAAGATAAAGAACGAGGAAGGAAGAGGAAGAAAAAGAACGAGGAAGGAAGAGGAAGAAAAAGAACGAGGAAGGAAGAGGTAGATAAAGAACGAGGAAGGAAGAGGAAGAAAAAGAACGAGGAAGGAAGAGGAAGAAAAAGAACGAGGAAGGAAGAGGAAGATAAAGAACGATTAAGGAAGAGGAAGATAAAGAACGAGGAATAGCAGAGGAAAATAAAGAACGAGGAAGGAAGAGGAAGAAAAAGAACGAGGAATGAAGAAGAAGATAAA